>RDPX01000024.1:3766513-3880653 GCA_003991215.1 Morbakka virulenta
GGCTACGAACATTGGGCTACGAACATTGGGCTACGAACATTGGGCTACGAACATTGGGCTACGAACATTGGGCAACGAACATTGGGCAACGAGCATCGGCTACCAATATTGGTAGGAAGCTGAGTACATTCATCAGATACTTCTTATCTTCATACCTGATGTTATGTTTACATTACCTCCAGAGGCAGGGATCTCAAAACCCCAGTCATTTTTACAATAAAGTGAAGATTTAATACACGTCGTGTGTTATACAAATTGATGATGTTTGTTAGCAAACATAGGATGGTGTGCCTTTTAATTATTGTGAACCCAAAGCATTCTTTTTAACTCTGAGACAATTAAAATATTAACAAGACTAATTTATAAGTTGGTTTTATTTATGAACATTAAACACACACTATAAACTACGGATTTATGAATATCGATGAACTATGTACCTTGAAAAGTGATACTTCTTCCAAGATGCAGGCAGAATCTCTAAAACGTGGCTGATAGAGAGATATGATGGATCCATAATCTGCGCGAAGAGAGAAAAATTCGTGTTTACAGCATGCTTAACAAAGCAGAAATATCAATATTTTTCCAGTTTAACTCCAGTTAAATGAAATGCAGCAGTCAAGAAAACAAATGCCAACAAAACGTTTAGGATAATTGAGTAATAGGCTTCATCTGTGAACAGTTCAAGATAAACAAGGAATGAGAAAATTTGCACATATTGGCAGTAGCGTTTAGAAACCCAAATGACGCATATGAGAAGGGAAAATAAAGCCTTGTGTAATCATGTAATTCTCAAAAATACATAAACGGGCGTGCTAACTAAGCGACAAATTTGCTTCTAAAAACTATGTAATAATGCACTCTACTCACATTATACCAGCAGTAAATATCTTTTTGGCAACAAAAAAGAAACTGATTGCTAATCTCGAAGCCGCGTTTAAAGAGAAAAACGACCCTGAAATATGCAGTGCTGAGACCTAAATTCTTGGATAAACGACAAACGGATGGTGCCATGGTTTTCCACCCAACCTTTCTTAACGAGACTGGGACTACCTTCTTTCTCGTTATGACTATATTGCATTTTTGCAAATGCACTCGTAGAATTTTCTTGAAATTATCTGATACCTCAATACACAAACTGTTTCCTACTTTCTAATCGTTAGACATCTTTGATTGACAAAGTTCCTCACTGAACCCCTACCAGTCACAATTTCTCCAGATAACTATTACGCATTCTGACAGATTGCATTGCTGCGGGTCTTTAATAATATTGCTCTTAGCTTTTCCATAAATACACCCCACAACTTTCTTGTAAAATCCCTGAAATTTGTTATGCATAAATGGTATTTTTATCAGATTTATCATCGATTTGGTGTAAAAAAAATCGTAACCTCTCTTGTATTTACACCGTTGGAAGAGAACCACGGTACTAAATTTATACTGAATTTAAGGACAGTAAATTCTTTTTATCATCTTTCAATTGGTCATCTAGTTCTTGTTTTGGCGGCTAAGCTGAAAAGAAAAAGCGATTATTAATGATTAACTCCTGGGGTATAAAACAGCCCACGCTGTAAGACTCACGATCTCAAATATCCTAAAGTTCAGCAATTAATTCATGGTCAGTATTGACACCTTACATTCAACGTTGTCACAAGACCACCACAAAACAGAAAGTGATCTTATGAGAACACATACCTGTAGCGAGATATATTATGCTAAACATTGTCCCATTCTTGAGAATGATATCGTCTATAGCAATTTGAGTTATTCTAAATGGGGTGTAAGTAAAGTTAAAATTAATTGAAATTAATAATTTTGAAAAACTAAATGTAATATAATTCACGAATGTTAACCCATGACTGTATTACAAAAATACGCTCTGCTGGTTTTTTATTACTGTAAACACTACAATCAGCATTGAATCTGTTGGCAAGGGGTGGGAATTGATCAATATCGTGACCTGTAGAATGTACAAAAATATTAACTTGTTACTACTGGATTTCAACAAATGCAGAAAAATACAGTAACTTTTCTTTGGAGTAAGTGTACTGCATCGGCTTTTCTATTCTGGCACCAATAAATGTATAATTCACAATCACCATGATCCACTTTTTCCGCCAAGGGCACACTGCTCACCATAATTTACGTCGACGTTTACGTTGTCTTCCTCTATTTCATTTACTTTCAATCATACCCTCGAGACAAAAGTTAAGTACTTGATGTGTTTGAAGTGCTTAAGAACAATAATCTTGATGATCCCCATCATTTGTATTAGGCTTATTGGAAGGGGCCTTAAGTCTACAATTCCGTACAGACCTCGTTATATAGTTTTGTTATGTCTGGATTTTAAGTTTGATTTTATTTACAATAAAATAGCAATTGCTTTAATTTATTTACAATAAAATAGCAATTTATTTAATTTATTTTGCTCTTGCGGGAATCCGTGCAATGCAAATCCTTTCTAATTACAACAAATGGAACATGCAGAGTACACCATACAACGGATTTCAGAATAATATAACAATCACACTTGTAATATCACACCGTTTCTTGAATCATTTAGCTTATAGGTTGTGCACTGAAAACCAATTATAACTACACCCTTTGGGGCGTAAATGCACATTAAATAAGAAGTGACAAAAGAAGCAAGAGGTCTTTTTTCTACTAAGAAACTTCATCTTCCTTAATATTATTATTGTAAGGAATGAAATAAAACAGGACGCTGGGTAAACTGACTCAATTCCAAGTGGGCATGCACACCCACATTAAAACCCGACATCACTTACCCAACAGTGGGTCTCAAAAAGTTTATATTTTCACTCCTGTTTACTTTGACATACATCAGCTGATAATAAAATGCATCCGTCAGCGCTTGTAATTTTAAAAAATTTGTCGGTTGCTTTCCCTCAGGAACTTTCTTTTCTAAAAACCCCTTTGTTACTGGCAACAAGCTGGACTTGTTAACGCGGCACTGTAAATGTAAAGGAAAAACACAGGATCTTCAATTCTGTTAACCATAGCGAGCTGTTCCAATACGTTATATAACAACCTCTACATCATAATAAATTTTAATCAAGTTGCCTAACAGCATGCATTAAAAATGTAAAGTCATTATTTCGACAACACGATTGACAAAATAATTAATATGTTTTACCACACAGTATTCGTAATCTCTAGAAACACCTTCACTTATAACCAGAAATGATATCATTCCTAATATAGTAAAGCAACCACGAGGAAAACATTTATTGCTCTTGAAAAAAAGGAACGCGTCTTCCTGTATTGTTTCTACATTTCATTTTTCAGAGAAAAAATGAGATATTACATGATGTCACAGCCATTTTAAACGTGTATTTAAATCGCGCGATAAATCTCTGCGCTAGTTATATATATTATATAAGATATTAAGAAACCCCATTTATTATTATTATCACCATAATCATCATTATCATTATTATTACACAATATAATGAAGAAACATAGAATAGTTCAAGATGAATGATGATTTATTAGTTGGGAAAGAAAAATATTTAGGAAAGGTGACTTTCCATGCACAAAGCAGAGCAAAGGTTTAGGGTTCGTTGGGGGTACCTTACCTTTGTTGTTTCTGTGTAGCCTACATCTACATGGCGTTCGAAAGTGAATCGGTCACCAAGCAGGAGTCTATACTATCTTTACCTCATTGCTGTCCGCAATTTCGACAAACCATCTCATAGTTGTAACTGTACATAATACTGCAATAAACGTCACTTTTATTGGCGACTATACAAAAGTCATATGAATCTACGTCTTGAATTACTGGTACCGCTTAACACATAACAATATAGCCTGAAAGAAGATTGTAAAAACCCACAAAAGTTAAACTTTATTTTAAACGGAATTGGTATGGCTGCTTTCTCCCAAAACCAAAACCAAATTCATTTCTTACTGTACTTACCCCTTTGAAATGTTTGTTATTTTTTGTTCTGTTCCAAGGAAGACCTGTTTCTTTGCTATACAAAAAGTCTCCTTCAAAAGATTGTTCTACTTCGTTGAGGGAAAATACACATATAGTTGAGCCTGGCAAATTTTTCCTGCAACGAAAAAAATATGATTAAACAGAATGCAACAATATAAAAATAGATTCAATACATATATATTCAATATATTCAAGTGGACAGAGAACAGCAAAACTTCCATCAACATTTATATATATATATACATTTATACATATTTATATGTTACATATGTATACAGGATCGGTGTGTGTAAACAATTATCACCGCATCAATGCACTAAAATTTCAAAATGGGAGAATGCTGTCTGCATCATTTTGCGATAAAGTTGCGTGAAATAGTCACTAAATTATTATTGTCCAGAAGCTGACAATAGACCACTGTCTGCCGTTTTGCGTTGGAAACCTGAATTAACTGGACAAATGACAGTGAGAGTGCTGTAATTTCACAACAAACATTGAAATGGAATGGCGACAGTGGACCATTTAATTGCATCATTCTTTTCTCAAATCCCTATCCATGGACATCGCATCTCAATAACACATTTATCTAAGCCTGTCACAGAATGACGACTTCCCTTTCAAGGTCAGATCAACTGATCCCAGCATACATGGAGGAGAAGGGAAGTAAGAAAATAGTTTTACGTAGATGGAAAGAATTTGACATTTTAGAATTCCATTTTCTTGCTTAACGCTTAAGGGTTAAATAGTACGATTGTCTTTTAATTTTGAATCCAGACCTCATTATTGGGGTTACAACAAAAAACTGATAAAACTGAAAAAAATCAAGACGAGTCGATTTTCTAGGGTTGATTTTCCTTAGGTCTATCAATGAGATTAAATTTTTTTTTGTTGCTGTTCGTTTAATCAATGAATGAAGTAATTTAACAATAATTTGTACCAAACACCTCAGGCCAATTCAACCTTTAGCATTAGCACTGCATTTCCGTTTTCTTTCTGGTAGGTGTTCAATCACCTATCTTTTATTTTCAAATATACTTAGTGTAACAGTTTCTATCTTCCTAAAGGCCTTAAAACACACATTAATACGTCACACAGTAAAGGAAAGGATGCCTTCCATAAAAATGTACGAGATGGCAAATATCACAAAGCCGTTGCTAGATTGCTTCCTCTCTAAAAAGGTCATAATCAAATCTTAACAAATTTGATAAACCTTTAACAAAGTTTAAATAGAACAAATTTACCTAAATTATTATCAAATATTATGATAACCGATTTCTATTATTTGTGTTTCAAGACGTCACTAATGCTTTGTTGACAAATCTGGATATATGCGCTACCTTTAGGGCATATGAATTGACATAGATTACATATTAATATTGCGTGCATAAACTTTGTGGCAGAAAAGTTGCCTTTACTTTGACACAAACTACGTTAGTGTATATGGTAATTTTAGGTTCATTTACTTTAAATGGGTTATGCGTGATAACCGTGCTTCTTAACGTGTACTGCTGCCGTCTTAAATAACGTTTCTTTTAAATTCCTTGGCTAGACTTTTATACATTCTAGCTGTAATTTTAAGATGTTTTATGTTACCACAAAGATGGTGCTGACTTTAATGAAATAGGTTGTTGGCTGTATCTTTTCTCGCTATTTTTCATAGAATTTAGGGTTGGAAGAAGTATCATCTCTTGCCAAATTTGTTTCCATAGTTTACATTTTTTCCGTTTATACTTTTGTTGTGCCTTCTTGCCTGCTATCCAATAAATGTTAAGTAAAATATTTGAAAGCTAATGAAAACGAAAATTAATCAGAAGTATAAATTAAGACCAACAATTGTTTAATTGGCTTTAAAAACCTGCTTTTTCTCATGCAAATTGAGTGGGTTATGATGTGCATTTTTAGACCTGCAAACATTAAGCAATCTTAGGCCACGATATTATTTTTTCCCTTTCTTCTTAAAATCGTCACTGTCTATACAAACCTTCATTATAAGAACTTTACTATTCCTTAGATTAGCACTGTATTCAAATATCTAACAAATTTTATACCATTTCCCCCTGCTAAAAAAGTGTCAGTATTCCCAGTCTGAAACTTTGAAAATGATGGTTCTTCGGGTAGACTACGTCAAAAAAATTTTGAGTACAGCAAGACAAAACAATGGTCGATGGTTGTACTCCGGAGTTTTCCAGTGACTATGATTAATGCAAAACCCCTAAAACCGTTTTATTATTTATTGGAATTTTGAGCATGGGAAAAATTCATTAGGCGTTTCGCAATCTGCGCTTTTCATCAATGCCTCGTTCTCATGAAAACCTCCTTTTGCGGGTCAGTTCTTCGGTCGATAGATGTATATTTACGTCAACCCATACAGTCGCTCGAGTAATGATAGCATTTAATTCGATGAATTTGACTGGCTCCGATGGATGGTTCTTGTACAATCCGAATTTTCGGATATCGGTATACTAATGACGCTAGTGGGCATCGTGAAGTACTTTGTGGTAGCCACGACTGATCCTAGTGGAGCCTTGTGTACAGAGTGCCGAATTGCATGTATGGGATGTGGGCTATGGATATCAAAATGTAGGACTAAAAATTAGGGGTAACTGTTCTAAACGTCTAATCAACAAATGAATACTGCAATTATCAGTTAAAGTGAGTGTTAGGGTAAAGTACAAATGACTTACTCAGACGTAACGAAAACAGCGTAAAACATTTTCGTGATTTCACTCCATGTAACACTCTCTAGTAAAATAAAGAATACGTTTATGAAAATAAAAACTTATACAAATAGTTGTTTTTTTTAAAAAAACATACAAAAAACCCCTAGAACGTGCGTTAGTAATTTCGAAACTTAAAAATTACGAATAAAAAGAAAATTTTAACTATTGTTTGGTGGAACTTCGGTATTTCGGTATATAATATTTGACCAAGGTCAATATCACTCCTTTAGCTTTTACCCTTAAATCTGCAAAACAGAACGGAAAAACGCTCTTACATGAGCAACAATTTATGAGAATATGATACCATTCACTACCCTGATCTTAACAAACCTTATAAATAATTTACACCTTGAATACCAACNGCCTGCTATCCAATAAATGTTAAGTAAAATATTTGAAAGCTAATGAAAACGAAAATTAATCAGAAGTATAAATTAAGACCAACAATTGTTTAATTGGCTTTAAAAACCTGCTTTTTCTCATGCAAATTGAGTGGGTTATGATGTGCATTTTTAGACCTGCAAACATTAAGCAATCTTAGGCCACGATATTATTTTTTCCCTTTCTTCTTAAAATCGTCACTGTCTATACAAACCTTCATTATAAGAACTTTACTATTCCTTAGATTAGCACTGTATTCAAATATCTAACAAATTTTATACCATTTCCCCCTGCTAAAAAAGTGTCAGTATTCCCAGTCTGAAACTTTGAAAATGATGGTTCTTCGGGTAGACTACGTCAAAAAAATTTTGAGTACAGCAAGACAAAACAATGGTCGATGGTTGTACTCCGGAGTTTTCCAGTGACTATGATTAATGCAAAACCCCTAAAACCGTTTTATTATTTATTGGAATTTTGAGCATGGGAAAAATTCATTAGGCGTTTCGCAATCTGCGCTTTTCATCAATGCCTCGTTCTCATGAAAACCTCCTTTTGCGGGTCAGTTCTTCGGTCGATAGATGTATATTTACGTCAACCCATACAGTCGCTCGAGTAATGATAGCATTTAATTCGATGAATTTGACTGGCTCCGATGGATGGTTCTTGTACAATCCGAATTTTCGGATATCGGTATACTAATGACGCTAGTGGGCATCGTGAAGTACTTTGTGGTAGCCACGACTGATCCTAGTGGAGCCTTGTGTACAGAGTGCCGAATTGCATGTATGGGATGTGGGCTATGGATATCAAAATGTAGGACTAAAAATTAGGGGTAACTGTTCTAAACGTCTAATCAACAAATGAATACTGCAATTATCAGTTAAAGTGAGTGTTAGGGTAAAGTACAAATGACTTACTCAGACGTAACGAAAACAGCGTAAAACATTTTCGTGATTTCACTCCATGTAACACTCTCTAGTAAAATAAAGAATACGTTTATGAAAATAAAAACTTATACAAATAGTTGTTTTTTTTAAAAAAACATACAAAAAACCCCTAGAACGTGCGTTAGTAATTTCGAAACTTAAAAATTACGAATAAAAAGAAAATTTTAACTATTGTTTGGTGGAACTTCGGTATTTCGGTATATAATATTTGACCAAGGTCAATATCACTCCTTTAGCTTTTACCCTTAAATCTGCAAAACAGAACGGAAAAACGCTCTTACATGAGCAACAATTTATGAGAATATGATACCATTCACTACCCTGATCTTAACAAACCTTATAAATAATTTACACCTTGAATACCAACAGGTGTGACATGCAGTAGTAGCATTTTAATTCTTGCTCATCAATATGGTGAGTTGGACTGGCTGACAATATCGTAAATATATCAATATTGTAGGTCCTGGCTGCCTCACAGCAACCAGTACCAAGAGACGTCTTACTACAAATTTCTTTTGTAACGATACCATCTGGGTAGCTGAGATTTAGAATTTGGTAACAAAAGAGTTATCAATGCAGCAGGTTCCCTTAATGCTATGGAACCCATATATTTTAATCATGAATTACGGCTACAAACCTATAAAGTAAAATGACCAACAAAACAACAAATTCTCAGGATAGTAAAATATTGTTGGAGCAGAAAGCAATGCTTTTAAAATAAATGTGTTGTGGAAATTCACGAGCTTTGTTACTCTGAACACTTAAAGCAAGTGCATGACGTGAGTTCAAAGTCTTGACCCCTGATCTAAAGCTATAATATGTCACCAAACGATCACAATAGTCCAATAAAACTGTTTTAACATGTCGAAAATCATAACAGGCAATTTGCCTCCTTTGACGTCAAGGAACACATTACACTTACTTCCTTTTCATAAACACTTTTCTGCCTCACAATGACT
Source organism: Morbakka virulenta (assembly GCA_003991215.1). Classification (NCBI taxonomy): domain Eukaryota; kingdom Metazoa; phylum Cnidaria; class Cubozoa; order Carybdeida; family Carukiidae; genus Morbakka; species Morbakka virulenta. The sequence goes on from RDPX01000024.1 coordinate 3,775,476, forward strand.
TGCTGAGTAATAACTAACACTAACACAAGCTTTAGGAGAAAACAATTTAAATCCTATCAATGACTCTTTCCGCATTTACTTTTTTGAAAAATAAGGTTGGCTTTTTCTCTCAAACCACTTCAACTTTCCCTGCAGTTCCCGTATTTTTTATCTGATTATAAAAGTGACCAAACGAACAAATCCGTGCTCCCTTGGAAAAATAATTTTATCATTTCCTCACACGTACTTAGCAAATTGAATTTAACCTCCGGTTTTCCCTTTGCAGCACAAGAAAGCCGTGCCTTTCTGAAAGTCGTCCATGTGTTCTCAAGAACAAAATCCGATCCACCGTTATCACCTTGACAAATTCTTGCAATTGTTGCATGAACTTCCTGCAACAAAGACAAAAAAATCGTGAACAACATAGGAACTGTAATAAGCGGTGTCCTGCTACAAATATATTTTGTAAAATCTTTTCTAGATAGCTACAGCTCATAGCTGAAAATTTACAATTTGGTAAAAAAGACAGTCTCCAATGGATCACCACTTCCCTTAATACTATGAAAACAAATTTTGTTACCGACATTTTTCTATCATAAAATTCTGGTTACAAGACCACTCAAACTCTTACCACTTTAAGTCTACTATCGCTCCAACTCTACTGCCATCACTACTGTAACTTGTACTTCTGCTGCAACTTGTACTTCTGCTGCAACTTGTACTTCTGCTGCAACTTGTACTTCTGCTGCAACTTGTACTTCTGCTGCAACTTGTACTTCTGCTGCAACTTGTACTTCTGCTGCAACTTGTACTTCTGCTACTACTACCACTACCACTACTTCCACTACTACCACTACCACTACTTCCACTACTACCACTACCACTACCACTACCATTACTACTACCACTACCACTACTTCCACTACTACCACTACCACTACCACTACCACTACCATTACTACTACCACTACCACTACTTCCACTACTACCACTACTACCACTACTTCCACTACTACCACTACTACCACTACTACTATTTTCACTACTACCAATTTCACTACTACTACTTTCACTACTACTACTTTCACTACTACCAATTTCACTACTACTACTACTACTACTACTACTACTACTACTACTACTACTACTGATAAAATAAAACAAAATATGAATTTAATATTTTGGAAAGTTATTGTGATGAGTGAAGCCTAGATAGAGCTTAAGTATATTTTTATGATAAATGATAAAAAACTATTACAAGTACATACTGCAGTAGTAAATTAAGGTATATAACATAAATTTGGCTTTACGGTTACTGAAACTACTATACATTAAATTGAAATACATATCTTGCGAATAACGAGAACAGACGTACCCCATTTAATTCCTTTGCTTTTTCATTGAACAATATATATACACTGGGATAAACTGCAAAACTATTAATGAATTCCGGATCTAAAAGGCGAAAACATTTTATATTGATTAGTTTTGTAAATAAAAATATCTTTACTGTGGTTTTAATTAATTAGAGATGCCTGAAGAAGTTTGTTGCCTTTGTAGGTGCCTACGTTTGACTGCAGAAGCAATACCTAAATGATACTTGTTACAATAGCCAAACGTGTCTCTACTGCCCATTTCCTAATTTTTAATCATAAAGATCCTCATCATTACACATCATTTCTAATACTACGACAATGGCAATAAATTGCATAGGTCTTAGTATTGCCATCGCAAAAGGTCAGTCTATTATGCAACCTTATCCATACCCAGTATATGATATGCATGTATGATATTTATCTGATATACATGACAGCTTATACTATATTAACAAAGCCTGCACTAAATAGTTCTGTTTTAAAAATTACTTTGAAAATTAATGGGAGTATTTGCTGACGTTCTTCTATTTCCAAAGCTTCTACGACATTTCTCCAATACCATTAATAGTCATTTTTTAGAATCTAAAACCAAGACCTTTTAAATTCAACTTCACCTTTACCACAGCAGGCAGCAAAATGGATAAATTAACATCCGAATACCCCTGAGATACCACAGTCCTTGCCATCACGCTATGGAATCTTATGCATATACAGTATTGACTACATTTGTATTATGCTACACGCATACAAGCTGGGTGTGCAGGTCGAAATGACACACACGAGAGCTGACGAGTGCAGAAAGTTTATAAGTCAATTTGATGGTTACAATATGCGAAATCCAGTTTCATTGTCTTTAGTAGTCATTTCCCCAGTCCTAACGTATCATTTCTCTTATTGGCTATACACTGAAACTTTTTTGGTTTGCCTATGACTGAATATTTAACTTGAATTAGAGTTAAACATTCATAGGCAAACCAAGTCACTGTTTCCACCACTTCAAAACGTATGATACATTGTAATTCTCTGAGTCACTATAATGACCTTGGCTGGATAAAGATCTTTCGGTACGATTAATAAATGATGTCATACTAAAAAAGTCTACTAACCATGCAGCATTTTCTTATTCCATCTCTCTGTCCTTAAGGCTTCCTCTCGTTTGGGGGTTGACGTCATAAACGATCCACTTATCATTGGGTCATTGCCCATGGGATCACCAAATGTCCCTGCAATAAGCTCCCCCATCCCTAAAAGAAGATTGACAGTAGCAACAACAAAATAAGAAATTGTGTCCAAACTGTGGCCTAAACAGCAACTCGATCTCATAACTACATGTTCAAATATTTCAAAGTTAATCCTCTACCACAAGAGACAGCGACGAAGTTAAACAGAAAATGGCTTCCTTTACAACCCCTCTAGATCGAAGGATGTCACGTATGTGGTGCTCGTACTAAAGAAGAACGCCAGGGTATGAAAGGTCTTTCTAAACTCGTAAAAGGAGAAAGGAGCTCCTGCGGTGATTTCCACTTTTAGTGTAATCGTAACTTGTTATTGTCTTGGATATTCACTTCCTGATCGCAATCAAGGGAAACGCGAGAAAAATTTTGACAATTCTGATAAATCCTGTTGGCAATTTTAGTACTTAGCAGGTCTGTTTTTAAATCTGAAGTATGAATAATAATAAAGATAATTAATGTACAGAAGAATGCTGTTCCATTCTTAAACGTCCAGAAACGATATACATGTCAGGGAGCGATGGCACAGTCAGTAATTTATCTGGTGTGCCCACTGTACTTGACTCTAATCTTACTTTAAATATACATAAATATAACTCGTTTTAAAAGTGGTACTATTTAATACATAAATGATGTATCCTGCTAATAGATTTCAACTAATAAACTATACGATCATACGATAAGAATACCAATATAGTAATAACAATAATACTAATGATTATGAATGAACTTGTGTGCAAATTAAAAAGGCGATCTTTGAAGAAAGCTGGACCTCTTTTTTACTTAATGAGCTTATATTAAAAAAATAACAATTAACTATTTAGCTATACCAATTGTAACATATAGCTTTAACGTGATAAATTGGAATCCTTCTGAGTTGAAGAGGCTGGATACTAAAATTCGAAAACAATTTACGTAATGCACCATCCTAAATCCGATGAAGAGCATTTGTACGTAAGTAGAGAGAAAGGTGGGAGAGGTATGACTGTCATAATATCTAGGTAACGCAGTTGATTGGATGTTACAATTGGTTAACATACAGGAAAATACTAAGAAATTACACTGTTGTCAAAAGAGCAAATACGTTTTCATGTGAACTGCAAGTCGATCTAGACACCGATAACACCTTATAACGAACGGAAATGGCACAAAAAACGAAGAAAAAGACTAAAAATTCTGGTATGAAGATTATTATTATTATCGAGTGGTTACACACCATTTATTGGTGGATGGGTGTAAAACCCGCATTCAGCGCCCATTATTATTATTATTATTATTATTATTATTATTATTATTATTATTAGTAGTAGTAGTAGTAGTAGTAGTAGTAGTAGTAGTAGTAGTAGTAGTAGTAGTAGTAGTAGTAGTAGTAGTATGACTTTCATTCTTCTTCATACCAGAATTTTTAGCCTTCTTCGTAATAATAATAATAATAATAATAATAATAATAATAATAATAATATGACCTGGGTACCACAATAAACTGCATCCAGTTGTGGAGTTTCGACGTGGGAAAATGCGGTTAACATTTGCCACAACTACCTCCAAGTCACCCTTAGGCAAGGTGTAGCACCTGTTAGCCTACTCCAAGACCTTGAAAAATAGGTTGATGTTCAGCGAAGTTAAGTATGTATGGGTGGGCATAGAAATTCCAACTGGTGCCTATACCGGGATATCTTACCCCTTGGGCGAAAGACTAAAATTATCTCTTATCAAATGAAAACCAGATGTAAATCATACTGCCTCGTCCGTCGCGCGGGGCGAGACCAGGTCGAAAAATACGCTACTTGGTCGAATTCTTCTCCTGAACAGAATCCACATGGTCACTAGGACGGTAGTCTTGCCAACTCTTGCCAACCAAAAATTAAAAAAAAAAAGATTTACTGAAAGAAACAATTTCTACCGGCAAATCAAGATCTTTGAGACCGATGCTACGATGTTCTACCAAGAAATCGGTGGAACGGCAGTTACCGTAGATGAAATACCAACAGAAAAACAGTACCAAAATGGTTTTGTTTACTAGGAACTACTTACTAGCTTGCAAAAACTAATAACACTGAAAATCAAAAAAACTATCGGCCAATCACGTGTTTGTTACATTACAGCATGGATCAATTAAAAAAGACATTTTGATAGTGTTCCACACCCGTGGATTTTGCGTTGTCTTGAAACGAAATATTTAAAATGTCACTCAAATGCTATTTTATCTTTTTCTGGTATGCGAATAAAATTTGGAATATTTCATGGTGACTCTTTCTCCCTTACTGTTTTGTATGGCATTTAAGCCCCTATCCAAGCTTCTAAACAAGACATATTACGGATATAAGATCAATCACAAGAAAAAAAAAATATCCCCTGAAAACAGTGAAAGCATTTAGTAACATCGGAATGGTGTTTGGGTAGGTCAGGTGCGCAAAAGCAACATTTAAATGTGGAAAGTTAACTTGTACGAAAAATGTAGTGCTTGATGATGACACTACAATTACCCAAATAGGCCAAGAAGGAACCTATAAGTACTTGGGTGTTAACGAAGGACATAGCATTCAGCACTCAAAAGTAAAAGAAAAAATTAGGAAAGACTGTATTCGTCAGGCTTATCGTGAAAGTAGAAGTAAATTCAAAACGCAGGATAATAGCTATCGACGCCTCAGCTTTCCCAGTAGTAACGTATAGTTTCGGTGTCGTCAACTGGAACGTAAGCGATCTACGAGGATTAGATACCAAAATCAGTAAACAATTCACTTGTCATAGAATGATTCACCCAAAGTCGGATGTAGAACAATTGTGATTCCCAAGAAATAGAGAAAGAAGACGCATGATCCAACTTGAACTTTCCAACAGAACTAGTGCCACAGGACTTTCTCAGTACTTAGATACTGCAAATGACTGGGTGCTTCAGTTAGTCACCTTGCACGAAAACTCTAAGAAACTACAGTTGTTAATTAAAAAAATGATAAATATTCTTGCGAACTGAATCTCGAAATCGAAAATAATAATCTCCTGACACCAACTGAAAATGCCCTAAAAACAAAGAAATTGGCTAAAAATGTCGGTGTAAAACAGCTCGAGTTACGATGACTTAAAAAATCCTTTCACGGCCAGCTCGCAAAACAGGACCAGCCAATATCTGGGGAAAACATCACCCCATGAAATTCAAAAAATAGTACTTAATAGCAGAGCACACGTCTTAAGAAGGGCACTGACTGTTTAGTTAGATATAATAGTTAAACAGTTCAAATGAATTTCATTTATGTCTTCTGTTTAAATTGATGTTTGATTAGTGCTGAATTTGTTGTGGAGATATTTTGTGAATCTCGATGTTCATTAATCATAAGAAATAATATGTATGTGAAAAAATGTTTATACCTCTTTTTAAAACCATTTCAAAACCAGAATTTATATTTTCGCCTATTTTTATACTATTTTTAACAGATTTTTTACATATTCTTATTTTTAACACAATATTATGATATGTTTTTTAAATTTTCGTATTTCAATTTTTATATTTTATACTACACATTGCTAATTCCTCTTATTTAAGTTGCCCTAAACAACGCTAAATTTTAAGTTCGTTTCAACGACAGCCTTTGCAAGGTGTTTCAATACAATTTCTCAGGTGTTTCTAGCTTGGTACCGTCCACTGCCCTGCGGAAAAGACAACCAAGGCCTCAAGAGGTAATGATTTTTCTCAGAATACTGTTGGCTTCAACAATCGAAGAGGTCTGCAAACCACTTAAGACATCACAAATAACCATTGCATTTAGCAATTTCAATAATCTACTGTTTACTAGACTCACACAGCCACACCCACTGGAACAACCATGGTACCACTTCCGAACAACACCAAACTTGATATGTCAACAGGGAATAATTATTCACATAATAATATAATACATTAGAATAACAAATAGTAGATTCTATGTCAAAATTTGCTCTCGTCATTACTTGATCGTCTACAGAAAAAGGAAAGAACATACTTGTTACAGAACCAACAACACGGAGAGATGGCTTTGCTGAACATTTTCCAAATCCATTTCTGTTGCCTTCCACCACATGATCAATATTTGTCAACTGTTAAAAAGTACAAATGAGATGATTAAATATTTGAATGAGAAAATACCTGCAATTTTTAAATAATATATAATTAATATTAAACTAATTGGCCCTTCAAATACTAAGAAACGTTTACCCTAAAAGGGTGAGGGCCTACCAAAGCCATAAAAACTTCCGGCGAGTATTCTGGGTAAAAATTATTAAAATTAAGCAACAACAGGCTTACAGTAAATGCCATCACAATGTACCACACTCACAAAAAATCACCTCCTGACCGGACAACAGAGTATTACTTCTCATAATTATAGTAGTAAAAGCTTCTATGGTACCTTAAAATTCTGTCAAAAAAATCAAAGATTTTATTTTCCATGTAATTCAATGCTTTTTCTGACCTGTTACAGGTAAATATACGGACAAAATTGAAGCAACAAATATACTCGCTGGGGAGACTATATACTTTTAAAATAACCATTCTGTATTAAACGTAAAGTACATAATTACTAATGAAACTATTAGGGTTGAAAAGAAGCATCAACCGACGAAAAACGAAAAGAAAACAACAGATTGAAAAATAATTTCTATAATTTATAATAAGTGGAAAATGTATTAAAAAAAAGAAAGTATTATGTCACTGGAAATCTGTTGTCCGTTTTCAGAACAAGGGGAAGAATACAATATTTCGCCGAGTCATCCTGAAGTAAGGAAAGGCAAATGTGACTTCAAAATGGCCATGTTGGTCGAAATGCTGTGCTTTCTCACTCCTGACATGGATTGAAAGATACTGTTTGCGTTTTACAACACTTCGTTTTCACTGTAACAAAAATACTGATTTCATGGGAATTAAATCAATACTGCTATTAACTCCATCACAAAATTCCAAAGCATGTCAGTGTAAATCCATAAAGTAAAATATAACTGGCAAGCAGGACCCATATAATCGGATGCTCTAGAATGTTCCTCTAGCACCTAAGTCTGTCAGTTAATATCAACAAACACCCCTGAACCTGTGTAATAATAGCATACACTCAATACCTGGTCAGTTAATAATAATGGCCAGCCTTGGTTAATTTGCCTACCTCAGTAATGTTGTATACTGGATTAAGAGAACTTGATCCGCAGATTAACAATTTGTCTTTATAGGCCGTCATTAACTGAATTGTATTCTGGCAATCCATCTGTAAAACGATTTAGAGCAACAAATATTAAAATTGGAACAATAACACAGTCGATTTAAATACATTGAACTAATATACTGGGAGCTAGAACAATGGATAAGAGTAAGGTCTGGTTATTTCTAAAATACGTCAGTGCAAGATTGTATAGATATATGTATACGTAGATATATAGATATGTATAGCTATATAATCTTGCACTTACGTGTTTGAAAAAAAAAATATATATATATGTATTTTTTTTCAAACACGTAAGTGCTAGATTATATAGCTATACACATCTATATATCTACGTATACATATATCTACGTATACATATATCTATATCTATATCTATATCTATATATATTAGAAAATATACTTCGACCTGTAGATATCTTTTCATCCACTTTGCCCTTGCGCCTTTGCAATGCTCACTGCTATTGTAGTGACCTGTGCACTCCAATACTTCCGACAGAGGCGGGCCAGCTCTCTCAATTCCTTGTAAATGTTTTGTCTTCAAAGCTTCACTGCATTTGAAGTTTAGCAGTGGATCTTGTTCTGTTGCCAAATCACAATCAAAACAAAACTTTTGTGTATGCTGTTGCATTGTCTTTTTGGGTGGACTCAGTTGAAGCAGACTATGGATAACTGAAGATTCTTCAGGTTGCTCATAAACTTACATGTAGTACCGTCATGTTGATTTTTAAATGTGACAAACGTACAATCGGCAAATATATAATACAGTCTATTACACAAGGTCATAAAACTTTTGTGAAACGGAGTTAGACCAAAATGAAATTGCTCTTAATTCCGATACAGATGTAAATATATAAACCCTTTATCTGGCAAATATTAGTTTGCAGGATATTATCTCCACAACTTTATTCATTAACGGTTAAATGGTGGAAATATTAAGAGATTTTGAATATCGTCCCAATACGTTAGGGAAGGTCGAGGGTGATTTGTTGCACATATGCAAAATTATTGTAAGGCGGTATCATGTTTGTCTGTCTGTGTCTGTTTGTTTGTTTGTTGGTACCCTGTCATTTCATGACGTTGGCGATTATGGCTATCCAAGGTTTTCTGTCTTTTGTGGCTTTCAGCAGTTCTACTTCTGTAGTCTTGGCTGCCCTCCCCGCCGGCACATCCTCCTTCATCCAACTGCTTACGCTATTTAAGAATGTCGCCCCCACTACTGCTTCCTACTATTTTTCCCGTGATGGTGAGATTTTCCACTTTTTCTTTTCTAATAATGTGGCCAAAGAATTCCAGTTGTCGCTTTCGAAGTTTCTTCATCAACGTTCTTCCTCTCCCTATTCTCTGCAGGGCTTCCTCGTTCGTAGCTATCTTTGTCCATAATATTTTTAATATTCTTTTACAAAACCACATTTCTGTTGCCTCTAACTTTTTCTCCATTGCAGCTGAAATTGCCCAGCATTCACTGCCGTACATTAATATCACTTTAATGTCATGTGATGCTTGTCAAAACGTATTCTCTTGTAAACAAATTGCATTTAAGCTATCAAGCAAACTAAATATCATGACATTTATTTAGTATACATTAATGTTGTCAATAAAGAGAAGCACCGTCATTTTGAATCGTAATCCTTAAAGCAGTTACTACCGTTTCATAAGCAAAAGGAAAACTTTTGTCACAAACGTTTGAAAATCCCGCTCTGCAATGGTGGCAACGTCCTGGTCTGTCAGTAGTAGGTTCTGTCCAATGACCTAATTTGTCAAACAGTAAATTTTCACTTGGCTTTGCGATAACCGGCTTTTTTCCATTGATAGTGGAGATTCAAGGCCCTTTCTTTTGCAGGTTTTCCGAGTCTCTTAGCAGCACTTACGAGCAACTTTGTTGTCTAAAAGCAGATTTTCTGCTACTTCCATAATAGATTTATCAATGAAATTTGGCGTTTCTTTGCTATGCCAAGCACAATGTTGACGATACATAAGCACCGACCTTGATCTCTGCAAAAGGCAAAAAATCTTGAGGAAGCATCTTTTTGTCATTATGACAATTCTACACAATGAAATGAGCATATCGGCAAGGTCACCACAGCCCTTTTCTTTCTTGTACCACACTACTTTTCCGGCTAAATTCTTTTTCTTTACAGCAGGGTAGCCCCTCCCCAAAGAAAATATTTGCGATAATTCCAAGATGCACGGCATTGTTGCCATGTGACGATCATTTAGGAGTTTGTAATTTGTAATCCAAGATCCTCTTTCTTTTTTATTTGTTGTTACTTAAAGGTTATCCCTTGAAGCGGTCTTGAAGCGGACTGTTCCACTCCTAAGATCCCATTTTAGGTAAAAAAGAAAATCCGAGATTGTGAACCAGTGAATAAAGAAATGTTTGTGGTTCTTATACTGTGGCAAATGAACACATATATTTCTGGTGTAGTCGTGCTTGCTTCTCTACCACCATACCAACAGAAATTAGAAATCAATCGTGATGCCCCAACAAGAATAGATCTACAACTGGCTTTTCAGGCTGTATTTTTTCTGTCACTGTATTTCATGTATTTCATGAGATTGTAAACAAATAATTTCCATCATAATGTTCATTCCCCCAAAACTGTTCAATTTCACCCTTTTTTGTGTCGACAGAATAACCTGTCTTTTGTGGGTTGCAGATCTGTCTGCTCAACAACCAAACCTCAGTTCAGATGTACTCAAGCGGCGCCTTGAACTCTTTCACGACCTTTTCAGTTTCAACAAAAGGTGTTCCATTCATTACCCACAAGCCTCCATCGATAAACGTGTTTCTTATTATTGTTTTCAGCATTCTTTGTGCATTTAAAGGTATCGTGTATTGTAATCATCTTCAGCTGCTTGCATAGATTTTATTCTTTTGACGTCGACATATTAGGAACAACTTCTAATGTCTCCAGAGTAAGATTATTAAAATCATTATCATTATCCGGACAGACAAACGGTGTTCCATTCATTACCCACAAGCCTCCATCGATAAACGTGTTTCTTATTATTGTTTTCAGCATTCTTTGTGCATTTAAAGGTATCGTGTATTGTAATCATCTTCAGCTGTTTGCACAGATTTTATTCTTTTGACGTCGACATATTAGGAACAACTTCTAATGTCTCCAGAGTAAGATTATTAAAATCATTATCACTATCCGGACTGAAATCTTCCAGGTCAGAATCAATCGCTATTATGTAGCCAAGGCAATCTTCAAAACCAAGTTTTTAAGGGGGTCATTCATTCATAATCCTGTGAAGAAAACTAAATTTTTTTTTCTTTGCCTACCAGACCTAGCTATGGAATGGAAGTTCTCTAACAGATTGGGAAAAAAAGCAAATATCTTGCACTTTTTTTAACTTGTTTCCTGGAAAACCTGGTCACTTTTACAACGTAATGTATACTTTAAGTCCCTACGTGAAGGCATTTTCTTGGGAAGTAACAAATTGTACTTTATTGTTTATTACAACCCATTCTTGGTAATGTTGCATATCTGCAACATTACATTCATCATTCAGGACTAATCAGCAAATGCATGTTTTGAAACCAGTGAACGTTTTCATTAAATATAAACTTCATTATTGCCAATAAAATCAGTATAGCGACTTGAGAGCGATATTACATACTCATGTTAATCTGAAAGTAGGTCACAAAGACCTATGTAAAACATCCAACCTTTAAGCCAATGGTCATGATGTTGTATTCCAACAAGCGTAAGGAAGACTGATGTGGCAACATATTAGAAAAGCAATGAAAACTTCCATGACCGGTTAAAACAGCATTCAAAAAAAGACTTTGATAATTGCTGGTTTATTTAACTGCTCCATATCTGCAACTGCGCAACTTGTTTGGTTTTAAATGAGTTTGAAAAAGACAGAAAGGTTCGGATTAGTTGACTGGAGGTACACTTCGTGTTTTGCAAAGCTTTGTCACGTTTGTACATGGATTCCATGTACATTCCATGTACATTCCACACGGCGTTGTTTTGATCAACTGACTCTTTTTCTTGGGATTTTTTTCTTTTTTGAAGGGCGGTGTATGGTCTCCTGTTATTAGCAGATATTAAGGCAAAAATACACAGGGTGGTAAAATATATTCATGTTAACTACGTAAAATCAGAGCCATAAATAAATTGGCTATTAAGTCATTAGGCGGTGGTCACCTTGAATGAACCGTGCAGAAACTATATTTGAATTTACAACATCAGTTCTAAAAATAATGTTGGCTCCAACCAGAACAGAGGTCCCAGGGGGTGACAATGTTGCTCTGCATTACCACTCAAATTTGGGTGCTTTCAGGACACTAGTACCTGTTTGGCCACCGATTTTTAATTTTTTTTTCATAAGCAAGTACAGTAAGATCAACACATCGAATAATATTTATAAAATGACGTAGTCAATAATTCTCTTTCCTTGGCAGGTAAAAATCTGACTGGTTGTTCTATTACTTAATTAGGCTAGTCAGAAAAAATATAAACAACTGATTGCCTGTAAAAGTACATTAGGTACCCTGTCTTTTGCTAACAATCATAAGAAGCGCATTTATAAAACATCAATTACCATACAATGTACATTACATTTTGAGTCACCTGCAAGAGGAGTTTTCAGACTTGTTTGTAACTTGTTTGAGCCATTTCTAAAACCATTGTTACATTCAATATTTTGCTTAACGTCAAAAGTAAAATTACTTCCAATTTTTCAATTTGAGTGAAAAAAACACCCACATAATAGAACAATTTTTGCGCTTGTTAAGTTCGAGACGGATGGTTGAATACCATTCAAGATATGCACTTTATCTTAAGGTGAAAAACGTGAATAGTGAATGACTTTCACATTTGAAGCGAATTTTGAAAACAAAATTAATGTTTACTGGGCAGCATTTATCCACACTCGGTCGAGAAAAAAAACTTGTACCTTGTGTACATGAGCTGGTGACAACAGTCTCGCAGCTAAGCTATCTCCGATAATTGTAGGAGAAAAAAACTATACTCGGGAAAGAACTTCGTAACTATCTCCACCAATACCACCCAACTAACAGAATTCTAAAAACAAAACCTCATTGTATTGGACACTCATATTATCCAAACGAGAGTGGTTTCTAATTCCAACAATTTTTAGTAATAACAAATAACTGATGTTACTAATAGTCATTTAAGAAAACGAAACAATGGTCAGGAAGAAAGAGCCGGAGGAGACGAAGAGGGAGAAGGACGAAGGGCTATAGAAACATGCCAAACAAAATGACAATTCAATTATCTAATAAATACTTTGCAATCTTCATGAGCTGGCTACTAAAACAGCCTGAAGGGCCATACAGCAGGTATTAAAGAAATGACGAGCCTTGCTTCCCTCAGTCCACCGTTACCATACCACCTGTTGACGACCTTTGATCCATGGCTGGAAACAATCATTGGATTGTTGCATACGACAGGAAGTAACCATCTCGTGTGGCTTTGACCAGTTCACATTTTGAAATATTCAACAAAAAACAATGCATTCTTTATCTAGGTAATATTAAGAGCTTTAACTGTTGCGTCAGGCGATAAAATGATAAAATTGACCCGCTTTTACGATAAATTGTTGTGCCACCATGACGTAGATGTACCTAAATAACACTGCATAGGGTAAGATTGCGTACAAAATATTGCAATGTTACTTTTCAGCTCTTAAACATATAAAATAATACACGTGATCAGGCTCCATTACGTGTGTATGGCATTCTTATCAGCTCCAGTATTTACTGGGGAGGAAGCCTGCTAAAGTAACGGACACTCTTAAGTTAACCAGGGTCCTTCAAGGTATCCTATTAAAACAAGATATCCTGATAAAATACGATGCATACAAAATGAAGCATAATTACCTATTTTCAGGTTATACAATAACTGAAAAGAACACGAAAAATAATAGAAAAGCTAAATGGTGATAAAACAACATAAAAACATCTGTTTAATCAATATATGCAAATAGTCGAAAAAAGTCAAATGAAAGTACGAAGAAAAAATTCAACATTCGCTTAACTGTGCTTAAATCCCTTCTAGGCTTCCCTAGTTTAACTTATTTTTTTGAGGACGCAGATTAAGGTTGACTATATTCTCAAAATGCAAAAGAATTTATTTGCCACGCAATATGAAACTTACCTTTAAATGCTAAATAGTACCGGCATTGGTATTTGCCGCTTTTTCCAACATTGTGAAATGTACGCAAACTTGGTAAAATATCTACAGGTCGCAAAAATTTCCTGCCCCAATTCTAGGTGATAAAACGTGAACTTAAAAACCAAACAAAATAAGTAAAACAAACCTTTGACATTCCTTTTTGAAGGCATTTCTTTTCATCACGTTCTGATATCCATTTTTTTGTCTAAGTAAANTTAATTTAAAGTTAACCAGGGTCATTCAAGGTCCTTCAAGCCTGCTAAAGTAACGGGCACTCTTAAGTTAACCAGGGTCCTTCAAGGTATCCTATTAAAACAAGATATCCTGATAAAATACGATGCATACAAAATGAAGCATAATTACCTATTTTCAGGTTATACAATAACTGAAAAGAACACGAAAAATAATAGAAAAGCTAAATGGTGATAAAACAACATAAAAACATCTGTTTAATCAATATATGCAAATAGTCGAAAAAAGTCAAATGAAAGTACGAAGAAAAAATTCAACATTCGCTTAACTGTGCTTAAATCCCTTCTAGGCTTCCCTAGTTTAACTTATTTTTTTGAGGACGCAGATTAAGGTTGACTATATTCTCAAAATGCAAAAGAATTTATTTGCCACGCAATATGAAACTTACCTTTAAATGCTAAATAGTACCGGCATTGGTATTTGCCGCTTTTTCCAACATTGTGAAATGTACGCAAACTTGGTAAAATATCTACAGGTCGCAAAAATTTCCTGCCCCAATTCTAGGTGATAAAACGTGAACTTAAAAACCAAACAAAATAAGTAAAACAAACCTTTGACATTCCTTTTTGAAGGCATTTCTTTTCATCACGTTCTGATATCCATTTTTTTGTCTAAGTAAAACATACAAACGTAGTCTCAAAATATTACAACTATGTATTTCACTAACTAGAAAGCATTAAAAATCTATTTATCCATGGACAATTCTTGGTTTGTTTCCAAATGACTTTACTTTAATAGTCAATATACCAATGACATGACCCACTATTGAGCTGACTGTATATCAATAGTGTAATTTCTCTTTCAAGCGTCTGGGTACTTAAGACATTTTCTCCACCAGGGTAGATATTTATTAAGGAGCGAAGTTAATCATGGGTAGTTCTAAATGATTGTCGTAAAGATGTGAAGGAGATATAAAACCACAAGCCGACAAGTAGATATTACAAACTTATAAAAAGCTTAAACTTTACACTTTTTTAGTTTTTACTTTTTACAGATTTTTTCTTATCTTATTATATTAGTAGTAATAAATTATCAGCCTTTGTCATCGCTTACGGTGAAGTAAGCTAAATATTCAAAGCAGCAAGTAAGTTCTCTTATCTCAAGTCAATACTTTTTATGCAATCTCCATCAAACACTAGGTAAAAACAAATGCTCTTTGTGCCACCAAATATAGCAGTTGCGGAAATCAGTGGGCATTGGTTCATTACATGAAGTTATAGGATTTTGAAATGAACTTGCAAATAGTGAAAATTATGTAATATTTTGAAACATGAATGGATGTTCCCAAAAAAAACTGAAATGTTGACATTTCGTTTCTATACGGCACGTAACTGAAAATTTTTGAAAAAAATAAGATGACCTCTTAGTGGTGGGAGGTCACAAAAATCAGTACTAGGAAAATCATTAAGCCTGCCAAGGTTAACCAAAGCACAACATTGACACTTAGTATTACTCCCTGCCATTAGAAAACAGTCATGCTCACTTACAGAATTGTGAATCAATACATATTAAAACTTTTTCAAAGCTTCTTATTTTAATTCACAGGTCCTACTGGGTACTTCTCCACAACAAACATTTTCTTTATAGATGGTAAAAGTTAATACGCCTTCCTGATCAAATAAAACTTGTAATTTGTTTAAAAAAATTACCTTCTTGCCTGTATGGCAGTAGATTTCCTACTAAAAGTAACAGAAGTTAGAACCAGGCCTATATTCTTACTAAAAGTTTGAATAGCAGAGAGATCTTATCCAAATGTGATGTCATGTGGTGTTATTGAAACTACCTTGCAACTTCAAACCTATCAAATGCATAAAGGTCCCAAGTATGCTTTCGCTACTCTAATTGCAATATCGTCGTCTAAAGACCCAATATGACGGAAAACAAAGTATGAGAAAGCCGTATAAAATGGAAATCAGCGCAGGCAAGTTAATCGTAACCTTTTCCCCGTCCAATTTCACTAGTTGCAGCGACAACTTGAAATACAGTACGTGACCACGTCGTAACAGTCACCTCTGCTCTGATAATTTTCTTGCACAAAAATGACCGTTTAAAACTTAAAGCATAATAATCATTTGCACCCTGAAGCACTATTGGAAAGGAAACGAAATTGAGTAGTGAAAAATGTGTCTTCCGTTAAGTGTTTATTGGTTTGACGTTTACAAATAGATACAACTCAATGTTGTTAACACAAAATTTTACATACTTTTATTCGGTGCGTCATTTATGTACAAAATTAAGGCAAAAATCAATTTCTGTTTGACCGTACTTAATTTTGAATGATATAAATAATTTTGTTTATAATTTTGTAAGTTGTGTACAAAAATTATGCAGTTTAGTTGAGTGATAAAGTTGTAGATCTGGCTGAACTGAGTGTTCCGCGATCTCTTCCCCCACCCCCTCCCTAAAAGGGTACGTATTCATACCTCACTAAAATAAATACTTGCTCTCTGAATGACTGACAATTGACATGCAATACTATTTAAAAAATAGAACTTACTTTGAATGGATAAAGTTTATCCGACGTCAGCATGAAGACATAATTTCTTGAATGAAAAAAACAACAAAAGAACTTTTTTACGTACATTTCTATTTGAAAAAGGACGAGTAGCGTCAACACTTAGATTGCTTCATTTTTGAAAAAGGGGAGTTTTGGTAAATATAACTGCCGCCACGTAGAAGTAAAAAAATTGGATTCCATCTCTTACACCTAGAAAACTTTTTGGTGTCATATGACCTTAGGCTAAAATACCCAACCATCTAAATTTTAGTGTGGGGGGAGGGGGTTGTCCCAGGTTCTGGTATTTAAAACTTTGGCTGAAATAAAAATGGTTTGAATCTTCATACAAACCTGCAACTTGCAGCCAAATAAGATACCAACGATGCAGTCTATTTTAACCCTGGTACAAAAAATAACAAATCCCCTTAAAATTGGAAATAATTCCTCTTCCTCCCTCTTCCACAAAAACATAATACAGGTTTAAAATCGAACATATTCCTGGTATACAAAAAAAACCCCTAAACCAGGGAAGTGGGGAATGCTGCACGTAAAACACTAGTAAAAACAGCTTATAAAATGAATTCAGACTGGTGTGAATTCAGTAAATGAAGCTAACAAAACAGTAAAACGAAAGGAAAGAGAAATGAAAAACCATTTGGATCAACCTAATTTGTCCAATAGAAGGCAAAACAGCATAATACTACAGGGGAAAAGAGAATCAAGAAGCCCAAACTATGGCTGTAGAATTGCGAATGGATTATTATGGCATAATAAAAATTTGCGGAGACAACCACTCAAAGCATGTGGAAGATTTATATATCCAAAAGTGTGTAGTACGTAGGTGGGTTTTTATGTCCTCTATAACTCCAATCACTACCGCAACGAATGAAAAATAGGATTTCCTCGTTCCAAAATAAGGTTGAGCAATAACTGTTTCTATATTTAGATTTAGATTTAGCGGGCTTTAACAAAAATGCTTGCTTGACAAACTGGATTTTCATCTGATATATGTATTCATGTATCAGATACGGTGGGAAGTAATGAGTCACTAACCAACATTGGTTATTAATATTAGAATCTATTTATAGTTTGCACCATTTCTGATTCATCACATGATATTCCTTTTGTAATGATCTACATATCAGTATGAAGTGCTGCTTCCGGTCTAAAAATTTCAAGACGCTTACAGTAACGGTTTATGATAGTAACTAGGTGTGTTATTACAAGTAAGATTTCTTAAGCAAGTGTGGTTGGAACACATTCTTTTCTAGCAGCAATCACTTCCATTCTATTACACTACCTAAAAATAAACTATTCCGTCACAATGTTAATACAAACTATTGTTCTAAGCTACTTTATAGGTAATTGGAAGAGATGTGGTAAAGTAAAACCAAATTTATTTTCGTTTCCTAACTCACAAATATATATATATATATATATATATATATATATATATATATATATACACACGTACATATGTGTGTATAAGTGTTTGTGTTTGGAGAATACTGAAATATATTTGTTACAAAACGGTGTTCTTTAATTTATTCTTCAAAAGCTCAGCAATATATTTGTACTCATATACACATATACACATCTACATTTATACATATTGTGTGTATTTATAATTTACTTTCTGTTACTTGAAGGGTACAAGTTTCTCAAGTGATAATCAGTGGTAATCAGTTCACTCTGTCGTATTGTTTTTAACAGACCCAGTCATCCTTCCAGGNATATATATATATATATATATACACACACACGTACATATGTGTGTATAAGTGTTTGTGTTTGGAGAATACTGAAATATATTTGTTACAAAACGGTGTTCTTTAATTTATTCTTCAAAAGCTCAGCAATATATTTGTACTCATATACACATATACACATCTACATTTATACATATTGTGTGTATTTATAATTTACTTTCTGTTACTTGAAGGGTACAAGTTTCTCAAGTGATAATCAGTGGTAATCAGGTCACTCTGTCGTATTGTTTATAACAGACCCAGTCATCCTTCCAGGAAATTGCTCAACTTCTTTAGAAGTGTGCAAAAATGTGAAAAAAGTAAAATTAAAGAATTAAAGAACATCATTTATTATCAGACAATACAGATCCTCTAATAGGCCCAGGTGGATTGTGGTCGAAAACAAGGAATGTTTTCCACCGCAAACAACACACCTATTCTCTTTAATGAATAACAACTGTAAAAATGTTCCTATTGTCGTAATGAATTAGAAGCAACACTTTTACTTACTGTGATATCATAAAAGAAATTGGTCGGCAAATCGGATATCCTGGGGATCCATTCATTACAAAAAATTTAGCGTGTATATTTTTGTCATAAAATGTAATCTAAGATGGGTTAATTAACTTTAGTGCTCACAAGTAGTCCCAGGACGCGTTTAATTTTCAGATTAAAGTATTATGATTTACTTATTAAATCTTTAGTTAGCAATGGCCCAATAAAGCTTACATTAAATTAAGAAAATTTAAAAAAATTCAATTTGATAACTAACAAAATGTGTAGAGCTGTACTTTTCTTAAAACCATGCCCTATTAGAATGACCTAAGCAAGAACTTAAGAGGAATTATATTAACTGTATATATCACCTGAATATCTTAATACTACAAAGCAATACTTAAATATCCTAAGAGAAAATGGAATTAAATTTAAACATACACATACATACACACATATTTTAGAACCCCGTTACACTTCTTTAGTTTCAATACCTCTGGGCTGCCAACAACGTTATTGTCTTCGAAGCTCTACTTTTAAATGATAAAAGCTTCTTAAAGCAGGTCCATCCTATTACTTGCATATTTACGTAAGCACACATCCACGTGCACACACATCCACATGCACACACATCCACATGTACACACATCCACATGCACAGATGTACAATATAAGAATTTGATGGTGCTGCTTTGTGCAATGTCTTTCTTACAAACATGAATACCAGCAACCATCACGAATGACCCACTTTAAACTATTTCCATTCCGTCACTATAAGNATTAGAATGACCTAAGCAAGAACCTAAGAGGAATTATATT
Source organism: Morbakka virulenta (assembly GCA_003991215.1). Lineage (NCBI taxonomy): Eukaryota > Metazoa > Cnidaria > Cubozoa > Carybdeida > Carukiidae > Morbakka > Morbakka virulenta. The sequence continues at coordinate 3,795,215 of RDPX01000024.1, forward strand.
AACTGTATATATCACCTGAATATCTTAATACTACAAAGCAATACTTAAATATCCTAAGAGAAAATGGAATTAAATTTAAACATACACATACATACACACATATTTTAGAACCCCGTTACACTTCTTTAGTTTCAATACCTCTGGGCTGCCAACAACGTTATTGTCTTCGAAGCTCTACTTTTAAATGATAAAAGCTTCTTAAAGCAGGTCCATCCTATTACTTGCATATTTACGTAAGCACACATCCACGTGCACACACATCCACATGTACACACATCCACATGCACAGATGTACAATATAAGAATTTGATGGTGCTGCTTTGTGCAATGTCTTTCTTACAAACATGAATACCAGCAACCATCACGAATGACCCACTTTAAACTATTTCCATTCCGTCACTATAAGCAGCTAGCCATGACCAGTTTTTTTCCTGACGGTTTTTGATTAAACCAGTCCCATTGCAGTTACCAAAGCTGACCCTTCACTTGCTTCTTTCCCTAAACTCACACAATAACACTGTCTCCCAGAAATCATAGTTTGTCTGTATTATATAGCTCTTTTAATTGAAATTCTTATTCAAACATTTGTGTTTTAAAAAAATGTAGCAGTTATGCTCTCTTCTGCAACTATAGTTTACGTTTGTTGTGGTGACACAAAACCTTTTGTGCCAGGTCCTATTCAAAGAACTATTGAGCTTCAATTTTTTCTCTGTGTTCCACTCCCAAGAAATTGGAGTATATATAGTATATTCATGGGAAACATATTCAATTTTCCCTTTTGCTTTTATTTACCTTCCATTATTTATCATTTTTTATCTTTTGTGGGTTGTTTTTTTTAAAACAGAAAAAAAACAATTCCAAATTTGGCAAAGTGATGACATTTTTGCGTAGCTCCTTTTTGTTTTCGAAATGGGTTACGACTAGAAATTTGTTCCCGTATTCCTTTGCAGATAATACAAGGCGGAAAGTTTTTCGTAACATTTTTCTTTAACACTGATTTTCTTTTATAATGGTATATGTTAGCAAATCCTTGTTCATCCCATCTTAAGCCCCAGCCACACAACGACAATACCGGATAACTGAACAAAAGGCTAGTAAAACGGTGCTGAAAGCTTTACAATTACTGCAGTTGTGAAGCAGTATCCAGTTAAATCACCACGTGGAAATCCCGACTATAGCTAAGATAGCTTATTCCTCGGCATTCTAAATATGTTGCTGGGTTTCGAGACATAAAAAGAAAATTATAGTAACCCAATATATTAGCAGTATTGTGTGAAATGCACTGAATAACCAAAAAATTTTGAAATCTCTCTATATTTTGTAGGTCTTTTATTTAAACTAAACTATTCGCTTATTTTATCCGTATGATAATAGTTCTGGATGAATCCATTTTCTGTTTCTCCGACACTAAATGAAACAGGAACACTAAAGTGAAACTTATTGAGAATTTTCAGAATGTACATTGCATTAAGTTCTGTTTTTCGGGAAGTTAAATCTTATATGGTCTGCGAAACATAACCTATGCTAGTTACTTTCTGGTTGGATAAGGAGAATTGTGACATTGGAGTGCGAAGATTCCGGTGTCAGTGATCGTGTCATTTATGTTTGTATTCTCGTGACAGCTGGTTTAATACGGGTATGTCAGCTCGACGGCAGCGATTTCAAATTATTTCAGGTCGGGCCTAGTGAAATACTTCTGATGGATTTGTGAAGGCTGCTAGGTCTGCATATAAGTAGGTGCAAGAGAGCTTTTGGACGCTCAAGTGGGATTTCAAAATGGAATCAAGTGTAGCTTTCAACAGCTCAGTGACAGTTATTGGCTAGTGGTAGCTGAGTTTGTAGTTTCTTCAATAAATTTCATCGTCTGATTTTGGTAAATTTCCATTTGCCAAAGTTGATATTGTTTGCTGGGGTTGTCACATGATATGGACGACATGTTTGTATATGAATGTTTATAGAAAACGTATCATGTTGGCATGATTTGTAATTCCTTTGTGCCGTCACTGTAAAAAGAGGCTTGCTAATGACTGACTATTCCTTCAGACCCATAAAATTTTTCCACGAGCTTTTTAAGTGCCTCAGCAATTGATGAATTTCAATTTTACCATCAAATTGAAATTCATCAATCACTGAGGCACTTGAAAAGCTCGTGGAAAAATTGTCTGAAATCGCTTTATTCGCCATCGCGTCAGGTCTTATGTTCTTTGTTGATATTAATTCGTACAGTTTCTTGGCTTCATCTTTAACTGGCCATGTCGGAATTTTTCTGACAATTAACTTGCACTGTTGGTATATATACTTTGCTGAGCTTTGGTTTTAACCACGTTTCCCTTTTCGTATGGTCAAGTAAATGATGTTTCCACTGTTCGGAATTGGAGGCCATTTACGGTAACATCGGTTGAATTTTTCATAGATCTCTTCATTATCCTACGTTTCATTAGGGTTAGGAATGTTGTAAATCCACGCATGTCATTTTCAAAACACATAATGTTAACAAATTTAGAATTTTTAAAGCAAGTGTGCTTGAAGTAAATCTATTTCAAAAAGTTTCGAATTAACTTCCTTGGGTTGAGTTTCTTTGTTGGTTAGCCAAGTGTTTGTTAAAAATCTTTACCTAGTTAATAAACGATAATTAACAATAAAATAAAATTAATAATAATAAAACCATAATAATGCGACAATAATATAGTAATAATATCATAAAAATAATATTAAAAAAAACTAAAAATTAATAATATTAATAATAATATTCTCCATATAAACAACAAAGGGAAAAACCTTAACATACCTTCCTCCAACAACAACAATGTTTCTACTGGTATCCAGTACAATTTGGGAATAGTTTCCAGAATCGTCTTTCTTAAATTCTTTTCGCTCATACTCTGCAATAAGGAGGTAACAGAGAAAATAAAAAAGACTGCGAGTTAACCTTATATCTAATCCTACACGCATTTAGTATAAAAATTTCCTGATCCAAGGTTATTACGCAATTAAACACTGTACTGTATTTCCGGGAAATTTCTTAGGCTTCACTGGACAAGTTGTAATATTCAAACTTCATAGAGAATGTGTAAAAGATACGTATAAATAAAATATTAAAAACTAAAAACTTGACACACAAAAAAAGAAAACAGAAGCTCGATGAGAAATANAATAAAATAAAATTAATAATAATAAAACCATAATAATGCGACAATAATATAGTAATAATATCATAAAAATAATATTAAAAAAAACTAAAAATTAATAATATTAATAATAATATTCTCCATATAAACAACAAAGGGAAAAACCTTAACATACCTTCCTCCAACAACAACAATGTTTCTACTGGTATCCAGTACAATTTGGGAATAGTTTCCAGAATCGTCTTTCTTAAATTCTTTTCGCTCATACTCTGCAATAAGGAGGTAACAGAGAAAATAAAAAAGACTGCGAGTTAACCTTATATCTAATCCTACACGCATTTAGTATAAAAATTTCCTGATCCAAGGTTATTACGCAATTAAACACTGTACTGTATTTCCGGGAAATTCCTTAGGCTTCACTGGACAAGTTGTAATATTCAAACTTCATAGAGAATGTGTAAAAGATACGTATAAATATAATATTAAAAACTAAAAACTTGACCCAAAAAAAGCAGCAGCTCGATGAGATATCTAAGTATAACTTTAAAAAGCAAGCCCAGATAGCAATGTAATTTGTTGTTCTGGTAATTTATATTAAGTGGTATCTATATAGGTTTATATTGCCGATCAAAATGTACTTTGTTAAGCTGAGAGTGAAGAGACAAGCGCTAAGCTCACAAGTTCTGACTTGCTACTTTGCACTTGCTCTTACATATATGGGGATACACAAATGTGTGTACAGTAATAAATTAAATTCTGAATTTAAGTACCCCGATAGCGGAGTAATTAATGAAACCAGTAAAGGTGCATTAAATGATAAAAACAACAAAACTAATAAAACAATGCTGCTATCTCAGTCTTTAAAAAGCTAATTCAAACAAACGTTAAGTCATCTTGTTTTGATGAATTCCAGACAGCCTGGTTGCATTCACCACCAGATGACCCCTTGAGATTAACCACTAAACCTCACAACATCGAACATAAACCAGAGCGACATTGAAGACCTCGGGGAATAAATTCGTTTTTAGTGTTTGGGAGTAGGGCAAAGATATTTTTAACTTAAGGCATTCAAGGGGTTTTCTCTTCCTGCCAATCTAAAGGTCTTTATTCAGTACTGCACAAAAGAGAATGGAAGTAAGTGAAGAAATGGCCAAACGGCTTTAATTCTTATAAATTTATCGCTCCTGTAATTATTTTTTGGGGGGGGGGAAGGGGGGCTTATTTTTAGTTTCCGGCTCTACTACCCGAGGTATCGGCGCTCGTTCTTAACAAAACCATTTATGCAACCATATATTTCACTCGGGTTTGCCTTTCTTTTCCCGGGTCCCTATCGTTGGTCATCGCACTCTAATCACCCATAAAGGGTTAAGCCCCCCATAGAACGGTGGCTTCCCTTTCAATGCCATATCAAATAATCCAAACATAAAAGGGTGGCAAGGAAACAGATAAAATAAAATATTATTGATAGAGATGACTTAGTATCGTAGATAAATATGTCTACACCGAAATGTATTCAAAACAGTACTGTAGTTGACATGGCCATTACCTGACCTAACGGCGCTCGCTCTTAGAGAATGCCAGTACAGGAGTATAGATTTGGTAAGGCTTTTAATAAGGCAAATCTGCTTACTTTTTGTCGTTACAAGAAGACAATAAGAATTATGGGCAACAAACAATGTGTCGTTAGGTCTCGGTACTTGAGGCTGGGACCAGTCAGTATTAAAGAGTCAGTGGTTCTTGATTTCGAAGCATACATAAGGGTGTGTGAAAATATGTGTGTGCTCTGTCAAGACAGACTAAAATAACATATTCCTTCCTGTTATGGCAACGTCTTTCAAATATTTTCCTCTCCAAACGGAAGTGCTAAACAAACGGTTCCGTAACTCGACATTAGCACAATAGATGAATAAGTACGTATTGTACACAGAACAATATTGTAATGGAACTAGTGGGGCGTCCCTGGTTACTGCCTGTACTCAGCAAGCATGATTTGCCACTACGATTGAACAATGGTTATTCTGACCACCAATCGATCCATCACAATATGTTTCCTCTGACAACAGGAATTATGGATGGTATTTGATATCCTATTACATTGTATTAAAATAAGAATATTGCATTTCCTATCTCGCTTGCTCTCTCTACTATAACAGAAAGGAGAATAAATGTACTTGCAGCTTTACAGTTGTAATACAAAGCAACGTGTGCCTATGTTGATCTCTCTTCAAACTAACTCAAAGTTAGTTTGGAAGAGAGATCAACATAGGCACACGTTGCTCAATAACTCAAAGTTGTTATTATATACAATATATATATATATATAATATACACTGAGGTGCCGTGGCTTTATGGTTAGTGCAGTTGCACCGTAACTAAGAGGTTCCGGGTTCGATTCCACGAGCAGGCGGAAACAATTTGGAACTTTACAAAAGAGAAAGTCATTGGTTGGCGTCAGGAAGGACATCCGGCCAAGAAATTCCTCATTGCCAAAACGAAAGTCCCTGTGAAGGGTACCGTCTGAGCCTCAGTTACCGGGGATAAATGACGTTAAAAACAAAAAAAAATTAAAAAAACATAATATACACTAAAATTAAATACACATATCAAAAGCAAAGGAAAGGCAGAGAAATTGTGAAAAATATAATTTTGTATATCAAATTATTATAATACAAAATTCATGTTTGTTTACGTATTAATATATCATTATTTTTATAAGTAACATATAAATTAGCAACTGACAGAAAAAAAAGAATCCACATTATCATTAATTCATAACAGCTTTATACCCACTGGCTGATATTTAAAAATTTAATCTCTTATTTACTTTATTCGGCTCATCTTGAACAAGTGTGGCTAATTTGTGGGATAATCGCTACCTTAACCGTTAGGCAACAATGCTTTATTTTGTCGTTCTCACTTTTGGTGTGATTAAAGCCTATGGTTAGACCACTGTAAAGTTGTGTTCATTTAAGTATGAATAGCAATCAATTTATTATTTTCACATTTACTCGAGTGTAGTTTTTTATGCAATGTTTTTATATTCCAAAGAAAGCTTTGAAAGCGCGACACAAAAATACGAAAACCGTAATTGTAAATTGCATAGGTAAATATACTGCGATGCACCTTATATTCTACATCTCACAAATACTAATGCTGTTTTTTTTATTCAGCAAAACGTTTGCAAAAATACTTTCAAGTTATCTCCTCAATATAACATAAGATTTAAGAAGAAGTTCACTTTTACCACTCCTAGCAAGAAACCAGAATAAAAAGTTCTGCTGGTCATACTACAATAAGTTACTGCTGGAGGTATAAAGCAAGAAAACGCGATTTGTAGTTCATACATTAAGAAAGAATGGCCTTAACCCTAATCCTAACATGGGACTGACGGAGAAGATCGAAGGAAAACAAGGAGAGGAAAAAGATGGATAATATGGATGTCCAAAGATGGATAATATTGGATGTCTAAAAGCTGGATACCTCTGAACAATTGTTTTTATTGAAGGGGCTTACGGTGGGTTTTAAAAAAGCTTAAAACCGAAATCTTGTGTATGTTGTTGTGAAGGATCAATGAGTACTTCCTCTCCGACAAGCGCTGTACCACCCCTCTCTAACCCCTAATTATTCTTCTGTATCCAATAAAACTCGAAAGGCTTAACTGACGAAACATTGTCGTAATTACGACTTACCACTATCAAATTTGTATGACTTCTGTCATTGACGAAAATGGCGAAATAAGCAGGGCTGTACATATTGATTGAGATCTAACTTCAACTGGTGCGGTTTCTACTCCTTTGTTATTCTGGACTTTGTTTTTATTCCAAAGTTCATTTAATCTACTTGTTCATGCGTTTAATACTTGTGGTACAAAAGTCCAGACGTTTAATTGCTTCGTTAATGGTCAAATAAACACAAAAACACAATTTTGTTGTTCCTTTCCAAGGCTAACAAAGAAAATATATTTGTTTTGATGAAGAACTTGTAAAATTTACGGCAATCTTCGGTAATCACTTGTTATAAAAGAGAATGCGATCGTAAAATGTTTCACAAATAAAGTGTTTTTAATAAATTATAAGGCACAAGTTAAACGAATCAAAACCAAGTTTTGAACAACATTTAGGTTATTTTCTAAACATACTCTTCATCACTGTTCACAAGCCATTAATGGCTTGTCTGTAACATAGCAATTATCTCTGTTTCAAGGACAAAAATAACTTTCAATTACAGTACATTCACCAAGAAACCTCAGGAGGCGGGGGTAGTTTAAGTCAGGGGTAATTACACTTTTGTCCTCGTATGGCTATTTACGACGGAAAGATTTCTATCTTACCTGATCCTAAGTAAAAAGCCTAAAATGATGCGCCTTTATATGGTTATTTACTTACTTACTATCCGTTTATAGTAAATGGACAAGTCATACGTGTGTATGACTAAATATAATTAATACGGTAAAAAGAGACTTAATCCAATTAGATATCTTATTCTAACTACAAGTAAGGTCTAAATAAAATTAGGATTTAGCCTTGTACGCAGTTACCACCTATGTGTAAGGCATTGTTTATCAATGTTGATGTTAACAAATGGTTGAACAACAACAAATATGTTTTCCCACTTATTTTCAGACGTCTTCTTACTATTAAAGTTGTTTTTGAAATCACTGATCATATATTAATACAGTATTTTTATAGGCATTAATAAATACTGCTTATAAACATGTAATAATAACTCCATGATTACAAATTTCAGCCCCGAGTTAAAGTTGCACTGATGTATTAGCACTTTCGAGGCTGGTGACAGTGTTCTTTCAACTATGTGTTGCTTACTCCCTTTGGTGGCTTGAGTTCTGACACATCACAGTATCTAACTACTAAATATGCGTATGCCAAGCATTATCTCATTACTCTCTTTTGGGGAAATGATGGATTTTTTTAAAAGGAGTTTAAACATCCAGATATTCCATGCTGCAGTATATTCTACACCATGTGCCAATTACCTGCATCTCGTAAACCATAAACCCTATTTTAAGTTCTTCTGTAATTAAATCAACCCAAATTCTTTTAAGGTCGACTTTGTCCTCTACTACCTTTAAGCTTATCCAAGTCTTGCTGGTATGCTTTCATTGAAATGGGACAGTTCAGTCAATTTTGTGAGTATGATCATATGTAACGCAAACATGTAACATAAAACAAGACCACTTTTGATAACACACCTGTAACCACAACCTACGAGCTCAATTTCGTAAAAAGTTCTTGATTTTTTTTTATTTTTCCACCTTTTTTTGGTCCCATGTCATTAATTAACGGAAAACGAGGATAAGTTTCTTTTTCTTTACATATTACATATGGTTTTCAAAAATCTGTGACATAATTCATCTCAACATGTACATATACTTTAAAATTTAAAAAAAAAACAATCTCCACGAGGTATATTTATATCACTTGCATTAGTATTATTTAAGGGGGACGACCTGAATCATTAGCCTGCCTGATACATTACCAGTAATCCTACTACTTTCTCAGAAATACAATTCAGAGAATGTAGCCTGATGCGGGAAAGGCATATTTTTAGAATTAATACGTTAAATGTCATATTCTAATTTTTAGTCAACTTGACCTTCCTTGATTTTTGTCTTTCCTTAATCAGCATTCATTTTTATATCATACAGCTATTATATTCACACAGCTTTTATATTTGTTGTGGGTTTTGTGCGGGGGAGTTCCCTTAAGTAAATGCAGGGGCAGACAATTTACGGTCAGAGACATCACTCTATAATTTATTGCTTCTGTGCGTACTAATGTTAGAAATGGTCGTGCATTTTTGTAATGTTATTAAGTTCATGATTAAACTGAAGGATATAGCGCAGTTCTAGCAACATTGTCTGGATGCATAACAATTTGTGTCGTCACATTCAATAAGCGGGGGGTATAGAGATCGATGGCGAAATCTCATTCCTGAATGAGGTAATCTCACAGCAGGTAGGGGAAGGCCGCTGTTGTGCTGAGTTTTGTCTTTCTCGTCATTTTTAAACTCCGGAATTAAGACTACCTGAGTACCTGACAAGACAAAAATATTTATATATTTTGATAGCTTGTGAAAACGTATCGGCAGGTGTGAAGTGATAGTGCTAAAAAGCAATTCGGCAAGTCAGCTTTAAAGTCTATCTTCACATGTATCTTCACAATCTTTATCAGCCTGAGAGCACGAGATACCGCAGGTAACATAAGTCGAGTCTGTGGGTGATTACCATGAAACACCATTATCCTACTAATTGGTAGTAAAAGGTTTTTAAAACTGATTAAAAAATAATTTTGAAATGTTAAATTTATTTTTTTATGATTGTTAAAAAATATGATTTGAGATGTTAAATTGTTAAGATAAAAATTATGTAACCCTTAAAGCTTAAAAAAAACCAAATATAATTATATAATTGGTTACAAATATACCACCCTACTACCCTTGAAAATTATTTTCTTGCTGCGTTTTTTTCGGGGGGGGGAGGTAACATTACTTTACATGTTCAGTTGATTATTAAAAACTTTCCTTTGTTTCCCTGTTATTTTTCCCTTAGCTTTTTTTGTTGAAAAAATTCGTGTGAAAACGATTTCCAAGAAATTTCTCATTCTCATTCAAAAGTTTTATTCCTGGGATTCATCGTTCACTTGCTCAAAAAGCTGGTTTCTTATTTTCAAGTGTGACATGTTATTCGTGTATAAACTATGAACAGTGGCATCCAACTGTGCGACCTTTGCATATGAATTTCTATAAAGGAGAGTTGATGACTTGATTCCTACTTGAGTAATAGAAAGAGCATGACATCTGTATCAGCAATGTATTCACCAAACAAATACATGGCAGGCGAAAATACAAATACATCCTTGGTGCCTTGACATAAATGTCTCTTCACGAGACTGCGGTGTTGGTAAACTTTTTGGTTTGGTAAATTCTTGACTGACAGACAAATGGGATATGAATAATCCTTAATAACAACACCCAAAATCTTTAACGTCCGACAGTAATATACAAACACGTAGCGAAAAGCAAAATAATTCATCAAACCAAACACATACTGTGCGTTAAATCTTTTTACGAATTTGTTTATGTCAATTAACACCTCTGAGTTGGTTGGGAAGTGTCTGCATTGTTTATTTAAGCGACTGCTTTATTTCTTTTTTCAATCTATACAATGTCAATTAAATGTTATCGTCGTAGCTTCTTTCCTTGCAGTCACTCAATAAAATATTTAGAAAATTGCTACTTATTTTTTGCTCTTTCAATTCCTGTATCCATCTGATACAAACGCTGAGAATTACACTTAGATCAAGTATACTTAACTACTAATTTAAGATTAGCCAATATTAGCTGTGAACGGCTGGGTTAAATTAAAGATAACACCAAGATATAAAGGAATTTTAGACATTGGAAAAACATTCCCTAGTGGTTATCTCGGCATAATGTGGTGTTCGACAAGTGTAATCCAAATTGGATCTTTAAGTGGGGTTTTTACCGGATACCGAAAATGGAATAACATTCAGAATTACTAATCAACAATAAAATACTATATAAAAACACGAGCAAAAATATATTCATAAAAAACTGCGTACTTTCATTTTAAACAATAGGGATGAATTTATATTACATTATAAATATTAGATATCACGTTTCATGAAGAATACATGGGCATGAATCGCTGGCAGTAAAGATACATTAACATGTCAATGACATTTCTGCGAAACAAATATTAAAATATCTCAAAGAGACCCTGAGCAACATCTCGAGAGATGCCATATTAGCTTTCAGGAGGCGCTTAAGACAAGTGCTAACTAATGAAATATATGGTAAAGCCAAGGGGTTTTCTGTATTTTAAATGATTTTGGCCACGTAACTAACGACGACTGAAGTGTATCACAATACATAGGCTATATAACCTTAAGATTATTTACGTATCGAGGTCATCTTCATTTGAAAGCTCTGTAATAGGAACTCCCATAACTTAACACTGAACACAAGTTTCGTGAACGTTGGATAATTTGTAGTTTACTTTTGCTAAAACTACAACCTGCACATTTTCCCAGTTTTAAAAATAAGATACTGTATTGTTGATCAAATAAATGCGGGATACCATTAATTCTGTGGCCACAAGCCAGTTTCATTAACACAGAATAACTAAGAAAGCGACTTTTTAGACATGACTGTTTTTAAAATTCTGTGGACATTTTTGAACAACAGACAAGAAACGGGTACGATGCTTTTTGAATAGAGATTCTTTTAAAAAACTCACCTGTCCGTGAAGCAACGTAATCCGTGTAAGGGTGATACTCAGGTGAACACATCCTTGAAGAACATATTGAAACCAAAACAGGTAACAATATAACTCCAATAAATATAGTATTCCCTCTTGCCTTCATCATATCCTTTCGAAATTAAACAGAGTTTCTTCGCTGACCAAGAGATAGAATCTGTTGCCGCGTTGCACGTCAATTAAACCCCAAGAACACCATTAAAACTTCACGTGTTAATGTTGCTTCTCTAGAAACCTTGATGATAAAATAAACAATAATCCCATTGTTACTTTATACAGTCATATACAAAACTGCATGATAAAAACGAGGAAGCATTGTGTCATCCAAAGAAAATAATAACTGACAAACAACATCCGTGTATTGTTAACCAATACCTTAGTAACTTATTTTGTGGACTATTTTAGCGAAAGCCTAAAAAGTGTGGTGCAAACAATCAAGTTCTATTTCGTAAGCAGTCAATCGTTCCAATCGTCATGGCGCTAAAACCAGGGAGTTAATTACAATTACATTTGCAACAACACAACGACCAAAAGTTTGCAACAAAGGAAAATCTATCACAATAACTATGTGCAACGGCTAAGTCGTCACCCGATACTAAAATTATCATTTCTAAAGAATGGCCCCTTGGTAGTGATTTTCCATTGTAATTTAAAACCCGCCATCTAAAATTACACTCGGGATAAGAAAACAACTCTTCAAAACTACAAAACTTAAAAATCTGTTCTGGGACAAGTTTATCATCCATTAATAACAGAAGAACTGCGTACTACCCATACAATTTTGGCCAAACAAACGCATGAACAAGAGGATTTTAAATTTATGATTTAATCTTGTTACTATTCATTTCTATTATGCTGTTTGTGTCCAAGCACTATTTTGTGATTCCACCATGAATACTTACAAATTTACTGTAGCCGTAGTAATAATCCTCTGGTTAATTTCTCCAAACATTTCACTTCCCTCACTGACAAAGACAATTCGTTTAAAATTAACCCTTTATTCAAAATATTCTTGTTGATGGTAAAACTGTAACGGTTTTAACTTAGCTCTAACTATGCCAATTTTTTTTAATCTTCCGTATCCATAACTAAGTTACATTATTGATTAGGATAGATCCAAACAATAAGATTTAGCATAAGCTTCCAATCAACTGTATAATTATTCTCTATTTGATGAAATGAAGTACTAGACAAAAGCTGACCCCATACAAAAGTGGTGTGTCGTTTAACAGCTCAACAAAGCACACTGACTGTTGCAAAAGAAACTTAACAATGGTATTCAGTTGTTGTCTGACAAGTAACTTACTCTGCGACTCCAATCATTTGCTTTCGTTTGAAATTCCAGCATAATTTTGTTCTTGTTTAAATCACGTAAAAGGACAAGAATTAAATTCTCCTATCTGTAGTCTGCAAACGTTTCCCTTTACCTCCTCGAAAAGCTGTGAACAGATCAGTTTGTACTCAATTAAAATAAGTATATGTTTTTTCAACCACCAAGAAGTCTTTGTTTGTCCTTCAGGGAGAAATGATGTATTTGAAAGGCACAAAACCTTATTATATTATGAAGGACACTATTCTATTTCATGACAAGGAGATCACACTGAGAATTTTCCGAGCCATCACTGTTGTCTCTACTGGTCCTGTCATTTGAATATAAAAGGATATTCTATTCTTCAATGTTCTATTCTCGTATCTTGAAGTTTGAAACTCAAACGAAAAGTGCTTTCAAAATATATCCAATTCAAAACATTGCAACGTTCTTTCTTGAAATGTTTCATTGCACTACAATTATTCTAAGTGAAGGATTCGTTTTACAAATGCGTTGTTGCTGCTGTATTTTGTTATCTTGTATCTTCAAATGGGCAGAATGTGCTCCCATTTTACCTGGACTGGTGCTTTATTCACTCACAGGACATAGATTAAAGTGCTGGATACAAACAACCTGAGTTTATCTTTAATTAATTTGGTCATAATGGTAATGATTATGTAAAGGAATATATGCTGGCTTGTTTTATAAAGTTGATCCTGCAATGTCGCCACAAAAGTTGTCTCGTTAAAAAGATAAACGAACGTTTAACTTTACACCCAAACCCCCACAGTGCACGATAAAGTCTGAAATCACGTGAGAAAAAAAGCCTAAAATAGCCTCCTCCAAAAAACGTTAGAATAAAATGCCTGTTCCTGGAGTGCGAGTAAAATATCAAGAATCCATTCAGCAGATCAAACGTTGAAGCCCATTTATCTGATTGCGTGTATGTCATTTCAGATTTACTGAGAACATCAGTGTTACTGTGAGCACTTACACCTAATTAGCCCAAACATGTTTCTTTCTACAGAGAGCATATAAAGGGGAAGAGGTATGTGTGTGTTGTAATACAGGGTGCTGTCTTTCAAGAGTACATTCAAATTGCTACAAAAGATGAATCACTGTTTACCAGGGTGACATCAATAACCCACTAAGTAGCTTATCAGTTGAGAACACAAGCTGCTTGACAAGCAAGGCAACCGTACTTGTTCCTCTATCTAAAAAAATCACTCCACAAAGAAAACCCTCTCGTTCTTGCTCTGCCTCTTGTTGGCCATATGCCTTAATTGTAAGTACTTTCATTCTTTTCCTGCTGCAACGATTTATGCTTTTTATTGTAGGTATGCATATGTATATATATATATATGTATATATATATATATATATATATATATCTTTTACTGCGAGGCTAATTACTTAGATTTGGTCACGTAGTAATAGAAATAAATACTTCTCTACTCAAGAGGCTAGTTTAAGTTTCATCAAATGAAGTCAAAGCCATTAACTAACCGATCATGATTAAAGATGTCTTAAGATGTTTCCCAACGTAAATTCTCAGAATAAAAACACAATAAGCTATTTTACTCCGAGTTGTAACAACCCGCTAACTGCATGGGACGTTCAAAATGAAATTTTAACTGGCTTACCTACCTGCAAATTAGGCGTGCAAATAAACAGGGGATGTAATGGGCTGCTGAAAGTTCCTTGTTGTGTGGAGGTCAGTCGCCCTTCAAGATTTTATTTCCGTATGAATACTTCACAATACCGCAAACTTCACTAAAAATGTTTAAAAAACCGGCCAAGTTTAAGGAAGAGTCTGGGCCAACTGGCCGAAAACTGCTATTTCAGTGATATTTACTCTTGAAAACGACATCTGCGTTTACAGATAATTAAAATATCCATTCATATATAAAAACTTTTTCTTATACAGTCTACGNCGTGCAAATAAACAGGGGATGTAATGGGCTGCTGAAAGTTCCTTGTTGTGTGGAGGTCAGTCGCCCTTCAAGATTTTATTTCCGTATGAATACTTCACAATACCGCAAACTTCACTAAAAATGTTTAAAAAACCGGCCAAGTTTAAGGAAGAGTCTGGGCCAACTGGCCGAAAACTGCTATTTCAGTGTGATATTTACTCTTGAAAACGACATCTGCGTTTACAGATAATTAAAATATCCATTCATATATAAAAACTTTTTTTGCTTATACAGTCTACGAAATGACAGAAAACTGCTTCCAAAACCGCAAGTGTAAAAATAACAAAGAAAAAGTTGAAGACAGGACATTCATTGGAAATCTAAAGTCTAAAACAAATAATTGCTTAAAATGCTTAAGACCCTATAATCTTCGAAACAATTTTTCTCTCGAATACACAATACCAGATAGTAAGAATCTTCAAAATTAAAATTTTAGATTCCTTAACCACCACCATAACTTTTGCAGACAAATTAGGTTACACTAGCATATATTTAGCATACAGTTGTTGAGACAAAGAAGTAGCAAAAACAATTAAAAACAAGGCTTTATCCCGATACTATAATATCTTTCAGAATATTCAACAAAAAAGCATGCAAAGTAAAAAATTCATTTTGAAACCTCGAGAACCTAAATCCGTAAGTTTCCCGTTTCGAAGAAAGAAAAGAGACATTTTGGGCCTCCTACCTTTCAACATCAAATATAACTAAGCTAGCTGAAACTCAGGTTTCCTAAAGCAACATCCCTGCTTCTGCAAGGGATTGCCTTGTGACTTCTTGGTCGGCATCAAAAAACATAAGCTTTCATTAAATAAAAGTAACTCGTACATAAAATGGTATTTTTGTTGGTATTGTGGGAAGTTTTGAGAATAAAAACATCATCCCATATTTAACAGTCTTTCCGAGCCGTGGCTTAATGGTTAGTGTAGTTGCACAGTAATCATGGGGTCCGGGTTCGATTTCCCAAGCGGGAGAGAAGAATTTGGAACTTAACGAAAGAAAACGCCATTGGTTGGCGTCTGAAAGGGCATCCGGCTAAGAAATTCCTCACTGCCCAAACAAAGTCCCTCTGAAGAGCACCGTCTGAGCTTCGATTGCTGGGGAAAAATGGCGTTAAAAGCAAAAACAAATTCAGTTTGGTTGCATTTCGGTAACACTAAAGTGCATCTTCTAAGAGGCAATTTCGTCCCACTGCAAAATCGACAGTAATCTAAAGGTATATTAGAATATTTAAAATCACTTTCTGACTATATGGTTGATTGTATTTTTCATTTTAATTTCATTCTTACGGAGCTCTATGAGTAATACTTTGCAACATCGTAAATTCCCTTTAAATAACCAAATCACGTCGAAACATAGAAAGATGGCGTCAAGTAGTTCATTTTTACAGGCCTTTCTCTGTTGTTAATATCTTCGAACCAAATATTTCAGGGCTTGACCTCTACATTATCCACCTCATCTAAGATACCATTTGTTGAAACAAGGCTGCTCCATTGGGACAATTCAAAATGTAAGAACCTGAAAATCTAATGATTCCTGCCTCCTTTTCACTCGTGTTCAGAATTAAAGATTAGAATGGGGTCATCAGAACAAAAGCTGTTTGCTTTGGCTGTAGCTCCTCCCTCCTCCTTGAAGGAACGTACTTTTTGAATGACCCCTTTGTACGCTAATAACTAAGTAGGCTAAGCAGTATTCAATAGTGTGATAACGGGCAACAAAGAGTACAATTTTATTTGCTTATCATTTTTCCTTTTATCTGGTCACAAGACAACATCTGTTAGACCCAGTAAGTCTCCCAATTCGAATTAAGCCTATTTTCTTGGCTAACATATATCAACTGGCTAACCTGTATTAACTGGCCGACATGTACCAACTGGTTCCCACTTTGCTTTATAATACCTTAATTGCTCCTAGTGTCCTGGAGTTGAAATGTGAGGCAATGACTTTTTCTTGCTGTAGTTTTGACAACTGTTGAGCAGAATAAAGATTTCCGGAACCTCTTGGTGACTTCTTTTATTCAAAGTCAAAAATTCTGTATTAAGTGAAGATAAGCATACCATTTTCTTTTCATAGTTTTTTTCATACCTAACATCTATAGCTTTGTAATAATCCGACCAATTTTTGCCTGGGGCACTGTTTTAAGATCAGTAGGGTGTCCACGTCAATTTTTTCAACTGTTGTATATGCAGTTACTAACTTGATGAATAATGGTTTTCACAAGTTCTCGGTTGAGAAAAAATTCGCGCAAAGCCTCAAATAAAACGTTTAAAGTTTCTTCAACTACATTAGAAGGTTAATTCCTGACTCGTTGTAGCATTCTTAAGGCACGTAACACTACTGGTTCTGATTTGTCCTTTTGGTTCACATGTCCAATAAAGCTAATTTGATACTCCTTAGTGGTGGTACTTCCTTTCACTCTTTGTTGTCTTCCGCTCCCTGAGACAGCAGAAGCACGACCGGTCCAGGAAATGTGAAGCATCTTTTGTAGATACAATATCCCGAACGCTTTCAGTTTAGTCGTGATTGCCTTGTTCATAACCCATGTTTCATAGCCATAGTCTACAACCGGTAAGACATATTATTGCAAAACCCACTATATTGTGGCCATTATAGTACTGAGATTATACAAAAGTGGACGGAATATCAGGAAAGCACCGTGTGCCAACTCCAGTCTTTGTCCGACCTCCTTCTCAAATTTGCCATTTTAAGTAAGCTATGTAGATAACTAATGTGATCTACTTTGCAAATTCGATCACAACCTGCTGACATCAGGAGTCCTGGAAATACTCCTTCCCAAGAAATAACTAAATATTCTATCTTTTTCGTGTTCAATTCAAGACCCATTCTTTGACAATCACAAGCATCACTAGCACCAATTTTTCTGCCGACGCTCCAATAAGCAAGTTGTCATCAGCATATCTAACCTAACTTTCATTGACACTGTTTATGGAAATGCCTACACCATCACAAATGGCACATTGATTTCGGTGTATAAACTAAAAATATTACAAGGCATAACACAACCCAATCTTACTTCACGCTTCATCAAAACAAAGTTGCTTGCATCTCTCTCAACTTATCAACTCATCAACTCTTATGGCGTCTTCCAGTTTTCAATAGAGATTAATCTCAATGCAAAAATCGTTGCCACCGATAACAATCCATTTAAAAAGCCTGGAGTATCACGTCGAACCCTGTTAAATGTTTTCTTATCATCTAAAAAACAAAGACGTGGGTGCTTTATGAATGAATGAAAAATCCGCCAAAGACTGCAATATGAAGATAATATTTCTGGTACTGCGACCTATTATCAACCCATGCTGGACATTCGATATTTTTAACCTTAGCTTAGTTCTGCTTTGATTAATAATTATTATCAAAAAAAAGTTTTAAAAGATAATATGACCCAAGACAATAACTGGTCTGTGCTTATCATAATTGGCTGTACTTTGGTTTTGCAATAATGATAGACTGCTTGAGTTCACCAGGTACGACTCTGGATTCATGAATTCTGTTTAGAATATCCATTATCCAATCCATTATTTCAGCTGCTAATTTGTCAAGAACTTTGACCACCTCACTCGACATATCATTCGACCCTATTGCTTTACAATATTTTATTTTCTTCAGCTCTTCCTTAACTTCCTCTTCAGCAATTTCATTCCCGGATGTAAAATTGCCTATCTTTGCAGCTCCGCAAACAGATCGTGGATGTATTTCATTCATCAATTTCGATTGTCTCTTTGCTCCATGAGAAGTGTGCTGTTCTTAGCTTTGATGCATTCACTCGAATCAATGTTTTTTTAAACGTTATCTTATCAAAATAAATCTCTCGAATAACCGGTATGAAGTTGTCGTTCGAGAAAAGAAGACAACGTCAACATTGAACCAAAGAGTCTTGTCTTGCAGGTCCAATAGGAGGCAAAAAAATGCAGTCAATAGAGACGAAACCACCTAATGCGGGTTCTTATCTCGATAGCCCATAGTGATTTATTTGACAAGTATGCTCAGATACTTAAATTTTGTTCTTTTTCAGTAGTTCCAATTGTTAAAACTTGTTAGTCCTATAATTAGTACTGTTCTGTAGTTTGAAAGTTGACATTTGAATTTGGAATTGGAATTTTTTGACATCACTTCCCAACACATCTCATTCACATTAGAAAACGTCACCAACATGGCAGTATTATGGGTTCTCTTTCACAAACAGTTCACAAGATGCCTCAATGAAGTACTGTTTAAAGCACAAGTTAAAAAAGCTGTAACACACCCATGACCCCACCCTTGTTAACAAAACGTCGTGTTGTAAACAAGTATCCCCTTCAAGCAATAGTTTTTGCTCCCTTCTCCTAGAAAATCTGTGGGTGGCAGTAATTGCCAAGAATGCACATGTAGAATCACATGTATTTTGCTGTAATTAATTACCTTGTGTTTTTAGAAACTATGGACGGATTGTACAAGCACAGAAAACAAAATTTTCATATATCGTTTAAATTCTGGAATCGAAGGCGTACCAAAAATCTTTACAGGGTAACATAAATACAGGTTATATGATAAAACTAAAATTGTAAATGCACCGAGAATCCACAGAGTTTGATGTTAGACAATCAATTTTTCGAAAATGTGTCAGTCATTCTTACTATATGTTAGGTTGCTTTTTCAAAACACGAATGCCAAATTATACAAGACGGGCTTATAAAACAAAATCGAGGACAACTCTTTCCTAATAACAAAACACTTGGTAAAAATAACCAGACCAATTCCCAAGCACTAAACAATAACATTTCCACATAAGGCTGAAGCAAGGAACTAATAAACAAACTATTTGAAGCTTACAACAGATCAACGTCTCGAGGGAAGACAAAAATGCGTTATTAGTTAAAGATGCTGGACACAATATATCGTTTTACCAAGAAAAAAGAAGTTTACGAGCCCAAAGTGCGCCCACAGTCTCAAATGTTTACGTTTTCAACTCACAACAAGCTAGCTTGTTTTCTGAGCCGACGTAAAACGTAAATCAGGACAGACTGAACCAATAAATTGAAAAATACCATTAAGTGTTATTTGACAAAATGTAACACTGAAAACTGCTTGTTTCCAGCATTGCTAAGCGGTGAATTGCATACATCTACCGCCACAATCACAACTAACAACACAACCTCATCAACAATAAAACAGTCAAAACAACCAAATTTTCAATTGGCCTGAATAAAAGTTTACCTTTTGGTTTACCTTTTGAGCAACATTCATCATAGATCAATGTCAAACGTTAAATCCGGCAGTAAGTGTCCTCTTAACTTAGCCCAATGCTGCTGTTAAAGGTTAGTTCCATTTCTTAATTCGCTAAAGGCCGCTTTCTTAATAAGAAAATTTTTTGAACTAAGGTTTCCCCCCAGCCTCCCTCTCAGAATTTGTTACTGAAAATCCAATGGTATCGTAAAATTATAAACTTTACGTTATTCATTTACAGAAGAATTTACTTGTATTGCTGCAGCTTAATGTTTTACAAAAGTCATATTTCACCTTGACTGCCTTTTGGTTGTTGGGATGTTCCACCCTGTAGCGAGGGATGCTGAAATTTAACTACAATAATGAATATAAAGGATTGTAAAGACGTAGGACAACCGATCCCAAACTTCTTTTTTCACTTTAGTATCTATTTTGTGGTATAACTTAAGAATTCTGTATATGGTGGCATCTGACTTGACTTCTTTATTACCCTTATGTAATTGCGTTGCATCCAAACGCGTTGTGTTTTCGATACATACTGAAAACTTACTTAAGTGTAAAAAAACGACCTTTCTCAGGCAGTTAGAGTAATTCAGCCTACATTTTTCTCCAAGAGTTTAATTATTCTTGATTTGGCTTTGTTTCCCTTGGAGAAGATTATTGGCAAGTTTATGTCCTCGACCTCTTCCCCAAATGTGGATGAGGTTGAGGACATAAATGCATCTGGGTGACGGTCATTTTAGGAAAGAGCAGAGTACATATCAAAAACGTCATTGTGAACGTATATTCACAGTTTGTTCAAAGATCATAAAAATTAACGTCATTGTGTTAACCATACAATACGTGTGTTGGCTATAAAATTCTAACTGGCTAACAGAATTCAAACATCTCATTTCTAACGAACAAAAAAACACGTGTTGCGTACTGAAAGGATAACAAAAGAGAAGATGGAACATTGGGTCAGTCATGAAGTGAAAATAGGGATATTATAATATACAGTGTCAAATTCAAGGGCGCGTTGGGCAATAAGGAGCACTGATTTGGTCCTTAAATGTGCGTGTGAAAATGCAGGTGTCTACTTGTAAGCCTTGTTATAAAACAGTCTTATTCCTTCTTTTTATCACGTGGTCAAAACGGAAAGCCATGGTAGGTGAATTGCTATGGTCCACAAAAGAATATGCTCAATATTTGCCATAATCAGTTTTCCAAAAGAACTGGTCCTGTTGCAAAAATCGTTCTGTAAGGCACAAAAGTTATCTTCGAGAAGGTCGAAAACGCATCCCAGTGAATGAAGTTTACAGCTGATACGTATTTACCACACGAACACACCCTTCGTGAAACTCATACGTCCGCTCGCATGTGGCTCTTGTCTAAACCTTTATAGTTGTATTACTATAAACTATTATTGGTAGATTCTGTCGTATTGAAGATAAAATTTAACCAGAAAACTCTTGTATATATTACGTCACAAATGAAATTTATAAGTGAATAATCTTAAACAAAATAATAAAATTTGATTAGTTTCTGATTTCATTAAAACCCGATGCAATTACATAACTACACCCTATTCCTAACTACTTCATATCATTCTTTTACCCCTAGCACCTTACACAGTTGTGCCTGTTCCTTTGAGGGTACATTGTTTCTGACAAATCGTATGTTCCGGTCCCTACCCATGATTTACAACTCACAGAATATTTCTTGGCAAAATCAGACTGTGGAATTGGTGAGGGGAATGAAAAATCTGCAAAGGTAGATTGTGTGTCAACCAATGCACAAAACTAAAAGATAGGACCAGAGTCAAAAGAAAGGCAGGAGACATCGTTCACAAAAACTACACAATGGACTGATGATTGCCCTGTTTGTTGGAATAGAGAACAAAGTAGCTGTTTTTCTTAGACGTACAGTTGGCTGTTATTCAGTGGTGGAAAGATTGATAGTACTTTTTGTAAAAACATAACAATCCTAGTGTTCATTCTAACCAGAGTATTCACATAACAAACGAGAGGGTACAATGCAAAGGTGGAGTACTACGAGAGAAAAGTATGGCACAAAAGTCCTCACGAAGAAAATAGAAAAACATTAACAATCCGAAGCTCACAACGAAGCCGTGAAGTTTTTGACGACAAACGAAGTAAAGTCACCTGTGATTAAAGGTCATGAGAAACATAAAGAAAGCACAAAATGGTCTTTGAACAGTTTATCTTGTTGTCTATAAAAATCGTCCAGCCTGATCATCAAGACTTGATTTATCTTAAAGAAAGCAATGGTATTAGTTCAGAAACAACATTTGGGTAAAGATTTTCTTGCATGGAAAGGATCAACTGCACGACACTAAGTATGTGTGCGAAGACCTGCTGAGGTATTACAGCAAATGAGAGAAAACTTGCTATAATCACGGTCAAGTTAACAGCGATTTAAAAAAAGCATGTGTTGTCATTTACATTCGCTCAGTGTGATAAACCTATTAATGTATTTCATGTATTTGCGAACTGCCTAAACCAGATGCACAAACTAGTTGTTAAATTAATACTTTAGCCAGGCATTCTTCTGATAAAAAAGTACTTTTGTCAAAAATCTCATCGCCTTTACTTGTGATGGTCCATCAGTAATGCTTGGTGTCAAAAGCTGTATTGGAAAGTGATTGAAATAGCAGTTTCCTGTGATACTCATTTGGTACTGCATGAATCATTGACAAGATCTTGCTGTTTCAGGGGCTGGCAAATCAATTGATGGTTCTATTCGCTGGTAAATCTCTTCGTCAAAATATATTGCGTACATCCGTTTCATTCAAAACTACAACGAAAACTCTGGGAAATTGCATCCAAACTTGATACTGGGTAAAGGAAAATTGGGAAGATATTCACAATCGGCTGGACAGCCTCTACTTACAAAGCAGTTTATGTCCTACGGTGTTCATTCTCAGCACTGTATGAACATTTCAGCCTTTTCTCAAAGGACTCATTGACTGTATTAAAAGGGCAACATACAATCTTGCCAAAAAAGCTAGCAACAAAGTAATGCCCAGGATATGTGGCGGCAGTTAAAGGGTCCCTTGGATAGCTTTCAACATTATCTGAATCCTTAAGAAATCTGATTTACGCGTCATTGTGGAAAATTGTTATCTTAAGTATACGGTTATGGGTTTCGAGAAGATCAAGCTGTCCATCACTGAAGGCAATAATCTTTTGACCAAACGATTTAAAATGTTAAAGTTTTCATAGGATTCCCTTTGCGCAACGTTTTAAGCAGATCTATTGACTCTTCCATCAACAAACCACAGCTCTTGCAAGATCTAATTGACAACATCAACGTGATAATGTTCAACCGGGTAGATTTTTGTTCCTGAAAAGTGGATGCATGTGTCACTTGCTTGGAAGAAGAAAGGTCACTGGTTTGTGGTTTGCTGGAGATTCAGCATTTCTGATGATAAACAATAGTTGATCATGGCATTCAGAGATTTTCTGTCTGATCTTCGAAAAGAAACCGAAGGCCATCGAAAATTGTATCGAGGGAATGCTGTGTACAATCCAAATAAGCGTCTCTGAGGCTAAAATAGGGTTTTCAAAGAAAACTAGTTTTATCACCAGCTCGATCTGGGGCTCTGGCAGTAACAAGCTCGTCGTCACTTATCTTCCCGAGTACAAATGGACCTCCACCAGACGTAAAGAATGCATTGTTAATTTTTTTACACGTCAACCCTGGGTGTTGCATCCTGGTGATAATAATATTTAAATTATTCAATTATTCATTGTGTCATAGATACTACTTTCGTCACAACATGAAGACAGCATGTTCGGATAAAAAGCTGTTATCTGAGGTGTCTTAAAATTGTCACCGACCGAGGAAAAAATAACATTGAAGCGAGTGTTGAATTCTGGCATCCGTGAATAAACACTTTCATTGTCATTATTTCTGGGTCTATTCCTGGAAATATTTTTCGCTGTGTCAGACAAGCTAATATTTTTAAATATTTAGATTTATGCAGGTTGTGTTATTTTATTACGTAATGAAACAGAGGCACAGTAATATCACCTGTCTCACTACTTTTGTGTTGGTGAAGGTTGACCGTGATTACCAGCAGCAGATAATCAAAACAGAAGTGTACTTCCGGTTGCGCGGATAAGGTAACAACAAAAGTAATACTCTTTTCATTGAAGAAAAAAAAATCTAAGATTACTTTCTTGGTGTTTTATGACTCAGGCTAACCATTCCAGAAATAAATTAACGGCACTGTGTGTTTTGTGCCCTTTTTTTAAAATCTAATGTCTAATTTCGAAAGCAATGAAATATAACTTCTGAGCTGCACAAAAGACAAAGCAACCCCAGAGACCGACTGTGAACTAACTTTTGTGTCTGGTTGTACTAAATTGTTTCTTTTCCTGATGCGTTCTCAAACAGTAGCAATAATACCTTTTAATTTCATTCATCGAGTCCCTTCGTTTTCAATAATAAATGGTAGTTACAGTGCACGTACCTGTTTTCATGAACGTAGGAACCTTTAAATCCGTGCAAAACCACAGGGTTGAAATATTTCCATTCTGTGTTCCTCGCTCATGGTTATTGTCTGAAGCCACAACAACACTACACAGGAAAATTCTCGATTAAAAAGTTATCTTAGACAACACTACAATTTAAAGACAAAACCAACTTCAATTCAGCTACACTGAAAAATCTATTTGTGTCAGAGCTTCTGACTGATGTACCTGTTTTCCATCCTGCGTCTGCATCAGCTGTCAGACACTGTTTGCTGAAATTATGCAACAGTCTTTGTTTTGATCTTCTGTTCTCCCATTTCGTTTGAGAAC
This sequence comes from Morbakka virulenta, assembly GCA_003991215.1. Classification (NCBI taxonomy): domain Eukaryota; kingdom Metazoa; phylum Cnidaria; class Cubozoa; order Carybdeida; family Carukiidae; genus Morbakka; species Morbakka virulenta. The sequence continues at coordinate 3,819,955 of RDPX01000024.1, forward strand.
CATCAACAATGACAGCTGCGTGAAGATGACTCAATGAAGCAATGAGAGGCCAGGTGACAAAGAGGGAGTTCCACATTTTCAACACTCGCTTTGAATTTTTGGTAATATTCCTTTCTCCAGCTTTGTCATCCAAAATATATGCAGAACAATGCAATTCCTGTCCACAAAAAACCGACTTGAAGCAGAACAACTGGTGTTTCTGGTGTTAGGCTGATGAGCTGCCCCTTGGCCCCAACTACTATAAAACGTTCATCCAAAAGTAATTTCTTTAAAACTCATAATTTTGGGAGAGGAAGATGGTCGGTCAAAAAAACTGTTGTCCTCTCCCCTTTCTAAAGTTTACTATCGAAAAGTAACAACAAGTTAGCCTACTGACTAGCTTTCCCTTGTTGTTTACCCAGCCCTTTGTTACACCTCCCTGTTTTTGAAAATTAGAAAAAACGAAACCTATGTCATTTCAGTCTCAGATGAAGTCTCTATCTCTCGTTCAGGAAGCAATAAGTTCCTTGCTGTTCCTTGTCAATAAATATCCGCGTTATTAAGGTTTTGTGAAAGGATTTTCAGCGTATCATTTGATTAAACAAATAAAGACTTCTCTAATTTTAACTATATTTTGCTCTCACAACAGTCATTTTAAGAAACATGTTAGTGCAAGGTTATGCAACAAAGGTTCCCCAAGAAAGTATGAAGTTAATAGATGGACCACCAGATACTTTCCAACTCAAGTAAGAAGGTGACAATACTGGCAACGTGTTTTCATGGCATACCTACAAAAGGTGCTACCGAAGAATATAACTCAAATAGGACTGTTTAATCACCTGTATTCAGAAAACGTTTTCAAAAACACACTACAACTTGGAAGAGAGGTCTAAAACCTCTAAAAATGGTCGATATAGCTGAATTTGTAGAAAGAGGACATTATGTACTAGAAAGAAAAAGAGTCAAAAAAGTAAAGTAGTGCAATGACGAAGAAGAAATTTAAGACGGTCAGAAATATACAGAATATTACACTTCATTTTACTTTGCTTAAATTTTACTTGATTTTACTTGCATTTTCAAGGGCAAAATATAAATTGGTTTCCAGTATAAGAAATACTCCTAGACTGTTCAAATTAAGATTCCAAGTTTTTGTACAACATGGAAGTCATCATAGACAATAATTATAATTTTAAGGGAAGAACAAAAGTGACAAAATAAGAAGGAAAAAGACTAATAGGCTTTTGGGTCCCTTTTGGTCCCAATAACCCCTTTAAGAGTTTTGGATCAATGACCACTGTCCAAATATATTCACCCTTTTAGGAAAGGTACAACAACTTCCAGGTTAGAAGTGAGACAGAATTTGTCTTCTTTAAGCTGAAGATGGCATTTTAATTTGAATGGGCTCCAAATGTTTTCAGAGGGTATCGCCACTTGTTCCCTGTTTACGACCTCTGCTAGTTAGCACCATAACAAACAAGAAATTACTAGGTCCATCGGGGTACCTGTGTTTAAGTATTTAATGGGTAAAATAAATTATAGATTTTGGAGGCACGAGAGCTTCTTGCACCACGTTATGATGCTTTGAACCGTTAATAGTTTGTCTAAACATGCGCTAGCTCCTACGTGTACACAAAGGCACAACATTACTTGAAAAACTAATTTGAGTGCCTACAGGTTTAGAAGATATAGATCTCGAGGTCCAAAACTTCACTTAGTTTCGATATAGGGATTCAGTTGCCGTAGCAACGTTTGTCAAACTTTGAACCCCCTCTCTACCTCCAAGCAAATCGTCCGTCTTAGTGGCTCTACTATTTGGATGCCTAACAACAAAATATTTCTTTTGGGAATTAACACCCACCACATTCGCATGACCATGGAATTCAGCCCCACTCAGTATAATAATCATCTCTATATCAAACCCTTTCATACAAAAGTTCGACCTTGTTTTGCACAAACAGTGTCTATCGACCATGAAAACATATACAGATATAGACAGAAGTTATGCTATGCTATTATAAATTACAGATACAGAATTCATATTTATGTTTGACATACGTCTTAATCATAAAACACGCAAAAATCCACAAAACGTTGTACAATTCAAACAAAGTCTATGGTAATTGCAGTTCCAATTTATTCTCACGAAGGCATTGCATTTGAACCGCTTAAGTGGTCAGATTTGAACTTACTAAATTCATAATTTCATGGACCCCATTATTTTGCTGCATAAATTTCCATTTTTAACAAAATGTCGAACGGCTCCAATACGGTAGCAACAGAATGGAAAATTAATATACAAACGTAGCAGAACGCTTATAATTTCAAAATGAAAAGAGAAAAATTCAAAAAATTAACAAATAATATTCTATACTATATATAACATGCAAGAATCTAATTTTGAAAGAATCATAAATGAAAATACAAAAAATAGTAAATTTAACTCTCAAGCACGACACAAGATGTCTCCCCCAAATTAACAAATACAGTAAGTTCCCTGAGACCTTAAATACACTCCAACTCAAATAAGGCCCATGGGAGCTTCATATCGCAACGAAGAAAAGGTCAGCACGCAGTGTTGACATTATGTGCAACACAGAGAAATTGTGAGACAGAGGATAAACCTTGGAAACTATTGTTTCTTATGGGAATGCACCTTTCTAACACATTGATTCTAGACACCTTATCCACAGAAGTTGCTACCGTGGAAAATAGTAAATGTAACTCTCAAGCACAACAAAAGAAGGTTTCTGCACAAAATGTTTTGCGAAACGTATTCAAAGTCTGTCTTTTCTGCAGGTCTTCAAAAAGACCATAATTTTAATTAAACAACTTAACTAACTTTCATTATTGACTTATTTGTCTCAACCTGGTTCGTAGGAGAGATTAAGAGACTCGACGAGTCTGTTGTTGAATGCAAGGACCTAATCTTAACGGCCATATTCTTAAGGCTTTAAGTACGGTTAGTTCAGCTGAACTTTAAAATTGACTATAATATATATTGGCAACATTAAATTAACGGTGAAGCATAAACATGTACAAATAGTAGCATAAAAATCCAAGTTATACTCACAGCGCAACAATGTCAAACTATATCCAACTGTCAGCAAGGAAAAAGAAATCACTATATGGTGGATCGCCAATGATCAAAGATATCATACGCCAGACAGAGAAATCCCGAGATGGAGGAAAAACCTTTGAAACTATTGTTTCTTGCAGGTAGTGCACGTTTTTGTTATGCTGAATCTAAACAGCCTCAGCTGATAACGCAACTGATGCTGGTACCTTCAAAAATCCTGTCTCTTATAATTTTTCACACACTGTAAATGTTCAATGTGTTAGGGTTTTTTTTCTCTTTTTCTCTCAGTCTGAAGGTTAGTTTTATCCCTCAAATTCACAAAAAGGGCGTGATTTTTCGGAATCTTCCAGTCAGGTGGATTACGAAGGCATGTTGGCTTTAAAATGAGCGCAGAGAACAATTAATTCATCAGGATATGACCACTTTAAGACCACTTGAAAACCTGGCAAAGTTGTTGACAAAAGTTGTTGACAAGTAGTCGGTATGTGGCAGCAGTCTCAAAATGAAACAAGCAATTACCCTAATCAAAATAAGTTCTCAACATAGTAAGAACAAAATATATGAAATGATTGGCTGAGTCAGTTTGCCTTTTACATGTTTAAGAATTTAGAGGCTGTTCTTGCCTGATTATTATTTTTCTTTCAAAACAAAAAGAAATTCACTTATAACACTTAATTGTCTCAGTCTAGAATCACAAAAATGTATCAATCTTCTATTTGTTTTCCTCGTTGACATAATAGTGTTCACGGTGAATCTTGACAGTCAAACCAGTCTCACAAAAGGTAACGAATTAAACTACTTCTTTCTAACGTACTTCTTTTCGGGCTTGTACAGATCTACAGATCGAGCTGGTCAAAATGCACGAATAAGTATGTAGGTTAATGTGTATTAATATTCAGTTTCGTGATTTTAGGAGTATTTGGAAAACTGGTCGACCAGTACAGCCTAAAAAAGCATGATGGCTCTAATAGACCAAAGATTCGTTTTGTAGGTGCCTCTGTGGTCCTGTTTGATAATCGAATTCACATTGCAGAAATGCGTGCAAAATAATTATATTTTGTACGCATTATATCATGATACAAGTAGTAATCAGCCTTATTTTTCAATGATTGATAAATGGAAAGAATAACAGTTACAGTGCAGAAAACGTCAGTGTCAAAGCAGGTGGTATAATATTCTTGGAATGCCATTCTTTTGGACATTTAATAACTATAGGATCTTTCTGTGTTCTGTACAAATACATAGCTGAGAGCTACCTACTATCTTATGGTACTATCAAACAAGATATCACGGTCTTCTCTTTCAAGGATAACTGAGCAACAATCGCCTTAACGATACAGTTGCTGTTAAGTGGCATGACAGCTATTTAGTTTAAAATTTAAAGATAAATTGTTATCTCGGTTGCTAACAAGCTTAAGAAGACCCATCGAAATTTACAAATAAAATTCTAAATGAAATAAAGCCTCCCATTGGATTATGCTTAGCACAATACCTGGAAAATGTCATCTTATTCTTCGAATTGATTTTCTGTGCTGAAGTAGCAGTATTTAATCAAATTATTTAGAGCTGGTGTATTTGAGATTAACTTCACTTAAAACTATGCCAGGCGTGTGTCCGAGAACGAACGTAAAAATAAGAACTTGTCCTATTTTGAAATCTACACAGGGTAAAAACTGTAAAGAATGCAGAAATTATGCCAATAAAAGTTTAGAATGAATTCTCATCTATTAAATATTTGAAGACATCTGATGGTCAATCAAAGACGAGAGTTTAGGGAACCTATTGCTAAAGGAGAGATCGGAAGTTTTATTTCAAATAAGTTCCCTGCAAAATCAAAATTAATTTGACCACCAATCAATGACAATAAAAAACCTCTAATGACAAGTAGGAGTCACTTTTTTTAATGGCAAAAACGATACAAGACGTAATGCCGTCAAGTGTAAGGAACTGTGAAGAAATGACAGAAAAAAGAAACAAAAATAGAGAAAAAAAGGAAAAAGGTTAAACCAAGAGATAAGAATTAACCTTAAACATTCAAGTCATATGATGTAAGAAAACACCACAAGCGTAACCTTAATTTAATTAAGTACTTGAACCATTCTAAAATAACAAGATATTCAATAACACATATCTTGTACAAGAAAGAGTAAAGTACATAGAATTTGCAAGTGTTGGAAGAACAAAAATTCCTCTTAAAATTTGAAAATCACGTCATTTCTCTGATCTAATGACATTGTTAAAAACGTTTAACAATTATCTCTGAATCTTATCCTAACTGCATTAAATATTTTAGTGAAGTAGGTAGAGCTTTGACAGATTGAAGTAAATTCGCGTAATAGTATAGCATCCACACCAAAAGGAAATAACGCAAAAATCAGTCAATTCTTCTCTTCTTTAANCAATCTTCATTAAGTACTTGAACTGAGTTGTACAAATGAGGGGTCCACCATTCTAAAATAACAAGATATTCAATAACACATATCTTGTACAAGAAAGAGTAAAGTACATAGAATTTGCAAGTGTTGGAAGAACAAAAATTCCTCTTAAAATTTGAAAATCACGTCATTTCTCTGATCTAATGACATTGTTAAAAACTATTAACAATTATCTCTGAATCTTATCCTAACTGCATTAAATATTTTAGTGAAGTAGGTAGAGCTTTGACAGATTGAAGTAAATTCGCGTAATAGTATAGCATCCACACCAAAAGGAAATAACGCAAAAATCAGTCAATTCTTCTCTTCTTTAAAAGGGATAGGAACCTCTGGTTTTTCAAGTACTGGTCTGACAAAATTAGATTCAAGTGTCATGCCTGTTGTATTTGTTGTATAGACTAACAAGATGTAAGCTCCTGTATGCTAAAGACCCTCCTGAAGATCTTCTGCTGCATGGGTATATCAGAAGGCCGATTTTCCTTTAGTTATGGACGTTCATCGTCATCTAGTCGAGCTAGCACGGATATGAAGCATATCACGACATCCAGCATGATCTTCATCAGATTTGGAAAATCTTGATTCGTGCGGCCGCCATTACTACAGAGCTGATCAATGGATGTTGTAGCAAGATGGCCAATGCTGCCATGCATAGGGGTCCAGAATAAGAGATCCCTGGCAAATTCTTTTTTTGCTTTCCAGGATGCCAAACAAACAGCATTCTACGCTCACAAAAGATTTCTGACATTTGTGGAGTTGGACCATAGATTTGTTGTTTGGAAGGATGCTGTCTCCAAGATTCATTCAGTGGTGCCCTCGACATTTTGGTGTAGGCGCCGTCTAGCTATGCGTCAACGGTGTTGGAGAAAGTCCACGTGGTGGCACCATACATCAAAACAGAATCAACTCAAGCCAGGAAGAAGTTGCGCTTCACGGGCGTTGGGCTACCTTCATCAAGCAGATTAGACTCTTGGTTTCAGACCTGTCTGCTTAAGACCACATTTAAATTTAGTAGCACATATTTTAACCTTTGATATAAACCATGTGAGAACAGACAATGAAAGCTTTCGGGTCTAACTCAACAAAAACACTCTTGAAACACTGATTTGCAAATTAACAAGGAGTCTAATAGCTTTAATTAAACAAATAAAGAAAATTATCAAGATAAAATTGGCTTACTGAAGCTAAATTTAGAGTACTCTTTCTAAATATCAAGCCACTTATGCTTCATTATATTTTAATTTTCATCTACAAGATAATCTCATTACATCAACTCTGTAACCAAATTTCTAAATATATATTTTTACACTCATTTGTAATGTACCATATATCATGTCATTATTCGTCTTTTAAATCTGCTTTTGGTTGTCTTTTCGGTCACCATATTTAATGAGGGAGCTCCAACTGCAGATATATCTTACATTAGCTCATGCCTGTTTCAGAAACACTGCCAATAAGAGAAAAAATGGAATCAATGTTTCGACCTTTGTGTCATGATCTTTCAAAACCTATTATTTTTTAATTAATTAATCGATTGATTCATTTATCTATTTATTGATTTGGAGAGGTAAGGGAAATCAAGCTACAATAAACTTTAACACTGATCAAACTGCTGGGAAATTATTCCTCTACATGAGGTTGGTTGCGTTTGCAAGGGTTGAATACCTCTATGTCTCTACCTCACAAATCAATTTGTCTACATCGGTAGAAGAATATACTTTCAAGGAGTAGTAGAAATATCACGCAACGGATACAAACCAGATAAAAAGTTACTTTACCATAAAACTAGAAGGCCAAGGTATATTCTTACTTCACCTATTATAAACGAAGCCTGCAGCGATCGGCTTTCCCTGTGGTCAAGTGTCAAGCTGAAGCAAATCCCTGTTTATATACCAACAACTTGAAGGGAGCAAAACAACCATTCTACTGATTGCAACTTTTGCAATACTAGTCTTGCCAGGTTAAATAAAGAAATTAGGTTACATCAAACATCTTAATTTACCATCTTCCATAAACCCACAGCCATATGAATATGAAATTCCTCCTGTGTCACGCAAATAATCACTGATCAAATAAAGTGATTTTCTCATGATGAGACTAAAAGGAAGACAAGGAATACGAAAAGCCTTGAAGGTTCTTGCCTTGAAGCAAGTTAAGAACAGCTAAATCATTTTGTTCAAAAGTCGAAACTTCCCATGAATTTTGATTTATTTGCCAAAATTGTTCTTATTAAATATTGGATTCAAATGCAAGAAAAGAAAAAACAGTGTACAAGGATTGAAAGTAGAAAATTGTTTGCTTGTCCATGCCTGCGTGAAGATGTTTCTTTCAAGCCGAAATGGTTCTACCTACTGTATTTCCTTACATATCAGGTCTTTCATTGATGGAACCCCTTGTAAATAGTGGGCCAATTTTTGCCTTTCACATATTCCCATCTGTAAAAGACCCGAAAGGAAGCAACAGATCAGAAAAAGTAGGACAGAAAGCACGCTAGGCAATTTGAAATTCAAGACATACGGATGGACCCTCTAGGACCCTCAGTGGGAAGGCCCATTCTCTTGAGTTGGTCTTCAGCCAGTGCTCAACCTGCTCAAGGCCACCTGTCCTGCATGGTTGGGCCCTGTACCCGAAGCCCCGACCAAGAAAAGACCAGAACTCTATATTTGATCTTAACCAAAAGGTCAAATTTAAATCTCCTGGCATGACACACTGACCAAGGTAAGCTGACCAAAAGGACTGATCAAAAGAAACCAATATCTTGTACCCGACAAGAACATGATGGTCGCATTGCGAAACGTCTGATATTGCACTATCTGATATTCTGTTTTGAAGCTGAAAATACTCGTACAATTTGCAATCGATCTCTTAAATATTTTGGGGGAGTACTGATGACACTTGAGGTTACTCTGAAAGTATTAATTCCGTTTCTCTATCGCTGAAAAAAATATTGGTTGAAGCGTTTCATGTTTTTGTGGACAAGTGATAGATAGTTGTTTTGACAGTAATTAAGTGCTGTTTTGAATCAAGTTAAGTCGTAATGGCTAAAAATTAAGTCTCATCGAGTGTACACGGTGAGGATGATAATTCTAAATGTGTAAGCTTGTTAACAGCCTACTGACTAAAACTAGTTTAAAGTTGGTAACTGTATTTTTGCTTGGGCAAATAAAGAGCTATTGTCCTGTGAGTCCCGAGTTAACTCCTAATATTATATTGAGTGATAGTTTGCCTGTCTGAATCGTGTTACACATACATATATTTTTTTTACATGCTATATTTTTTCCTGACATTCTATACTCATAAAAACTAAATCCAAGAGATTTCACTTAGAATGGTTTCACATTACCTTAAGTAGCGTGATATGTACTGGGTTGGTCTCCATCACATTTTGACTTGAGTTTCAAATACAGTGAATTCACAGTGACACTTTACAAGGATCGTCAAGTATCTTTGAAGGGGTTCACGCTGTTTCCTCTCTTCATCAAGGATACAAACTCCGGTTGCACAGAAATCGTCAAAGGAAAAATATATAAATTGGTTTTTCAAGCGTCATCCTATTACTCGCTGTTGAGTTTCTTACAACAAGGTAATAATCTATAAATCCCACTATGTTTCTACTGATTTTGTTCGTTTTGAAGTCTATGTTGGTATTTATGATTGCTTTACAGTCCTTCCCACTAATTCTAAGACTTGAACAGTGCTCTCCTAAAAGAGACTTCAACCTACAGCGAATTCAAACAAGAGAAAAAATAAATGTTCCCTTAAACAGATTAAGTCTCCGTCACGATATGATATTTGTCTCTGTATTTGTGTCATTGCGAAGAAGGGTTGCTTATGCGTGTACCATGTTTGCAAAAAGATAAAGTAGAAAATAAAAGATTCGTCAAAGTAATCAGATGTTTACAAAAAATAATTAAATTTGGTTAAATAACGATTTAGCTTAAGGTAAACCAACTTATTAATTTGTCAGAGCAAGCCCATGTTAACCTTCCCCGACAGCTAGATCTCCAGGAGCAAAAGCAAATTTGTAGATCTCATTCTTGATGCCTCGTTAAACAAAGTTCAGCTGGAGACAAAGTTTACTTGTGAATTTCAGTACAGCTTCAAAAGCAAGTATGAAGTAAGAAGTGGAGAATTTTTCATTTATTTTATTTGAATGATCATCAGCCAGATAACATTAGCGCAAGCTCCTCCAGTTGATGAAATTTTTTCAACGGGCGCTACAAATCTAAGTAAACATAAAGTTAATACTGTAAGTCGCAAACACTGCTGAAGGCGTTACCCCATGTCCAAGTCGATCAAAAAACTTATGACAGGTCAAACTGATCATGTATGCATCGATATTTGTGACAGAAATTAAGATTTAAACCCACCTAAGGCAAAATACACGTCTCACATATAAAAACCAGCTACCTGTAAATTATCCTATGGGTATTTCCAGGTTATTGTAAACAGATTGAATTAGTGTACACAGCTGACTAGCAGGGAATTACGGAACCTGTCTTCTTCCACCCGATGCTTTGTAATTAATGCTAAGAAACGTCTAGTATTTGCAATAACACCTGACCTGAAATGCATAAACAAAAATTAGAAAAATTATGGAAGACAAGACATTTACGAAATACGTTCTCCAGGTAATGAAAATTTCCAGTACCTACTAAGAATCTGAAGTGACGCAGGCCCTACCATTTTACTAACAGAGTTACCAAAAGAAAAGCAGTAGTATTTAGTCCTCTCTCTATTTCTTTATCTAAATCCCCATGATATTTATTGAGAGGGATGTTAACGTCTTCTGGCTTAATGCTTTTGAGTTATGTTTTGATCAAAATGGTAATAGGCATTTAGTATGGGAAATGTTTGCTTTCTTCAAACTTGACAGGTATACTGAAAGAACTTGGACATGACCTGTTGAACACTTTTCAAAGGTATAGACAATACATTCTCATACACATCCATAACGTGGGTCTGAGAAAGGGTTGATCTATTAGCTATGGCTAAGACTTGGGTAAAGTCTAGTAATATTATATATGATGCCATATTGTGTTCATTTGAATTTATTGAGAAGGTACAATTTAAAAAAAATATTTAACAAGGACTTGCTCTTTCAAATCATATTTCAGCAACAAATATACCTTGTTGATTTTGCTTTGTGCTATGGTTTAGGTAAATTTGACGGCTATTTTAATAAGACTGAAAAGACTGCTAACCTTGAACATGACTTAACAGTAAAGGTTGGCTCATCTTACTACAGAAAATACACTGAACCTCTGTAAATTTACTATTCTTCTCCTGCATTGAGTACTGTTGTCACATCTGCTCAGGTGCTCCAGCTGATTGTCGTAGTCTATTAGCTCGCATCCAATGTCAAATCTAAACGCATTAGCCTTGATATACCTTCCAAATAAGGTTCTCTCTCATAGTTATTACGTGGATTTCTTGTTCCTTTTCTATAAGTATTTTGAAGGGAGTTCAGTGAAGTTTGCTTCCTAGTTCAAGCTTTTAAAACTTTCCAGCAGTCTTATAACTTGTGTCGACTTTTCATCAGTTTACAGTAAAACCTCTGTCATCGTAAAACAATGTGCGGGAAGTGCTTTTTACCCTGCTCCTCTGCACTCTGGAATTCCCTTTCATAACGCTTTAAACATAATGCTTTTTTAATGTGTCTTCTATCTAATCTCTTTACTCTCAACACGATCTCACCTTGTATTAGTATAATAAATTTGAAACTATCAACTGATTTTCGACTCTCAATTAGCTCGTACCTTGTTGTGGTATAACGGATTTGTATTTAGCAAATGCTATAGAAAAACACATTTACAATGCTTCTTTCATAGTAGAAACTTTTTTGTGTTGAGTAAGTATCTTGAGAAAGAAATATACATATTTTCCAATAAAAATGTGAATGGAAATGCTCTGAGGTTTGTCGAAATATTACTGATCTTCCTTGGAATATTGTGGTACGATAAGCATATTCCTCGCCATGTGGGATATTGATGTTGATGTATGTTTCCTCAAAGATGTTATTTCGAACTTTGAAGCATAATATCAGGATAAAATGTATTTCTCTCTGATGCCTTACCATTACACGGTAGTTATAAATACCATTGTTTCATTGGTGTTCAGATGGTGCTCTGCAGCCCTTTTTGTTATTGATATACTTCCGTTAATTGCTCTCCAAGAAACTTTCCGTGTTATGATTTACTTTCCATGTTTTCAACCTTCCTAGTAGTTGGTCTTGTGGTTTTCCAGAATTCACTCTTTTCTCCCTTTACAGGTTTTTCTATGAATTTTATCATTTTATCATGGTGTTTATTGCAACGTACCAGTTCCGTTCCTTTTTTATCCTTGAAAAAACTGATATCATGTTCTCCAGCGATACTAAAGCCAGTTAAATATTATTTCTTGGATCTAGAGTCCCTCCATAAGTTAAAGTGAGATGTTTTGTGGAAACAAATGTTGGCTATGAGAAGGACATGTTCAGGGCATATTGTCAACAGAAGCTCTCTGTTGAGATTCGTGTAACCTGTACCAGACTTTCTTCACTGTATCTTCTATTTGTAACAAAAATAATTTTATTTTATAAGTTTGGTAGGAATTGAAAGATTTGGAATGACACATTACATTATTTGTTTAGAGATTGGTTTGTTGTGTATGATTGGCGTGCGTCAGTAATTGATAACCAGTATTTGTTTATCATCGGTAGTCACTCCCTTTTTCGTCTACCTCTAGGCCCGATACTAAGCTTATATGCCATAAAAAGGTAAAATCATGCTTTTACCGGTTTTCAATTACATTTTTAAAGAAAATAGAGTATTTCTTCGGTTGATAGTTTCGCTGTCAGAGAATCTGCCCTCAGTATTTGTTCCATCTTATATTTTACAAGATCTTTGGCATTGATAGAAAGTCTTTTCTCGGACCTATCTTTAGACGTGATGCAGGTATTTCATTCACTGAGTGCGAGTCTAAATGCTACCCTGGTTTTTGCTCAAAACAGAGCATTCTAAATTATCCTTATTAGTCTCAGTAAAGTAATTTAAGGCACAATCTATCTGGTACATGGGTCTTTCCTCTTTGCTATTTCAATGACGTATTAACGGGTGAATTATATGCAAACCATAAATCGATCAATATCAGTTCACTTGAACCGATCACCAAAACTAAGGCCCTCATGGCTATACGAAAGTGTATTAGAAGAGACGTATGCGGCAATTTTAAGAGCTATTTTGAAAGAGAAAGACTTAGTCTTGTAGCTGACCTCGTTTGAGCAGCGGGGCTAATTCTGGAAAAGAAATCGTTGACAAGACCAGGTTTCAATGAAGTACCAAACGATCACTACACTTCCTTTCAATTCAACGTATAAACTCTACAGCCGACTTTCTACAAGAATTCTTGGCCATTCTTAAACTTTTAAAAAGTTTTTAAAGAAAAAAACACATTTGTGTTGCTTTCCCAGGGGGCTAGTAAAAAGTCTTCCAGGAGGAGCTGAGACCCTCCTAGCCTCCCCCCTTCAGCTACGGGTTTGGAAAGACTGAAAAAACACTAGAAACGATAGCACTTTACTAAAATCAACGAAACTGCGACTAGAATATCATGTGATATTACGAAATTTATTACGGTTAAATTTTAATTAAACTTTTTAACCTTCTGCTACTTCTTCAAAATTATTTTACCCCATTTTTTTATCAAGCAGCAAACTGATTTCGAAATTTTTGCTTTTCATATTTCTGTCATCTTTTTTTCTGTATAAATATGTTTCATATACATAAAATCTTTTTCACTATCCTTTGCTCTTGCTCAGTAGGACCATAGCTATGTCCGGTGGTAAGAAACTAATCGAGATGAGCTGACACTTTTGCTACTGCAACTGCTTGCAGACAATCAAGGTTTGTGCCATTACCCATACAAGGTATGACATGGGGCATTTAATAAGAAAATCGTGGTCGGTAGCTTATAAATGGACAACAGTTGCAACGGAAAACATATCTTCAATACAAAAATTTGTTTTGTTAACACATGTCTTACTGTTTACACGATAGAATAGGAACTTGTCTTTGTAAAGTCATTGTGTATCGATCTGTTTGTCTCTCTCCCACCTCTCTTTGTTTGCCTTCCAGTCTCTTTTTGTCTGCCTGTGTCTGCCTGTCTCTTTCCTTTTTCTTTTTACTTTCTTTCTTTTTTCTAGAGACAGACAGACAGACATATGTTTAGTTAAAAAAGTAAGAAATGCAGCGAAGCTATCAAAAAGATTATTGTGATGTCATCACTTTAAGCAAAACAATTTTTTTCACCACTGTCCTGTCCCCTTCAATATTTTCACCCATTGTTTGAAAGCTACGTATTTCTTTGTAAGTGTCTGTCTGGGTAAAGGTCAAGCTAGATATTTTGGAAGCGTTCATCCCTACAAATAGATATCGTTGCCGTTGTCATTTAACTTACAGTATTCTACATTAAGAAATATATTTATCAGAAGGCATATCATACAGAATCACAAAATTATAACTGAACAATAGTGGATCCAGGGGAAAGAAAAGAGGAAACAGCCATCAAAATAGATAACTTTCTATCATCCTTATTCGTGAAGATTAATAGAAGATCTGTTGGTTCAAGTGTTTTTACCTATGTGGCTTTGATTTTTCTTTAGGAGAAATATATTTTTTTGCAACAGAGTACTTTCCCCTAGCTATTGTACCTAAAAATGTAGTTATATGTAATGTAAATTAAAAACGACTTAAGGACAGTTTTATGCTGTATAATTTTTTACTTTTTACTCTGAAGGTTTGCCTTCTAGTGGTTCCAAAAGCAATGATCCATAACAACTAAACACCTTAAAAGTTCTAAGAAAATAAGCAAGCTATTTATATATAAAAAAGGTTACCTTTTACTTTGTATCCGATAAACCAAAGAGCACCGATATCCCTAGTTTTGCTTGCACTTAGCCAAGTTTTTGCATCTAAGTAGTAAGAAAAAAGGCAACGGTCGAAAAAATCAATTGAAAGCTGCAAAGATGATGTATTGTCTTGAATAGCTTTTATTGCCAGACGTTTTTTTACGAGTCACTAAGGCGCCTGAACCATGAATGCCTCTCAGAGTCAACAAAATACATAATTAAAATAGTTGTCAGGGAGACTGTTTTTATTTCATTTGACATCAATGGTAAAAGATTTGTACCAGAGCAGCCATTGAAATCCTACGTTTAATAATTTATTATTTAACACGCAAAACTTTAAAGAACAGCAGAGTCTAGAAATTACAGATGTTCAAGGCTATTAATGCCTTGTTGAAAGGGTGTACTGCTCATAAAGGAATGAGACTGTAAAAGGGAGGAAAGCAACTATGGCACAACGGTATTCGATGTCTTTAATATATTTCACATATAACAAGCACACCATTCCATGGAAACTGTAATTTATTAGCAAATTTTACCACAGATGAAGCAACTATCTAAATTCTTTCGACCTGAAATAACAACAATTTAGGATTTTTCTCCATTGCAGTAGCCAGGGGCAAAACCACACTTTTTTGATCTCTGTTGCCATCCTGCCCTCTCCAGGTTCCTTCAGCTGTTCATCACTTTCTTATTTTAGTGTATGGTGTCCATTCTAAAACAATCTTTACTCTTCTGCTGTAATACATGCAATAATTGTTCACTAATTTTCGATTAGTGATTTATTATTTGTTTCTCTCCAGAATTATGACCTTTTGGCTCTTCATCACTTTCTTATTCAAATTTATCAAGTCAACTCGATCACAATATTTACTCTTTTGCTGTAATCTATCCTAAAAAGGTTCCTTAATACTGGATCAATGATTTATTACCAAGAAGCATATAATATGGTAGTATTTGTCAATACAAATATTGAGTGATTGTTTAAACGTATCTGGTTTTGAGAGGTATAATCATTTAATGAAGACGCCTGTCCATATTTGGGAGCTCCTAGTTTATCATGCTATAAAGAGTAAAACATTTCCTAACGATGAAGAAAATTAGTATCACAAGATCGTCCCATATCTCTCCCAGTGAACTAGGGTTGCCACTTATTTTAATCTCAAGTAAGGGCTGCTTTATTTTAATACTGCTTAAAAACATTTTTAAAGAGAGGGCTACCTTGAGGTTAGAACAATTGTAGCTACATTATTTCTTGTCTGACTATCTTGGTATCCTGTTTATTAATTTATATGCAAATATATATATATATATATATATATATATATATATATATATGGACTGTGATTCGGTTTTCCTTTGTAAAGTGCTCAATACATGGATGAAGAGCCTGCTGTATATGATATGGAAAAAAGACCCAAGAGAGATAGGAAGTGTAGTCTTTTTACTATTTTGTCCTATTTGTTATATTATGTTATATTATATTATATTATATTATATTATATNCTTAATTTTTCATTTAAAATCAAACATAGTTGGTAAAAAGATATCGATCAGCCACAACGTAAACTTTTCTCCATATAATTTACTATGTACAAAGCAAGGGCTAAAATATATTGCAGTCTTGCAGAAATATTGAAATATAGTAGAAAAATATATACAAATCAAGAAAATACCTCTTTTACAAGGAATTGTAGCAGTTCTTTGCTAGAGAACACTGCGTAATGAACTGGAGTGGGACCACTGCTTGTTCTTTTCACCAAGCCTGGAAATCGTCTGACCAAAATTTCTGTTCCTCTAGTATTCAAGTATAACAAAATACTTATATGAGTTAACGTTATTTAAGATAGGTAAAGTACTTAATGTCCTAGAGGCAAAACCAAAAGAAGGACATTATATTATATGATATATTATATTATAATATATCATATTATTTTATTTTATATTATATTATATTATATTACATTAAATTATATTATATTATATTATATTATATTATATTATATTATATTATATTATATTATATTATATTATATTATATTATATTATATTATATTATATTATATTATACTATATTATATTATATTATATTATATTATATTATATTATATTGTATTATATTATATTGTATTATATTATATTTATATTATATTATGTTTATACTTTGCGCCAAGGTTTAACTTGGTATGGTAGTTTATTATGAGGTTTCCTTTCCAGAGCAAGTACTTCTAAGTGCAGACAACAATCGACTAAATTGTCAAAAGCTTGCTGCAGCTTGATGCATGCTTTCGAGTTTTTACTGAACTTTGTCAAGAACGTGACATTAGAATAAAAACTATGAAAACTAATGTTCATCTAATTGAAGTGTAGTGGATAGCTTATATTGGGAGTCTGGCTAGTACTCTTTCACAGGCCCATTGTTTGTGGGTGAATGAGAAGTTGCCATTTAGGGATCTCATTGTGAAAATTCCATTGACGTCTGATGGTCACGTTTGTTTTGAACTCTACTTTCATTTTAAAGAATTCTAATATCAATCAGAAACCAAGACCAAAACGTAAAGCTATTGCAGTGATTCTCCACTTGAAACTTGATTTCACATGTCTACTGATTACCACCTATTCACACATGACATACACATGTTTATCATTACACGTATGCTTCCCTCAAATTCAGGGAATTAAGTGTGGAGTCATTAACTTAGTGCCAAGATATTATCCTTTTTATATATAATTATAGCCAATAATCTATATAACTAAATATTTCTTGTTTGTGGATCCAGAAGATAATTGCTTTTACATTGCTTTTAAATCTCTTTTTTAAAGTCTGAATTACTGGACATTCATGGCTAATTTCAAATCAAAATTTGATAATAAACAGAAACTTATCGTAATTTATACTCATTCACGGATTAAAATCCCATTCAAAAAGTTTCACTACCATCTACATCTAAGTGTAGTCTTTTGAAAAAAATTTCTTTCCTCGGCTTTCCAGTCTGATGAACAAACCAAGTGGCAATTAAAGTTAATACGCTATTGTTTTTCTCTAATCGAGTCTCAGGGATTGCTTGCTCCAGTAAGATCACAAGATCAAAACTAAAAACTATTTCACTTCGGCAGCAAGACGGAATGTCTAAAATCTTTCAAGAAGGCCTGCTATACAAATGGAAGGACCTGCCGACAGGTTGTGAAAACAAAGAACCTTAAAGTTTTCTCATACCCAATAAAAATAACCATGCTTCACGTTACAGCCCCAATTAACTACTTTTCCCAAATTAAAAATCTAGATAGACCGCAACGAGATGTACAATCCCATCAAAACATAAAAACTGGTACAGTATATCAGAAAAACTTGAAAAAATTTAAATGCTTCCTATTTCCATCATCGGTGTGAATCAACTTTTGGCTCATCTTTTAAATAGCATCACTATTTACTACCAAGTACCCCCCTCAAAACACACACACACACACACACACACACACGCACACACACACACACACACACACNTTTTAAATAGCATCACTATTTACTACCCAGTACCCCCCTCACAACACACACACACACACACACACACACACGCACACACATGCACACACACACACGCACGCACACACACGCACGCACACACACACGCACACGCACACACCTCGTCAAATATTAAGCCCATTCCCTTTTTATTTATGCATATAGGCATCAATCAACAATTGAAAGTTAAGATGTGAGAGGTAATTCTTATAAATTCTGAGTTCATATGGAAAAAAGTTAGATACATTTTTAAATATCATCCTAAAAAGCCCTCCAATATGTCAAACCTCTATTGTTCTTATCCTTTCAATGCAAGTTGTAGTCAAGAGTCAGAATTAAGAGATGACCCATTAGTGATAATAACTACTCAGCTATTTAGCCTGTAGCATTAACATGCCTTATTTTTATTCCAAAGTTCTGTTTCATGAACCATTGCTCAACTCATTTAGGCAAATAGCTGACCATCTAAAATCATTGTCCTGTCATTATTTCTATTAGCTACCCCAATTTTATTTGCCTTGGAGCATTCCTTCCATACGTAAATAAAGCAGACAATTTTTAGAGCATTTTACATGACCAAACAGTATGAAAAGATTAAATTTTTGTTATGTACTTTGCAAGGACTATTTTGTAGCTTCCAATAGGTCTTCTTTTTGGACTATCAAGAAATTTGTATTTTTTATAAAACTTAATATGTATTATTGAGAAGTCTCAGATGAGGTCCAATTTACTCATTCAAGGGCATAGCAGATAACAGATAGGGAATGTCGACAATAAAAGGATATTTTTTGCAAATTCCCATATGATAATGTTATTAACTTGGTAGAAAACAAGCCAAAAGAAAACGCAACTCAAGTTGTTTAGGTTGAGATTGCTTTAAGAATCCGAATTAAGGATAAAAAAGTTATGTGCAAATTCCTATTTGCTCCTGAAAATATCATCAATGTGTCATCAATGTATCATCCAGGTACAAAATAACGATTTTTCCACCTTGTTATGTTAGAATCCATCATCTAAAAAATTCTTGAAAATTTTGGGAATCTTAAAAGATATATTACCGTGTAAGCTTCGGGGACCAGTACTTTTATGTATTTCGGCTTTAGAAGCTATGGTTTAAGGGTTAATTAAAAGGTTTGCTACCTTATTTTATGAGCTAATACACCTACTCTGTCTTGTGTTCCACCACCAAAAAGTTGTGGTGAAATAACCAAATGAGGTACAAAAATTATTATATATAAAAATATCTATAGTTACATAGTATTAAAGTGTAAACTCAGAGCCAAAGATGGAATTGGCTAACTAAACGACCATAAAGAAACGACAAAAAACGATGTGTATAAGTAAATATATAAAAATATATACTGTCTGCAGATTGAGTATTACGCTTCCTTACGAAAGTTTGGCTGAGCACTTTGTCTGAGATTTGGGGACCTGTTGTTAGCGTAATGCAATGCTCACTGCGCATGCATGGTTTGAGCACTCTGACAGGATCCGACAATAACTCTTTAAGCTATTTTTACTCCGGCATCATGGCCCAAGAGTTATGTCTCAGAAGCTCTGTGCTGCACTGATGAGCCCATAAAGGGCGAAACAGTACTGTCTGCATATTGAATAAATATATTTTTAGATATTAAGAGAGTACGAGTGAGAGATAAAATTTTGCTTGTCCCCGAATATCCGACGTTGTATCAGTTTTAAGTAGGTACGTGTACTTTGAACTCTGAAATTTACTCTGATCTTGCTTACCTTCATTAACTATCTACAATGTATTCCGTTTCTCGCAATGTCTGGAGCTGATTATTTGATCTATGATTGTTCAATATAAAGAAGATGTAAAAAAATTAGTATTTTCATATATATATATACATATCAGAGTTGGTTCATACACCAATATAGTTAAATATAAATATTCGGGATGAATATTTTCGTCGGAAACAAATTGGGCAATTCTCAGCTGTGCATCCTTACGACAATGATGTCAAAAACATTGGAACGAATGCATGGACGAAAGATTTTGAGAAAAAAAATTATAAGTGACTGAAACCAAAGTATCATCAAAATTTTATGACTTTGCTGATATGGATAAATTACAAAAAGTAACGTAATAAATGTTATAAAATACTTGAGATGCTTCTTGTGTATTCAAGTATTATTTTATCAGTTATGTAGAGATTTGATTGGTTACAGATCATGTGGTTGAACTATAATTAGTCCCATTTACTACTCTAATTTTGCACTAGTTTGAACTCAAGGGTTTGGAGTTATAGGGATAGTTATAGGGAAGTTAGAAGACAAACGAGGTGAGCGGGTAAGGTGGTGAATTTCTGATCTGAGATTTTGAATTAAGAGATTTGTAAAGATAATCTGCAAAAATTAGTTTTCAAAAGGGTGATAGTATGAAATAGATTTATTTGTTTTGAGCTAATCGTGTGGATTGATTTCAGCAATGGCACAAACTTTCATTTTTGAGCCTGTAAACGGAACAGTTGGATACTTCCCTTCGTATGTACTAAGGGTGTTTCTTGGAAAAGAACCCCATTAACCTCTCCCCTTAACCTCCTTGACTGCGGTTACAGGGATAAAAAGAATGGCAATAACAGTCATGATAAAAAGCCTGTTTAGTATGGGTGTCGCAAATAAAAACACTAGTGGTTATGCAATCTAAAATTAATTCCTGGGTGGGTCGTTGTTTCAGCAAAGGAAACTCATCTAAGGGTACTGTCTCTAACATCAATTACCTGCAGAGAGCATTGGCAAACGACTGAAGTATTTTTCCAGTTGATATGAAACCCAACTACTATGACGCAATATAAATACAACAAGAATGGTTAACATCTACAGACGAAAAAAATGATACAGTAAAATCAGTCTTGGGAAAAGCAGCAAATAGAAAATTAGCTGAATCATGGGTTAGTGGAAACACAAGCTCCGATAAAAGAGAAAAGGAAGGCAAGGAAGCAATTAGACAATGATGCTATAAAATTGCTAAACAAATCAATCAATAACAGTCTCAGGTCAAAAAAGACGTGATGACAAAAGCAACTAAAGAAAGCGATAGATTGATCTCATAAAGAAAAGTAAAAAAACGTTCTTAAAAGTTTTAAAACTGAAGCAAGCCAAGTTTGAAGGTAAATAGAGGGAGAAACAGCAAATAAGGCTAACTCTATCTGAAATAGAGTGAGTTCTAAAGAGATGGCAAGAGTATGATAAAAACGTATGTTGCAAACCCACTGTAAAAGCTGAATTACACACTTTTTCAAGGACTACAAAAAAGGAAGCTGGACCATTATTGTCAGAAAATAAACATGCTGTTAGGAAATTGAAAAAAGGAAATATCTTAGTTTTGATGGTATACGAAAGAACTTGTTAAATGTGCATGGCGATTGTTAGGTAAAATGTAACACAAGTCGCCTTTACAGGTATGGGAAACAGAGGAATGGTCAGCGATATGAAAGGAGCAAAAATTTGTCGTTTTTCATCCATTGGGAAACAGAAAAGTATGCAGTAGCTATTCTACCATTGCACGTATTTCTTTCTCCAGCAAAATTCAGTTAAACGTTCTTGAAAGTTGAAGACTAAAATGGGAGATGGGAGTAGCTGATAAGCGAGTAGGTTATCGACCTCAAAAAGGAAGAGCAAATATGTTAGCAAACCTACAAAATCTAATTGTAAGGTTAAAGAAATGTCATTTGGTACAATCCTAACGTTTATGGACTACTGTAAAGCATTTAACAATGTGAGCCACAACTTTGGAAAGTCATGACAACTATAGGCTCCCCACGACACATAATTAATTTAGTAAGGCCATTGTATAGCAACCAGGCAGCATTAATAGGCTAAAACTGAGGACAAACTGATAAATTATTGATTGGTTATGGGGTTCATCTAGGCTGCATACTTTCTCTATATCTATCCAGGATTTACAATGAACAAGCCATGAAAAAAGCATAAATTTGTCGATTTATACAGATAAACCAGTAGACAGAGTAAAATGTTGCCCTGTATTGTATAAGATGTCTCCAATATGGTGGCAAATTTGTTTAAGAAAACGTAAGACCTAAATAGAAAATAAAAGCAATTGTTTGATTAATTAAATACAAGATGAAGAGTAAAATGTACTGAAATACATCTGGATTGAAGAAAATATAGTATAACATTATCAAGATTTACTTTTACAGAGAAAATAACCCAAATTTGATAACAACATGAGGTAAAGTGTGGAGATTAAGAATGGAAAGTTAATCAAGAAATTGTTTAAATTGTTTAGATATAAACACGATAACTGTAAAGTAAGGCAAAATTGCATCTTTATGATACCTGAAGCAATGGCAGGACCTCAGTAGCAAAAGTCACTATTTGATTTTTATCATACTTTATTGCTATGCAAATTAGCCTGTAGCTGTTGGCTCTGAAAACCAGCTGTGATGGGTCGTATAGAAATTCAATCAAAAGGAGCTGGAATTTAAGAATATAAGAGTATTAACCGAAGAACAAGCGAGGGTTAGAGGTTATTTTGAGATACGCGATTGTAAGGTCCTTCCATCCAGGTAGGTAAAGAAACAGCACCAGCATCACAAACCATCACTTTGTTCTTTAAAATAATCGTACCCACAATTTTCTTTATAATTCCTCCCGTAATTCCAGTAACGATAACTAGATCATCTGTGTAGAATAATCTTTAAGATTGTCTCAGTGTCTATTCACAAGGAGAAGCCTGGAGTAGGACTAGTTAAGTAAGTCACTAACACAAACCGTACTCTCAGCATTAAAATACACTAAAACAACAACAGAAATGCTTGATTGGTCAATACCTACTTTTCACATTCATACCAATAGTCAAATACAAAAAAATGCTTAGTCTAAAATTACAGGACAAAACAAATTGAGAGGGTTAAGGTATTATAGGTTCCGAGCTTCAGCGACACAGAAAGAATTCCTGTTCTAATCGAAATACTTAATGTTGCAGCAAGTTAAAACCTTGGTTTAATGGGCGAGACTCTAGCAAGGGTTGTTGTAACCCTTGACTGGAAAAGAAAAAAATGTTTGAGTAAGCTGAGCCACAGTTGGAATGGAAATCTGTGCTTTAATTACTAACAAATATTTCTTTACTACTTAAAAGAAAAGTATTTTAAAAGTAGGCCTAAGAGGCAAATTGTAATGAAAGATAACAAGGGTAGAGAGAATGCAATGGATAATTAAGATCAATGCAGTCCATCCCCACAAAGAAATAAAATACGACAATTGCCAATTTTAGAGACGTAAAAAAATATTGATACTAAATAAATGCTTAGATTTTACATGTTATAACATGTCGCTCTAAAACCTCCCTTTAGAAATCTCTCTAAAGCCCTAATAACCCAGTCAGAATTATAAATCCCTTCTACGGTATTTTTTAAGATCTTGATTAAGATCAGTGGAAAGAGTTTCAATGACATAAAAGCTATACCTGTAATCTAATCAAAGAAATTTCACTGATTATAAACCTGACACATGCTTATTCAAATAAAGTAATTTTTAACGAGAGAATTACTATGGAAAGGGACGCTAAATTAAGTGCATTTTCGTTTTAAGTACTTTGGTATATATTCCATTTTTTTAAGCCTTTTTTGACGTTAAGGTTGCTACTTGAAGGTTAAAATATTAAATTTTGGTGTTCACAGCCACAACAAATTGTTGTCAAAATCGGCAGCTTGCTTCGCCTTATTTTACTACTCAGTGCAATGCAGAGGTCTCTTAGTAGCAAATTAATATGCCTCGATTTAGTTCCAATATATTCCCTTTCAAGGAAACCAGCTGCAAGAAATCGTACAGAATTATTTAGAAAGATCTATTAGTAAAGGAATTTAGATGATCAAGGCAAGTAGATGAGAAAGGCTTGGGCGTAACCTTGCAGGTAAAAAATGAAATTTTTNAGATCAATGCAGTCCATCCCCACAAAGAAATAAAATACGACAATTGCCAATTTTAGAGACGTAAAAAAACATTGATACTAAATAAATGCTTAGATTTTACATGTTATAACATGTCGCTCTAAAACCTCCCTTTAGAAATCTCTCTAAAGCCCTAATAACCCAGTCAGAATTATAAATCCCTTCTACGGTATTTTTTAAGATCTTGATTAAGATCAGTGGAAAGAGTTTCAATGACATAAAAGCTATACCTGTAATCTAATCAAAGAAATTTCACTGATTATAAACCTGACACATGCTTATTCAAATAAAGTAATTTTTAACGAGAGAATTACTATGGAAAGGGACGCTAAATTAAGTGCATTTTCGTTTTAAGTACTTTGGTATATATTCCATTTTTTTAGCCTTTTTTGACGTTAAGGTTGCTACTTGAAGGTTAAAATATTAAATTTTGGTGTTCACAGCCACAACAAATTGTCGTCAAAATCGGCAGCTTGCTTCGCCTTATTTTACTACTCAGTGCAATGCAGAGGTCTCTTAGTAGCAAATTAATATGCCTCGATTTAGTTCCAATATATTCCCTTTCAAGGAAACCAGCTGCAAGAAATCGTACAGAATTATTTAGAAAGATCTATTAGTAAAGGAATTTAGATGATCAAGGCAAGTAGATGAGAAAGGCTTGGGCGTAACCTTGCAGGTAAAAAATGAAATTTTTCCAAGTCAAATAGTAATGTTAAAAATTATCATACTTCCTGAAAATCTATCTGTTTACTGGTTACAATCACTCTCTCTGAGAGGTTTTTTCACCAGAACATTTTGAGTCTGAAGGGAACCTTTGATTTTTTTAACACTCTATCTTTCCCCAATATCGTCATAAGGAGGGGATAAGCAGTGAGAAATTAGTCAAAGGAGAGAAGTGGAAAGTACTGGCTTAAATCACCTAGTCATTGGTAGTTGGCTTTATCGTACGTTTTTTACTTTATGAACTGGTTCTTTTTTATAATTGGGATTTCTGATGCATGTAAGAAACAGAACAACATCGATACCCTAATTGTGTAATAGTCGCGACTTCATCTCATCAGGAGAGATATAAAACTGGAACAATAATTAACACACTCAGGAGGACAACTGGGTGTGTTACATTGTAATAATAAACAAAACCACAGGATTCCAATCAATTGGGAATTAAAATATAGTGTAACTTGCATCAAATATCAAAAGAGTACAAAAATGAACTTTGCCAGAATAATTATGCCACTTGGAGGTACGCGAAATATTAAAATAATGTATATTGTGCACCTGGTGGTACCTTGTTTTGTTTTGTATTGAAGAGATACAATAAACAGAAATACACAATTTGAAAAACATTGCTGGAGCAACTTTCTGTGACCAGGCATTATATACAGACAAGGTGACTCGAGTATTGAAGCTATCTTTTTCTGCAAGTATGGCTTTTACAGTATGATTATGTTCGCTGGTTCACTCAGCATAGCTGAAAGTTGTGTAGGTACAAAGTGGAATCTGGAAAGGCAAAAAAATGTAACTCCTGCATGAGCCAATATCTCCTATTATCAAGGTTGTTGAATGGTTAAAAAGGAAGTAGAGGGTATCTTTCTTAGCATTTGTCTTCAGCTTTAAACTGTCGAGAAACCTTGAAAGGTTTTCTCCCATCTCTGTTTAACCAAAGTTGTAAATATTATTTCTACTCTTTATCCTATTGCAAGTTATATTTGAGCTAAACGTATTCATAACGGCCCACTTTGACCACACAGCAAATATATTTCATTAGATTATTAAAACTAATTATGGTATGATTTTTGGAAACTAGACATGATATACAATGCACAAATGCACCATTGACGCTATGGTGACTTGTATGAAGTGGATACCAACATCTGTGATAAATATAATACTCGCCAAAATCTCCTTTAAATCAACTCTTTAATGCGAAGTACTGATAAATTCCAGAATGTAAATAAGAACAAATACTTACTTGGTTTCTTCTCCAATGTGCAGCATCTACTTTCGAGTTGTTTTCATCATCGACAGTTGTGGGTTCGTATGGTCGGAAATATGCTTTAATCAATACATTACCCTGTACTCATTTGTAGTACATGGAAACTAATACAGTTCACGTTGCTATAAAAACTGGACGCTGTTAAACGTAACAGTTGAAGAGCGAAAATCACAGTGACTGAACCAACTAAAGGGAAGGATCACAGCTGAACTGTATAGTTAAGCTAGACAGAATTTTGGAAGTGTCTGTAACCCATCAATTTTTTTTTACAGTTAATAAAATTCTAGTTGAGGACTGGATTGTTGTCTTCCTACAAACTCCAGTAAATTTATTATTTGTTAACAGCTTGCTTGAAATGCAAAGATAACCTGTATTTTTTCGGATAAGTTCATGGAGAAGAAGGGGCCCACAATCACATGTTGTGGTATTTTTAACGCAGGCTCATCTTTCAGGTGAAATACATAACAGCATCCCAATGACAACTTGATAAAAAATTGCAGGAAGCGGATATCCGTTGAAAGGAATATAAACACGCTCAAACAGTGACTATGACATGATGCTTAAGTACGGAGGCGTCCATACATGCAGTGTATTATATCCTAGGTCCTGCTTACACCTTGCATTATGAATAAAGGAGATTATTTTAGCTCTTTTCAAGAATCAAATATCAGGGTTAGCTGTATTAGTTTTTCTCTACTAGGCTGATGTAAAGTAACAAGTGCTTTCATCTGTAAAGCCAAAGATGAGTTTGAAGTTAATATTTTAACCTCCGAAAACCGATATTTCTCAACGTTTTCGACTTCATAAATAACTAGACCAAGGTATTATTCCTTGAGCACAGAAAAAAAACACGCATGTATTAGAATTAATTTCAAAGAGATACATCAAAAAAGGCAGTTGTAATACACAACCTCCTAAAAATATTCCAGGGTNATAAACACGCTCAAACAGTGACTATGACATGATGCTTAAGTACGGAGGCGTCCATACATGCAGTGTATTATATCCTAGGTCCTGCTTACACCTTGCATTATGAATAAAGGAGATTATTTTAGCTCTTTTCAAGAATCAAATATCAGGGTTAGCTGTATTAGTTTTTCTCTACTAGGCTGATGTAAAGTAACAAGTGCTTTCATCTGTAAAGCCAAAGATGAGTTTGAAGTTAATATTTTAACCTCCGAAAACCGATATTTCTCAACGTTTTCGACTTCATAAATAACTAGACCAACCTCCTAAAAATATTCCAGGGTCTCACCTCTGTAGTACATCGTGGCCCTAAAAATGCTATTTTCAAGTGTATTCAAATAAAGTTGAAAAAATTATTGCCGGTAAAGGTAAGAAGTTGGATTGGATTAATTTTATTCGTCCAAAATTTGCCTAGTTTTTTATGCATCAAAATATGACTTTCTTTTCTGTCGAATTTTGAAACAAATTTTACAGAACGATATAAGTAGAAGTAATAAAATTTATTTCTAGATTGATTTTTCTTGGAACAAGTCGAATTTCTTCTATTTTATTTCCACTTTTAAAAATATAGAAAATTACTTGAGTCAATCATGGTAACTAATAAAAAAATGACCATAATAGAGCACCTTATTTTTGAGGTTTAAAATTTTAAGAATTAATTTGAGGGGTTTGAGAAAAAAGTTTTTTTAGAGATACGGAGGCTGAATTCTGGTACTCAAAATCCTTGCCGGAACAAAAGGGTCATAGTACAACCAAGAGCAAGTTATATTGAATTCCAGCCTTTGTTCTTTTTCCTCAGAAGGCAATTGTAATGACTTAATATCACGTGACTATAGGCCATACTTTTGTGTGGTACATTTGGAAATAAATGGTGATCAAATTCGTTTTAAGACCGAGTGATTGTGTGGTGTTTCTTACCTGTCTACTGAGACGTTACATTGGCGACAAGAAAAAGTAAAGATTCTCCAGACCTCAAGAAGTTCATTTTGTTAAACCAGGGAAGAGAATTATGGCGATAATCGCGAATTTTGGCGGAGAAATTGAGCATTTTGACATGGGCGCCGAGAAGTCGAGTTTAGCGGCAAGATGGCTTGAATGGAAATCGTCCGCTAGTTTTCTGATTAAAGCGAAAAGAACGACTTCAGAGCAAAAAGAGGCGACATTGCTACACACAGCTGGAAGAGAGCAACAAAAAGTCTACGAAACTCTACCAGAACCGATCGGATTGCCAGAAAGTGCGAATGTTTACGATAAAGCAATTGTCAAGTTGGATCGCTACTTAGCGGGAAACGTTAAACAGCTCTTTGAACGGCATAAATTCCGTTCAATGCGTCAAGAATCATCTGAATCCATCTCCCATTTTGTGCCCCAATTGAAGAAACAAGCTGATTATTATGGCTTCGGTGAAACAAGAAAACACGTACGAAACCAACTCATCGAAGGTCGTTTATCGCCGAAACTCAGATTAAAGCTCCTCGAGAAAGGCAACCATCTATCGTTAGATATTGCTCTATAGATTTCAAGTTGTTATGAGGCGGTAACTCATCAGGCCAGCGAAATACAAGCCGATAAAGTCAAAAATACTGATGTAAAATCTGGATCGACAAATCGCGTCAAGATTGCCGACAGACCACGTGATACGACTCATCACAGGGAACCCAACAAAAAGGAAAAAGAGAGGAAATGCTGGAAAGACAGGGACATTTATCCAAAGGGGATTGTTGTCCTGCAAAGGAAAAAAAGTGCAGAAAATGTGGTTACATTGGTCATTTTGCTAAAGTATGCAGAAGTAAAAATAGCCAACTGAAAAAGGTCTTTAGAGTAGAAGAAAACGAAAGCTCAGGGGATGAAATCTTTGTCATTAACCTAGCCCCTGAGGAAGAACCAGAAGTAAAATTTGCTGTCGGAGGTCAAGAAGCTCGAATGCTGATCGACTTCGGTGCTTCATGCAATGTAATTGATCATAAACTTTGGAAACGACTTCAGTCAAATGGAATCGTTTCCAAAAGCCAGTCTGAAAATGAGTCCCGGAAGTCCTATGCAACAGCTATCAAAGTGAAAATTGAAGCAAAGTTCTGGTTATGGTTGAGCTTGGTGGCAAGTCTTTAACAGATGTCGAATTCCTGGTGATTGTAAATGAAGGCAGACCCATTCTCGGAAGGAAAACAGCAATGCAGCTTGGAGTGCAAGAGATCAAGTTACCTGAATCTGAAGTGAATCTCGTCGAGAGTGAGTTCCCAGAGCTGTTTAATGACAAAGTTGGAAAGTTGACAAATTATTCTGTTGAGCTTCATCTCAAACCTGATGCAAAGTTTGTTGCACAGCCTTGTAGACGCATACCATATAGTCTTAGAGACATAGTGGAGATTAAACTGATGGAGTTTCAGGATATGTATATCATTGAGAAGGTGGAAGGCCCAACGCCATGCGTTAGTCCAGTAGTGATTGTTCCTATGCAGAACGAAGACATCAGAATATGTGTCGATATGAGAGTGGCCAATACAGCTATTGAGCGTTCAAGACACCCCATACCCACTACTGATGATGGACCGAGTGAGCTCAGTATCAACACTGTGTTTACAAAACTAGACCTAACCATGGGATTCCATCAGCTTGAACTGAAAGAGGGTATCTCAAGAGAAATCACAACATTTACGACACATGCAGGCCTTTTTAGATATAAACGGCTAATGTTCGGCATATGGGTCAGCACCAGAGCTGTATTAACATGTGATCAACCAAGTTCTTCATGGGGCAGGATGTGTGGGATGCAGCAAAGGATGAGGAAAGGCTGATAAAGGTCCTACGCACACTTAAAGAAAGAGTTTTGACGCTGAACAAGAAGAAATGTGTTTTCAGGATGAATGAGATTGAGTTTATGGGACATTTGTTGTCCGAGAAAGGCATTGGCCCTACAGAGTCCCAAGTAAAAGCACTGCAAGAAGCAAGAGAGCCAACGGATAGTTCTGAAGTCAAAAGTTTCTCGGACTAGTGAATTTCAGCGCACGATACATTAGCAACCTAGCCACTAAAGTAGAGCCATTGAGGAGACTAACCCAGAAGAATACACCCTTTGTTGACGGAAAGGATCAAAAGAAAGCCTTCACTGAGTTAAAGAATAGCCTCACAGATGTGGATACACTTGCCTATTTTAACCTTGGATTGAAGACAAGAGTCGTTGCTGACGCCAGTCCTGTCGGACTAGGGGCAGTAATGTTACAGGAGCACGAGAAAGGAGTGTGGAAGACTGTTTGTTATGCAAGCAAGAGCTTATCTGCTCTGGAGAAAAGATACTCGCAAACAGAAAAGGAAGCATTAGCTTTAGTCTGGTCAGTTGAGAGATTTCACGTTTACCTTCTCGGTAAAGAGTACTAGCTAGTCACCGACCAAAACCCCCTTGAAATAATCTATTCGCCCAAGTCCAAGCCAAGCGCGCGTATTGAGAAGTGGGTACTACCCTTACAGTCCTATCATTTCAACGTGGTTTACAAACCGATAAAGAGAACATTGCTGACACGCTTTCAAGATTGCCCCATGGAGGAGAGAAGGGAAAGGACTTTGGTGACAGGAGGAATTATGTCAATTTCATAACCATGAAAGGTGGACCTAAGGCTATGACTGCAGCAGAGATCGAGGAAATGGCTGTGAATGACAAAGAGATGGAGCAGTTAAGACAAAACATTTAAACTGGAAGATGGGAAGGAACTGGATGTTCAGATTACCTATATGTAGCTAACAAATTGTGCGTCGTGGGTGGCATGGTTATGAGAGGAACCTGTATGGTGATCCCAAAGAGTCTCAGAGCGACGGTGTTAACCATAGGACACAAAGGACACTTAGGTGTAGTAAGCGTGAAACAGACACTGCGCACTAAGGTATGGTGGCCAACGATGGAGAAAGGTATTGAGAAGTTTGTAAAGATATGTGATGCGTGCCAACCAGTGGCCAGACTGGATACCCCAGAACCCTTAGCAAGCACAGAGCTACCAGAAGNTTCAAGATTGCCCCATGGAGGAGAGAAGGGAAAGGACTTTGGTGACAGGAGGAATTATGTCAATTTCATAACCATGAAAGGTGGACCTAAGGCTATGACTGCAGCAGAGATCGAGGAAATGGCTGTGAATGACAAAGAGATGGAGCAGTTAAGACAAAACATTTAAACTGGAAGATGGGAAGGAACTACTAGGAGTAGAGTAGTCTACAACTACTAGTAGTCTACAACTACTAGTAGTTGTAGACTACTATAGTAGATACTAGGAGACAGCAATTGTAAGAAAATTTACATCAGAGCAAACAATGGAATGCTTGGAGGTCATATTTGTAAGGCATGGATTGCCAGAGGTTTTGGTTAGTAACAATTGTCCAAATCTTGTCTCAGAAACGTTCAAAGCATACCTGAAAGAGAATGGAATCAAGCATCGACGTGTAACTGCTCGATATGCTCAAGCAAATGGTGAAGTGGAGAGACAGAATAGATCAATTCTGAAACGATTGCATTTGGCGCAGGGGGAAGGAAAGGATTAGAGAAGAGACCTAGTCAGGTACATGGTTGCGTACAGGACAACTCCTCACCAAACAACTGGACAGAGACCAGCATTCCTTCTGATGGGCCGACATTCAAGGACAAAGCTCCAGGAATTGTCGCAGCCTGTGATGAGCGATGAAGAAACAATGGACAGAGATCAACTGATGAAATTCAAAAGCAAGCAGTATGTAGAGGCTGCAAGAACTGCAAGAAATGCTAAAATGAGTGAGGTAAAGCAAGATGATTTTGTACTTATGAAGCAAGATAAGAAAAAAACCCTGCCTATTGCCTTTGAACCTCATTTATTCAAAGTGAACAGCAAGAAAGGAAATCAAGTTGTTTTGTCTGATAGCAACAATCCAGACAGGGTGCAGAAACACGACTGATATCAAGAAATATCAATCAGCTAGTGGACAACTGAATACAAGCACTAAGCAAGAGGAAGATGTTAATCCTGCTGACACGCAAGCTGATGCATTTAAACAAGAAGAACATATTACTCCTACTGATACACAGACTGATGTATTGCTGATAGACTGAATCTTTAAGTACTTTCAACATTATTGTTGATCTTGAACATTTAAAAAAACTGTTTACCTGAACTTGAGATCTATGTCAGCTTTATATTAATGTTTGTTAATAGTTATCCAGTATTATTTATCTCATCTATTTTCAGGAGGAAAGGGATGTAATGAAGTAATATCACGTGACTATAGGACATGCTTTTGTGTGGTACCTTTGGACATGAACAGTGGTTAAATTCGTTTTAAGACCGAGTGATTATGTAGTGTTTCTTACCTGTCTATCGAGAAGTTATAGTAATATTTCAGGATATTGGTAAAACAATAACTTCAGGTATTTTCAAGTATTTTCAATCGAT
The DNA here is from genome assembly GCA_003991215.1 of Morbakka virulenta. Taxonomy (NCBI): domain Eukaryota; kingdom Metazoa; phylum Cnidaria; class Cubozoa; order Carybdeida; family Carukiidae; genus Morbakka; species Morbakka virulenta. The sequence continues at coordinate 3,852,143 of RDPX01000024.1, forward strand.
AACCTCCATTTTTTTGCATTTACTGTCAAATGGCAAGGCCAAAGTCTAGGGATGACATATTAGGTTGAAATTGCAATGTATTACGAAATATAACTTCCACTGTGCATTTTACTTCGTTTTCTTGAAGCACAGAACATTGGTCTCCCTTCTCACACATCCATCAACCGTCTTCTCTGTAAAGTATCCAACATTGAAGGAGGGTGACCTTCTTTAATTGCAGTCGGGGAATTCGCAGTAAAATTTGCCTATTTGTCACACTATCCCTGTCTGTGGACACCACATGGATTTTTAGGAACACCTCTTTCTATGTTTGTTTTGTCTGATCAAGCTCCCGTTTTTTGTGTTAATGTCAAAAGTTTGACATCTGGCTGACAAGGGCTTGTGCCATTTCAAAATGAGAGAACTTGTAGCAGTACAGAAATATCCCACAGTTTTACCTTAGTGGTATCTCCTGCTAGTCATTGCTTATGCCATTTGTGCTTGCACTGCTAAAAGCTCAGGCAAAAGAAAAATAATACAATAGAATTCAAACCTGTGATCTGTTTGAGTTAAAACTAGTTGTTTTCATTTTCTTTGCCTATTAGGTAATGTGTATAGAAATATAATGTCTGTATCCTGCCTCTATAACTATTTTGTCATCTATGATTATGCTATTTACTTGACGAAGACCATGTTGATCAAAACGGTGTGTTTCATCACTAGTTGGGAATAAAATTGATTGTTACCTGGAGATAGTTCTTGTGTTACCTTCCCTTTACTGCAATTCAAAATGACGTAGCTATTTGTTTATACTTTTCAAGTCCCTCTACCAAATATTGTGGAGAAAGAAAGATTTACTCTTCGTCCTGAGAGAGTCAAAGAGGGCAACCTCGATATTTATAGGTGCTTATAGGTATCTACATATTCAAAATGGATTGATAATATTTGCTGGCTCAGAGAAAGGTTTAAGTATAAATCGTTGTCTCCAATTTTAGAGCATTTTGTTATTACCCTTTATAGGCAATAGAGGTATATTTCCTGCTTTGACAATAGAAAAATACAGAACATTGTTTCACAAGTGCAAATCAGGGTACCTGTAAGGTGTTGGGAATCAAGTTATATGGATTTTTATCTATATATTGAGTTAAAGAATCCGCAGCAAAAAGAAGTTCAGTAAGAAAACAAAGTAATTACGAAGAGGGGGAAAAACTAGTAAAAGTAAAATTCAAAATCTCAAATGTATTAAAATGTACTTTAAAAAGTACTTCGACAGACATAGAAAAATTAATAATAAATTCATTTAGTGTTAAGTGTTTTCAACTACTCTGAATCTGAAGGAGACAAAAATTACTGTACCCAACAGAAGAATATTGGAACTTAAAAAACCCCGTTTACATACAAAAGTAATAGAAAAAGTATATAGAAAATGACCAGTAGAAAAGGGTTAGCATTTATCATTTTCTTCTACTTAATTAAGTTAAAGAGTGTTCTCACCTTTCTTTCTATCTTTGCTTAAACAGAGAAAAATAGCGAGTTTTACAATACTTTTTCAGTAGTTAAAGTTAATGGAGAAGTATGCGTCTAATCGTTGGCAATTACGCAGTCATGTTTTTTTGTGAGAATTTCCTTTTTAAGCAAAAGTATCAGACGCTTTTCAAGGAAGCAATTGTTATTAGTCCAGAAAATTGTGGATTTTGTGGATTTCTTATGAATAAGTCAGAGCTGTACCAATAACAAATATGGTTTTATTTAATAAATATTGTACAAAAGTATTCCATTATTACTACCTTCTGGTATATTTTTTTATTGTATTCTACAAATACCCCACATTGTAATGTAATCACATTCGGTTATACAAGTAAAATATCAATATACAGAGACAAAATTTATTTGTTTTTTTACTCCACTTGCATATAAATAAATGACGTAAGAAAAGTCATTTTGAAAAACAAATACCTTTTTATCAGTATAGCCTTATTCTAGCTGAATTTTAATACTTCAACTTTTTTAGGATTTGAGTTTCAATACATTTCTATATCATCCTTAAAAATAGACCTTTTTATTACTGATATGAACCTGAGAAGACAAGGAGTAGGGAGCTTGCTATACCTAAAATCCATATTACACAAATTGCAGTAACCTCGTCAAGGAAACGAGCTCAGAGGGGAGCTGACAAATCCTTTGTGTATGATTTTTAGGCATTGGAAGACAAAAACAACATTACCATGAACCATATTTTATTAAAAATTGTTTATTTGTCTCAAAAGAAACATTCGTGTAGTAAAGATAAGTAAACCTCGATACGTACCTAATTCATCTACATTTTAAAATTTGTAAGCAATTTATGATACCAACAGTAGACTGCTGCAATACAAATCATTGGGGTAAGAGACATTGAGAACATGAAGTAAAGGTCCCTCTCTATACAATGTCTACAATATATCTATTTGACCGTCATATGCTAAAGAAAAATATCCTGCTGATACATTTTAATTAGTATTTTTTTAGATAAAATAAGGATTAAAATCTTGTAAACCTAGAGAAAATAGTTTGGCTTGAAACTTGAATAAACATGGGTTCTTATTCTTTACGATAGAAAATTATGAGATTGCAACAACTTGTTGACTACGATCTTTTGATTGCTCTAAGAAATTGTAATTTTGGTTCAGAATTCAGTTGAAAAGAATGGAGATAGCTTAAAATGTTGATATCATATAAACAAGTTTTTTTTATAGAAACAGTTTACACTAGAAGATGTATTTTCAAAACCTCTAAATCCTTTTATACTATTGTTGTTGGAAAAGGCACAAAAAGGTATTAAACAAAACAATTCTTATAGTACTTCATGACAACCCTACCAAAGTTTAATTGGCACTATTTTATTAAACTGATATTCGTACAAATTGACAGTCCCGGAGGTTTCTATCTAATTTTTATTGTTTGAAGGTTCAAATGCGCTTAAGCCTCCACCCTGATTTAATCTGGTTCCAAATGCTGATTTAATAATATCAAAGTCGAAGTTGGTTATTTCATACTATATTTCTCAACTGTACAGTAAAATAGTGTAAAATTGTTTTTGGAGTTGTTATTTTAAATTCCTGTCAAGTTCTGTTCTTTTATCAATCAGGACAGATTTTTATCCAATAATCCCAATAAATTTGAGGTCTGGGAAAAAATGTGAAAAATATTTGCATTCAACTGCACTGGAGCCAGTTTCTATGGTTTTCAAGGTAAAATAGTCCAACTGAACTAATGGTGCTGCATCGTAAACTAGAAACTGTCTTTAATTTAAACTTTCAGTTGGTTGTGCAACTCATTTTCTTAGTTGCTTTTTGTGAATATCTCCAATTTACACATATATGGTTTGGCCTGTGAAAGAACAATTAGTACTAGTCTAAGTCAGTATTCTATTACCCAAAGTGAGAGGCAGAAAGGAAAATTGAGGGGAAATATCAAAGGAATGGATTCTGAAAATATAAAGAAAAACAAATGAAAAATTCAAATTGTACCTAATAGGATCAAAACCAGTGTTTACGGCAACTTAATCTTCTACTTGAAATTTTTATGGAAGAGAAATATTGAAAATGTATATTTTAACACACTTGACCAGACAATTTTCAAATTTTGTGCGAATTCAAAAGTAGCTAAAACTAAAGGTGAGCATACAAACATAGTTTAATTAGCTAAGGACAGTTATCTTAAACCTAAAAATAAAATAAAGTTCAAACGTAAAAAACTACTAATTCCTAATGGTTATTAGTAATATTAACAAACATTTCTAATTTACCTTTGTATTTCGATAAAATTATGGGATTTTACAGAGCCAATTGTTAATATTTTAAGGTCTTTTGATTTTGCAATCATTTTCTGAAAGTAAAGGTTAGAGAGATTGTGTGTTGCTGCTTCAAGAAATGTATATACTATGATGCGTCTGATAGAGTCAGGAGTTTATTTATTTATTTATTTATTGAATTAATTATTTTATTTATTTACTTATTTTATGATTTCTATGTCCTGCAGTTAAAGAAAGTAAAAAATTCTTAAAAACTGTTCTATCTGTAATAATAATTTTCAGATTGAAGTAGAATTATTTCTACTTAGATATTATAAAAATTAGGTAACAGTTACATATTTTCTTCAGTATATTTTACTCATCGCTCCTCAACTCTGACCTTTTACGAACGAAGAACCTAGGCAGAGCATTGAGCTGCTTCTTGGCTTTGTGCCCTTTTACACGGAAATATCTTGTCTCTGAAAATATTCGATTTCATCCTTTTCAAAATGAAACAAGTAAAATATTGGTTACTGTGCGGTTCCACAAACTACTGAAATATAACCTAACATCCCCAGAGACTAAATCAACAATACCTGATTCTAATTCTAAAAGATGAAAACCCAAAGCCTGCATATTTTTCGCTACTTTTAGGGAAACAAATTATATCTACTTCTAACTTGAATAGAAATTTGTAATATCTTTTATTAACTTTTAATTGTAATCTTAAAAAAACCCTGTTCTGTTTCTAAAAGCTATTCCTGTTTATCATTGAGAAGTTCTTACCACAAAAACGTTTGAAATTTGTGCATTTTCTAACGCTGTATGGTATATTGCTAACTACAAATCATAATTATTTTAAAGTTACTTGATAGTTACTCAATCATATTTACTTTTTACACTGAAGACACCACTAAAATAATTTCTGAAAAGTTCCAACTAAATGGATTTCGTGGGATACACTCTTTTACTTGTACTTGTGTCTGGCTGGCATCATTTCACACTAGATTGGAGTATTTCTATTAGTGATGTGATACTATTTTACAATGTCCAATATGCGGCTGCAATGTGAAGAAAAATCGAGCCGTATATAAGGTACGAGGGTAACATTGACGGTGAGCTATTTTCCAGTTCATCCAAATTAATACTATCAAGCTCATAATCTCCATGATGTGGACTTGAGTTACATTTATCCCATTGACAGCAAGTAAAACATTTTTCTGAGCCATCTGTAAAAATAAGCAGAGATATGAATTAATTCAAAGGTTAATGCTTATCTCAATACTTAACTATCTCTTTTTTACGTCTACTACCTCCTTTTCTTTACAGTTCCATACTCTTAGTGAATTTATGTCTTGCAGGGTTATCAACCATTGAAAAGAAAGTGAAGAACACAAGCAAAATTAGTTAATTAACCTAAAGTATTTGATTTAAGGCTTCCTTGGAATTCGTGCCGCTCTACTAAGGAAATGCACCGCAAGTTTCTATGGTCATGAAATCGTCCGTTCGCTCAGTTTGTAGATGATATAAACCCATGTTCTCAGTTTTCCTAACATGTTTTTGTTGTATTCTCAACTTAATTAAATTTGTGTTTCGATAACTTTTACATAAGCAAGTGTGCAATTGGTGTCAACTTATTGTTTTGATGTATTTCAGCATGGATATCATCAATGAAAAGTACAAAAAGGGGCCCTGTCTCTTCCATATGCAAGAGGAAAAACTCTCAGAAGCTAATAAATCACAAGAAAATTTCTAAATAGAATCTTGAGTCCGTATTTTGTTTTTATTTGCTACTAGTTTTTTTACCATCGACCAGTGATTTCTTGACTGGTTACCGGCTGGCTCGGAAAGACTGCTTTCATCAATATGATAGAAAACTCTGATACTGTTACAAACTGAGCTCCTAAAGTCATCAAAAGTTTCCAATACAAGTGCGACTGAATAATGAAAGTGTTAAAAAAAATTCATATATTCATGTATCTCACTTAGAATTATCTGGGTAGTAGATACTACTAATGAAATTATACTATTTTAATAATAAAATGATGATTAACATTGGATTTTAATTGTTATCTTGGCAATGTGTCCTGAGTATATCTGTAAATAAACGTTTGCTATGGTACCTGTCGCTAGTTTAAATTAAATTTCAGACTACTTTACTGGTTTGTACCTACTTATTTATGGGGAGAGCAATTTCATCCCTTGAAACTGTAATCATCGCACGCTTTATGAAATGCAAAAGAATATTTTCAGACAAGAAATTCCACAAGCATATTGTATAGCCTTAATTCTACTACATATGTATGTGGATAGAAATTTCATCCCTTTCAACCATAATCGCTGCACACGTCATGAAATGCAAAAAATATTTCCTAACATGAAATCCCGCAAGCATATTTTTAGCATCAATTCTATTACATTTAGACGGTTTGTCCCAGCGGAGATTGCTAGAGTCCACAAAAAACATAATGAGTAGAGTATAGGTGGTCCTAAATATGAATTCTAGTCTCTTCAGAAATTAAATGTTTTTGAGTTTTTCTTACTTTGATTATTTATCTGTGATTCAAAAATCTAAAGTTATGCATACGAATCCAGTATTTCAGATTAATAAATTGTGTTGCATTTATCTTATTTTTTCCCTTCCTATTTTGTATTTGCTGCTGAACTCCCACACAAGAGGATTATTCTGTTGGGTTTTACTTTTGAAATAACTCTAGTATGTTTAAGTTTTCCTTTGATCTACACCTGGGCTGCTATTACGGGAGTCGACCTATTATAAAACTGAAATTACTGGAGTCCTTCCCTTCCTTCCTCAGTATAGTTGAAAAGGAGGCGAAAGTCTAATGTTTCTATTTTGTGCTTGTTTCAATGGATCATAAATGAATGGGAAAAAGGTACTCATACATTCTTATCAGACAAAGTCATTTAATTCGTTCATTTTCCCATGACATTCTAAGTGGTTAAAGAAATAAGGCATATACCCACACCATACCGTACCAAGGTAAGAATGCCTATAAAACAAAATGTTGTTTCATAATTTAGATGCTTAATAAAGCAAAGCTTTAGCGTTTACCACAACTAGATGATACAAGTTGGCTAAGAAAAATTGTTAGATCTTGTAACAAAGTTACCTCGACATGGAAACGCCCTTGCTCCAAGACAAGTGTTGTGATCTGCACAACCCATTTCATAATGAATGATGCTGTTTCTTTTAACTGATTTAGTATAACATATATTGTTTAGTCCTTCATTACATTTTTTCAATGTTTTCCTCTTTATACAACTTGAATACGTAGAATTTTCGGAACATTGATGACACATTGGGTACATTGTATGCTGAGGATGTTTCATAGCTCCCTTTTGAAAGCTTAATGCATGATCTCTGGCATTTGCTGGGTTGACAATAGAGACCAGGTTAGCTACTTTCTTCCTTTTCTCATGATTAATTTTTGTAGTTACTTTGTTTTGAACAGCTGTGTTTTTCATCAAGTTTTGCTTTTTCACAACTTTCTGCTCAGGTTTCTTCTAGAGTAGAAATACATCAACGAAAAATATATTTTCCGATAAACACGTTTAACTAGAAAATATTGTTTACTTTACGTTCAGTGTGACAAAGTTATATTTGAAGATTCATTTTGCTGGCTTACATAGGAGGCAAACACTTAACGGCATTTTGTCCAAACAGTCATCAATATGATGACATTTTTATCACTGAACATTAAAGACATGTGGCTAATCTGACGTGGCATCTCTAATGAAGTTTTTCCATTCTTCCCTGATTTAAATTTCTCTGACTATTTAGACCAAAATCAGTGCCACGATTACCTTAATGTTAACTGCAAATAAGTTTAGTCGGCCACTTTTCTGTTACATATATAACTTACCGATTATCACATGTTTACTTTACCGAGTTCTTAACTCAATGCCACTTTTCACACACAGTATACATTTTTAAAATCACTGTTTGNTATAACAAATATATGTTACCAAAAAAAGATGAGCTGTAACAGGGTTATCTTGCAGCATGAAAAAGGAACATGTTGTATATCATAACAAACAAAATGTTGTAGTGACCCGTAGAATAAAGTAAAATAGTATATAAAATATATTTTGAGTAACACTGGTCACTAGGAAAAGGCCAAAGGCTAGATTCCCAGAATAAACTCTTGGTATTTTTTGATACTGGTTAAGTTTAGTGTTTCTCTGGTCCTGTACCCAAAATACCTGTGATGAAGCAGTCACTGTATATATTACAACATAAAGGTAAGTCCTGTAGTACGAAAGTTTCTAATTTTTATAAGTTACTGATCTTGTCCATTTATAGTATAATATTGTATGTCTCCCATGGTCTTCTATCGTAATAGATGCCTGTCACTGAGCCTTCTACTGATCCTATTTTTAATAAATGACTTTAAATATCAACAGTCTAACCTAACTTGCATTTAAAAGCCACTAGATTCCTACTTTAAAAACTTAACAGATTTTTGTAGTTTACAGCTGCAAAAAATCTACAAGTTTTGATTCCCCAGTGAGGCAGATACTCCGGTGTTTATGGTATGTTAATTGCTGAAACATTGAACCAAACAGAACTCAGGGTCCTGAATGTTTGACACTCAAGTTTTCAACAAGGTTAGTGATTCAAGCACAAATATACATATATAAACTCGGCATTTTATACTAAAAAGATTATCAGAATACTGTAAGCATTAAGGACATATCTATCATAAGAATTAAAAAAATTGTTGCCACTTATTCCGTACCAACCTTCACAGCTATTTTTCTGCAACAACTACACCCCTCCCTTAAATAAAAAAAACAATAGAAATTTTAAACATGAGACAAAAGATACTTTTAGATTAACATGGAACATGTATGAATATCATGATGTATAATTGTGCCCAATGTCCTATCCCACCTCCTACCTCCCCTGTACGTATTTTTTTTGTGATACCAGGTCTTCATATTGTCTAATCATAGTAAATCATCACTTACCTTAATTGGTATTTCTTTGACTGTTCTTTTATTGGAGGTCTGATTTTGTGACTGGTGCTGATTGCCTTGCTGTTGCCTGGAAACATTTGCATTTAGACCTGAGACAGTCCTTAATGGAGCCGGCGGGGCTTTCTGGTTAGAAGCAGGTGGCACCTCATTTGGTTTGGAAGCAGCAACACCTGGCCTGGATAGATTAGAGGCATTTTTGCTTGCAATATCACTTTTTGTTACTTGGACTTTAGACTTCTTATTTGGAAAAGGACTCCCTACAGAGAAAAAGTATACTTATGTTTCTTTGTGAATAAATTACTAAAGTAGCAATACAGTAATACTGTTGCTTGTAATAAGTGACTTTATTCCTTTATATGGAAAAATAACTTTGCAGTCAAGGAGTCAAACTATTGCATGGGCATTAAGATACTAGTATTTATTCAATTTTCACAGTAATGTTTACTACATTTTTTTAGGTATAGAGGCAAAAACTAAGTAAAAACCTAAGTAATTAAACAATACATTCAAAAAACACCTGTCTCCTTGCGGGGTGACTGACAATTTTTCTTTGAGATGTTTTTAAGCTGAAATCATATTTTGATTGCATTTTTTTACTCCCAATCATAATCAACAAAAGGTATTGAAGGAATAGTGACTACCAAAATACAGGTTATGGAATAAGCTGATAAAAAGGTCAAAATAAATATTTGTTTATAACAAGAACAGGAAAAAACGTTAATTCATTAGGAGACAATATGACCACAAAATGGCTCTTTATGCATCATGTTAAACTTAGATTGGAATTTTAAAAAAATTGTACCTTTTTTTTAACTCTGGAGTTTGGGTTTTTAATAGCTCAAGGATGAAATTGCTATAACTGATTCTAATTAAATTTTTTTCTTTCTTTTAATTTTGCAGTACAATCTTACTTACAGTTTTGAAGTCTTTGTCCCTAACTATCTCAGTCTGGGTTCTTCAATAACCCATTATTTGTTTGTTTTTTCCTCTGTTTCTCCTAAAGCTCCCACCAGTTATATAATTCTTCAATATTAATTTTTATCTATATAATTTCAACAACTTTATGTACTTTATTCTTGAAGAGTTTTAGCCAGATGAGTACTTCTAACAGAACCGTAATTTTTGATATAGTTTCTAGAATTATTTTTAATTTCTAACCCAAAATCAGAATTTAAAAAAATCTCTCTTTGTTCTAGCCAAGCTTTCTTGTATTGATTGGGGGAAATTTGCTGAAGATTAACAGCTTTCAGCAAAGTGCCATCTTGCAAAGCCCCTCACAAAGATACGGATTAGTCAAGGGAGCTACTTGACCTGGAAAATAATCAGTTTCAGGTCCTAATAAATTGGAAGGTTTCTTTGTTAGAAACAGCGTCTCAACAGGAAAATACCCTTGATATATTAACAAATTTGTATGCATTTCAAGAAAAAATCACTTCGTGTCGAGGCATTTCCTGTATCATGCGATGTTCAGTGGTATCACTGCCTTAACGCTGTGAGGTGTATGCTGGCAGAGCAGCCGAAACGTTAAGTGACAACCTTTAATATCGAGATCCTCACAGCAAAGAGCAGGGAAATACCGGACAGGATATAACAGGACAACTTAGTGATAAAATGTTTACAAGAAACAAGATGAACGTTTGAAAAATCTGGCAAAGGAGCAAAATGTGAATCTGAGGAAACCAAAACCTACCATTTTGAAGAATAAGAACTACGAAATGGAGTGGAAGAGATTAAAATAACAGCGTCATGACCAGGTGATAGAAACAAAAAATAAGTCAAATAGAATGGTGACCGGTAGGTTAGTAACACTAAAAGTCAGAAAGACGGACCTTCTANTTATGTACTTTATTCTTGAAGAGTTTTAGCCAGATGAGTACTTCTAACAGAACCGTAATTTTTGATATAGTTTCTAGAATTATTTTTAATTTCTAACCCAAAATCAGAATTTAAAAAAATCTCTCTTTGTTCTAGCCAAGCTTTCTTGTATTGATTGGGGGAAATTTGCTGAAGATTAACAGCTTTCAGCAAAGTGCCATCTTGCAAAGCCCCTCACAAAGATACGGATTAGTCAAGGGAGCTACTTGACCTGGAAAATAATCAGTTTCAGGTCCTAATAAATTGGAAGGTTTCTTTGTTAGAAACAGCGTCTCAACAGGAAAATACCCTTGATATATTAACAAATTTGTATGCATTTCAAGAAAAAATCACTTCGTGTCGAGGCATTTCCTGTATCATGCGATGTTCAGTGGTATCACTGCCCTAACGCTGTGAGGTGTATGCTGGTAGAGCAGCCGAAACGTTAAGTGACAACCTTTAATATCGAGATCCTCACAGCAAAGAGCAGGGAAATACCGGACAGGATATAACAGGACAACTTAGTGATAAAATGTTTACAAGAAACAAGATGAACGTTTGAAAAATCTGGCAAAGGAGCAAAATGTGAATCTGAGGAAACCAAAACCTACCATTTTGAAGAATAAGAACTACGAAATGGAGTGGAAGAGATTAAAATAACAGCGTCATGACCAGGTGATAGAAACAAAAAATAAGTCAAATAGAATGGTGACCGGTAGGTTAGTAACACTAAAAGTCAGAAAGACGGACCTTCTACATCTTTAATGTATAGCTGGTGAAATGAGACAGAAGCCCAACAGTACATTCAGGACCCCTTACCACATGCATCAAATTCAAGTACCTTGAAACTACAAATTTTCAAAAAGGAGGTTGTCATATGGAGATCGAGCTTAGGATAAGCAAAACCTAGAATGAGTGACGGAAACTTACTGGCTTGCTGTGTCATAAGAAAATGTTTACTAAGTTAAAGGTGACACTACATAAATTATCTAAAAGATCAGTGTTACTCTATGGAACTGACATTTGGCCATCACGGAACTTTAATAACAAGATACATTCCTGTGAAATGGAAATGGTAAGATACTTTAAGGAAATCAGCTTAAAGAAGACTTTTAAAACAAAGAACTAAGATAAAAGGCAAAAGTAACTCATTTCTAATGAGAATAACTGAAGTTAAATGGTCTAAGCATGTGTGCAGTGAAGAAAAAGTATCAAAACATCAGAAGATGATACGAGATAAGGTATGAATGAAAAAGAAGGATGGGAAGTCCAAAACACTGATTGAGTGACTCCATGAGCAGATGCAGACGGAAAAGTGCCGGCGATGTTTAAAAGAGAACAAAGACTCTCTAACTGCAAAGACAAAAAGGGGGAAAGCAGAGCAAGGTGAGCATTGTTCTCCGGCCTCTTTACAACAATCTTTAGTATAATCATCAGATTAAGACCTGACATCACTGCCTTTTTCAGCAATGATTACTGATATTGAATTGATAATCTATCTAAAGCCTTTGGTATATACTATTTTTGTTTTATTTGTAGTTCTGAAATGAATCACTTACAACTTTCACCTTTCATTTGAGAAGTGTTTTCTCATTATTTTGATCAATAGAGAGGTAATCAATTGCTCCTTTAATAGGAATTCAAGAAAACAGGGGTAACAATAGCTGGAAAATATTAACAATTTGCAACTAAAAAACACATTAACTAAAGAGGTTGCACATTTAAAAGACTTGAGGGTCCTTGCAACTTGATCTTTCCTCTTTAGAGTTTTAATTTACTGTGTATTTCTGGAGGGGTCCTTTCACTACACCCTTCCAGTGTTATGAAAGGGTGCATTGTTTAATGTCCTGTTTTAGTAGCAGAATAACCAATGTGGTATGCTTGAAATGGAGTTAAATACACAGATACAAGGTCAAATCCACTGCAGTAATGTACAACAAATGTACAAATTACCTTTCGTCACTGACACTTTAGGGATCGTCACAAAGAATATTTAAAATATATCGAGAAGATTGATTTGAAACTGGAACTAGATCCTGTATCGAAGGCTTGCTTTTTGGGTACTACCAGGACAATTAGAATGGTTTCAAACTACAGCAAACTGAACATTCTTTGGATGAAGTAGAGCAATACAAGCCAGGAACAGGTTTTTTCAGAAGAGACTAGAAAGCTATCATCTTAATCCACTGAGAGTAGTCTGATAATAGAAAGAAAACTGACATATCATAAAAACGATGAGATTTGCATAGTAATCTTTATTATTATTATTATTATTATTATTAATATTAATATCGTCATTATTGTCAATCAGCAAATGTTGGTGGGTCAAATGTTAATAAAAGTAATAGGAGTCGATAGCTAAAAAGTGAATGATATTATCCTGATAAAAAGCCAAACTGATTGAAAAGGTTTGTTGAGCCAAAGTAAAAAGACGTGCTAAAGGCATTTGGAAATAAAACTAAATCTGAAGGAAAAAGACAGAAAAGATCAATAATATCGAGTTTCACCGACATTAGAGAAAAGTAATGGTAGAAAAGCAATGGTTCTAAATGACACAAAAATAAGAGTAACATAAATCAATAATGCTGGACAGATTACAAAAGCACAGGTGTGGTGTCAAGGCTAACTACTTTTAGTTTATGAAATACGGCAAGAAAATCCTGAAAGCTCTCATTGTACTACTGCTAGATTTTTTTATCTTTTAAATTGGTTTGGTGCATTATTAAAGACAGACAAGTGTTATAAATGAAATCAGAAAAAAATTATGAAGAAAACTCTCATAACTTGTAAAAATTTACATTTATATCCCTAATAGCTATTGCAAGGATTAACTATAAAAATTTAAAATGTTGAATTTTGAGGTAAAATATTTCACTCATTAAAACTTATTTACATGGGACAGCAATACTAAGGCAGAAATTATTTTAATATCTCAACGTCTGAAGGAGTTCATAATAGCAAATTCAAATTAACAAGCTTTAAAAAGCTAAGATATTCTAAAAAATAATGATGCTGATAATAATAAATAATAATAATAATAATAATGATAGTAAACATCAAACAACAGAACTAAGGGAAAACGACACAGATGGAACAGAGAGGACTTTATTGAAAGTATGTATGCTATTATAAAAAAAAGCATACACGAATGACCAAATACCTTAGGCTATGGGTAATAGTCCGGTGATTAGTAGTTATAAAACTTTGCACAATATAATGAAATGGAATCAAATCATCATCATCATCATCATCATCATCATCATCATAATCATAATAATAATAATAAACCAGAAAATACACCAGCATTGAAATATCTACCACTTTATTATAATTGTGTGCATCGACTGTGCTCTAGTATTCTTTAGCAAAAGGACAAACTAACAACTAACAACACATAACTTCATGCTGAGACATAAAAATGACAGCATTTAACTATTTATGGCATACATTAAACAAGGGGATTTTGTTACAAAGCAATATATACAATTTTTTATGGTGTGAATAAAGCATCCCTTTGGATTCAAGCCAGTAGTCTTAAAAAGGTAATTGCCACGTATGGAAAAAAAGAATTCGAAAAAAATCTGAAGGAGCTTTCCCCTTGTCACAATGCTTGACCACTTAACAACGTCCGGCTGATAAAAATAGCACTTACTTTGTACAGTTTCTGAAAGACTTGAGCTAGTATTTTGAATTCTCACAAATTAGCGATTCCTTTACGTTTTGATACCATTCAGGGTTTTCTACCCTCTAGGAAAAAAGCTTATCTTTTGCTAGATTATTTCCCCTAATTCTTTTTTAAATGACACTTGTGTTTCTTTGGCGAATTTTCGTTTCCAACCCAATCAGGTATTGTGCTCTATCATTAAAAATTCAAGATTCATTTCAAAGATTATTAATCGGATTGACTGCCCAACCTTTTCAATCTTCGTTATCTCTGTCCCCAAGAATGCAGGTGATCCATTTTAGTCTACCAAATATCGACCTGTGAGTTTTCTTTTTCCCATTAGTAAAGAATTTAAACCACTTATCAGCAAGATGCTGGTGAAATTCCTACACATTCAGGTTATTTCATTGATGTTCATCAGACAGGGTTAGAGGGTCCTGCTCTACTGGTGGCCCTTTGAGAGTAACCACAAAACCTATCTTCAGGTTAATGGATAAGTCTGGCAAAGGATTTGTTATAGTTCCAGTAATTTCTAAGACATTTTAGAAGATGTGACATGCTGGATTGCTTTCTGCTTATGGTATTGGAGGGAGAGTCATTTATATCATTAGTTCCTTTATCTCAGATTGTAAAATGCGTGTCACACCAGCTGGACGACCATTCCATTAAAGCTGACGTTTCTCAAGGTACTATATTGTGTCCGAATTTCCTTCTTCTGTTCATTATTTTTCTTAGCGGTAACTGGTTTCATTTCATCAGCATAGCTGCTGATGACAATACATTGTAGTCTGCAATTGTCCACAAGGGAATTCACCAAGATCAAGTCAAACCTTAAGAAAAGTTTTGATCTGATCTTCAATCTCTCAGGGATTAGGAAAGGAAGTTGCTGATTTCGTTTAATATGACAAAACGCAGTTGATGTCATTTAATAGAAAGCTGAATCCTTAGCTCTCTTCAATATTGAATAATGGACAATTATTTGGATGTTAACTTTGATAAAGTTGCTTCTCCTCCTAAGGAATGTTCATCTCTGAAGACACTTGATTTGCCATTTTCTCTGAATCTTTCTTCGGGCTGTTATATTCAATCTATTGGCAAGTCTGCTTCTAGAAAGATTGGGTTATTGTATCGCTCTAGAAAGTACCTAACATCTGAGGGTATTTTCTATCCATACTTTTGGACCTTGAATAAAGTACTGTTATCACACCTGAACAAATGCTACCGCATCTCATCTTGATCCTTTTAATCGAGTTCAGAGATTTGTTTATAATTTGATAGCTTCAGATCTTCCTACTGCTCTTCAACCGTTTCCTCGTCTACTAAATGTGTGTTGGCTATTCTTTTGTTTAAGCATTGTCACGAAAGTTGTCCTGATAAGCTTGCTTCGCAGGTGCCAGCTTAGTCTTTTCCATCTCATGTGATTCGGTTTTTGCAAGGTTTTTATCTCATGCAACAGTTGTCACTCGTTGTAATAAATCTCTTTAGAAATATAGTTTTTAACCTTGGAAGGCTAGAGTGCAGAATTACTTGACTACTGGATTGTATCCACCATTTTATGACTTAAAACATTTTAAATCTAAAGTCAACCCTTATCTCTTGTCTTAACATAGACTTAGTGTCTTAATACATTGTATGGTTTTTGCCATCAAGAAAAGTAATAGAGGAACATTCTGGATGTCATCTTAATGCTTCTGATTAATCCACATCCAAACCACCAGCACTTGGTAATACTTTGGTACGTTTTAAATAACAATAACAGTAAGTAGAGGATCAAAAGTTGAAAAGCTACTAGTAAGGTAACAGTTGTACAACTGCAGACAATCAAAGGTGACAGTAGCAAAAATACAATATCTATTCATTGTTTTCTGACAGTAGCGAAATAAAAATAAATTACCTATTCCATTGTTTTCCTTTACAGCCTTTTTTTCTTTCGGTGATGCTTCGTCGCCCTCTTTCGGTATTTGGAAAAATGTAATTGTATAAGGGTGTGGTTCAGTTTCCAGTGGAACGTCCTCCGCACATAAAGTGCATATAAAACATGCTAGAGGGGTGTTTTCAAAAATAACATATTTTAATTAAATGCAGTTATTAGTAAATTAAAAAATTGTACCTCTACACAAACGTCACTAAATCTGCCACTTAAGTACTGTCTCCTATTTTAAGGTTCTTGATAATTTTCTTAATAAATTTAAAGTGATAAAATAAAAGGGATAAACGCGGAATAAATATGATGTCTGCAATATATTTTATATCCATATATACATATATATATATATATACATACCTGACCTAAGTCATCCACGCCCTACATTTAAAGAGTTCTTTGATCGTCCAAGGATAAAGTGAAACACACTCATTATGAGACCAAATCAAAAAGCTATTTTTGTACAGCTAAGCATCGTACAGGGATTTAAAATTCATTCCCAACAGTGTCAAGAGGTTATGACAGGGGCTTATAATATGTCTGAAATACGTATACTAGTCAATAACTTTTAATTGTGTTCAAAATTGTCTGGCTTGCTATGATCGATGTTAGCTCTGTCTCTCATTAACGTCATGCTGCAATAGTGGACACACGTACTAGCACATGTTTCTCACGCAACCTCAGTTAGTTTACAATATCAACACTGACAACAGGAAAAACAACATCTTATTGTAATATTTTTAACTCTATTATATATCATGTATATATACATTATATCTATATATAATGAAACCATAAAACGCTGAACTAAGATCACTTGCAAAAATAAGAAAACATTGGGATTATATATATATATATATATATGTGTGTGTATGTATGCGTATATCCATGTATATATATGTGTGTGTATGTATGCGTATATCCATGTATATAGAGTTAAATGTGTGGCAGGGTGTGTTAGTCTGTGGGTCTGTTACAAAACACCTGTAAATCAACAAATATATCTAGGTATCTCGCTATATTATTTGTTAGATAGTAGTGATATTGTAAATTAACTTTTGCATTAGGTCTTTGTTACATACCACCTGCTCAATTGTTTTAGCTGAAAGCTTGGGTATTATGCACACATACCCAGACACACACACATACACACACACACACACACATATATATATATATATATATATATATATATATGTATATTACAATCTAACGCTTAGTTTATATATAGTTATGCTTGTGTATTGGAAACTATCCATACAAAATTGATATATCATTTCTGAAAGAGTCAAACTTTCTTCATACTCTTAAGGTGGAAAGTAATAGTTGTTTTACAAAGTACTGTGAAGTAATGCTAGTTTAGTTTAAGTTATTTAGGCTTAATACAAGCTACATTATTTGAACCCACTGTCCTTAGTTAGATATTAAACAGAAAATGTTTGTCATGGTGACCTCTTTTGTGTTAATCCCATCAGAGGTTTTGGAGTTCATTCACTTTTTACCTGTTGTGTAACATATTGGATATTCTTTACTTAGCACCTGATGCCTTTATAACCTGATAGATTTCTTTACAGAGCATACAAAAGGTACGAATGCACTAGGGCGTCCAAGAAGGCAACCTCCACGTGGTGATGCCTGGATGCTGATTAGCCAGGTTTTTTCTGACTAGTTAGCAACGAATAGCCTTCGATTCAAGCTGTTCTTCCGTACCATTGAAGAAATCGATCTCGTCGTTCATGTGATTTCGAATCTGGTTCGTCGTTGATTTGGAGAAATCTTTTGAAAAATCAACCAGGAAATGTGAGTCTTCCACGCCCCTGTAGTTGGAAGAGATTTTCCCGGTGCAGCCTACTCACTTGGTCACAGCTATATACTGGGGGGCCGTTGCTGTGGGCTATAGATATTCACTTGTTTTAGCGGTGAGGGAAGGTTTGTTTCCCGTTTCATGAGACCGGATCGAGCTCACCAAGGTGGTCTTCCAATCTGCCTTCAGCAGCTTACACACACACACACACACACACACACACACACACACACACGAATGCACTAAATATTGAGGTAACCAATGAAAAAGGTCCTAAATTCTTAACTAAGATAAAATAGTTTCCCTAAATAATATATCAATTTTCAGAGCTTCAGAATTTTTTTAACGCCCAAGCCAAGAATGTAGCAGAAGTTGGTTTATATCAAACCAAGTGTGTAGTAACTGACAAAAATAATATTAATCGTAGGATCACCTTTGAGAACCAAATGGCTCAAGGCTGAAAATCTGTTCACCTACATTATAAAATCTCACTAAAGGACAACTGAAAGGCTGCTGTGCAGCATCGAATTGGCCTTGAATAAGTAGCATTTAATAAATGAAACACAATGTCTTTGCTTCAGATAGAGGTTCAAATCACCTGAGGTTCAAAATATACAATACATATGTGGCACTGGTTCTCCTATATAGCCTAGAATGTGTCCCTTGAACTTTTAGCACCCTAAAAAGCTCTCTGTGTTTCAAATTCGCAGAATGAGGTCCAATCCAATGTCACAGTGATCACATTGCTACTAAAGAGCTACGGTGTCTTACTAATGTGGTCCCAATAACATCACGTATCAATAAAAGTACCAAAATTATTTGGCAACAACAACTTCCCAACCCCAGGAGGTAGCAGAATATTTCTTAAAATGAAATTAACAAAGTAAAGAAGCAGAGGGTTTCCTTGAACCTTAGCAAGACAATATTGATTTTAGGGATAAGACTTAAACATAAATCCATGAATACTGCAGTAAAAGATTGAAATTGTTGAAACAAGCTATTTGATGTTGGTATGCAATCTACATTCAGCGGAGAAAGTGAACGATGGAGGAATTGATTTTTGCTTTGTTTGAAGATATGCGATTATCAGTTCGAAACTGAAATTTAAAAAATTAACAAATACTTACTTATCCATGTAAGATAAATCCAATAATAACGATTCATTTTATTGATTGGAAGGAGCTCTAAAAATGAACCAAATCAAACCAAATGATTTATGTACATACATAATAAAAGATAATGTTACCCTGTAGATATTAAAGTCAAAAATGTTATACCTATGTCTGCTATAATCAGATCCTGATCTTGATCTACGTACTAATGGAAACAAACTTCTTTTCAGCTTGTCTGAAATGGAACAACCATAAACATTGCGTAATTTAAGGGCCCCCAACCCTTTCACTCTGCTAAATCCTTTATCGAAAACCGGCTTTCTCATCGAACCCAGGAATTTATAGTTTCCCCCAAATTTCGAGCATCTGAGGTTGAGATTTATTTTCTTGGCCGACATTGTATACTGAGCCCTGCTTGAATTGTTTTCTTTGTACTCTAATATACTCTTTGCCAGTAAATAATTCTCATAAATGATGGATAGATGGATAGATGGATAGATGGATAGGTGGATAGGTGGATAGGTGGATAGGTGGATAGGTGGATAGGTGGATAGGTGGATAGGTGGATAGATGGATAGATGGATAGATGGATAGATGGATAGATGGATAGATGGATAGATGGATAGATGGATAGATGGATAGATGGATAGATGGATAGATGGATAGATGGCTAGATGGATAGATGGATAGATGGATAGATTGATAGATGGATAGATTGATAGATGGATAGATGGATCGATGGATAGGTGGATAGATGGATAGTTGGATAGATGGATAGATGGATAGATGGATAGATGGATAGATAGATAGATGGATAGATGGATAGATGGATAGATAGATAGATAGATAGATAGAAGGATGGATAGATGGATAGATGGATAGATGGATAGATGGATAGATGGATAGATAGAATTTTTACGAATTAACAAAATATGATATTTGGACTTAGAGCATTACTGCTAATTTAGATAACCTATCTTTGCTAGAAATCATATCAGTTCATGCATATTACCACACACGCACACACATATGCCATTGCGATAAAAAATAGTTACCATACTACTAAATTCCTCTCTTTAACCAATAAGTTGTATAATTAAAGAGACTTTGAAAACTTCCCTTTTGAAGGCTCTTCGGAGTTAGTATTATGAGTTTCAGCTGGAGAGGCAAAAGATGACACTTTCCCTTACCTGGAATTAAAACTAATAAGCAAACCTCATTAGGTTTGTAAGGTCTTCTAAGTAATTTTCACTACTTCTACAAGTGGATAAAAAATACGTATATTCTAGTTGATAAAATTGGATGGAACAGACGACTATTTCTACAACCCACCACGTCTATAAAGTTAAGAAATCTATTTCAACCAAATTCCGCCGACATTCATTTTATTTCCCTTGTGTGTTCATAAGAAGTTTCATTATATACCGGATTATTCAGGGATTCAGAAAATATCTTATCGCACCTTATGATATCACAACAATTTCCACATTTTCTTAACTAAGATGACAACTTTCTTCAAATTTAAATCGTTAAATATCTCTGCTTTTTGGAAAAAAATATTTGAAATTACCTTATAATTAACAAAATTAATCAGATATTAAAACTTTAAAAAACAAATGTAACAAAAGGAGCTATGTATTAGAGTTTATTGCCAAAAGTAGGGGATTAATATATAGTGACTAGGCAATGGCAGTGTAAAATGAAGCACTTTTCAGCATTGTGTCTAAGATACAATAGGTGTAATATACTTTAACTAATACCTATACACGTAAATAAATTTCTATACTTAATTCCTATTAAAGATGCTGATCTTTGGTTGATTTTTTTGAAATATATTAAAGTTGACTATTGATCTTCAATGAGTTCCATCCTTCAAATTAAAGGATTTAAAATTAATACATTTTCTCAAATGTTCCGAAAAGCATAGATTTTTTCAGTTAGAAAATGGCGGCTTGCTACACTGATTATTACCGATAATATAATGTTCTTTTTGTGGTCTAAATAAACTAGCAGTGATTTAGAAAGTAAAGTATTATTGTAAGAGACTTTATAATTTCATTAATTTTCCTGTTCTTTGCCTTAAAATAGGTAGGAAAAAAGTTAATATTGTATGGTGTAATACACCAACTAAATTTATAAATTTTCGTAAATTGTTAATCAAATGTAAAAAATTAAATTACCTTGACAAGATTCTGGTAAAAGTATTTTCTATATCTATATCGTAAACTTACCCTAGAAGAAAATGCTTTTATCTAAAATTTAGGGGTTTTTGTACTTACCTAAAGCTTTAAAACCTTGGTAACTTTAGAAGATATTCTTTCCTCTCCGCTGTTTTTGATAAAAACAACCTTCCAGCACCGAGATTTAGAAGTCAATAGAATATATTATTTGCTAGCAAATTCAATAAACAACAAAAATAAAGCCACCAGTAAGCTAGTTCTCAAACAATAAAGGAGGTCAAAGAAGCGATTATGTTAGGATCAAGGTCAAGCAATGATTGAAGTGAAGATTTAAGGGAAAACTTCCTTTTTGTTGGATTAAAAAACTGATAGTTTTAACCTGATGACGTTTTTTGTGAGTGGAAATAAGAATTTTTGCAACGATTGTAAAAAAAATTTCCATTTAAATTTTTTTTTATCTAAAGTGTTACCTTGACAACAATTGACTTTCAAAAAACCAGTGGCACTTTTAAGATCAACCAGTTTTCCCTTTCATGTCAAATCTATTTGACTTTGTTAGTTTCTTAGCTTTTGTTAATTGGCATTTAATGCCAAGAATCAATACCGTTGATGTGAAACATTGACAAAAATAAATTTGATCATGATTATAGGGCAAGAACTTTTTCTAGGGTATTGCAAAAAGAACTTTATATTAAGGTACAAAACACCTTTGAGGAAACCAATATACTGGAAAATTAAGTCGCAAAAATCACACGGTTCAGAAGGTTGTGCCAGTAGTTCAGTAAAGCAGATAGTTGTGAAGCACGAAAGCACTTTATGTGATACATTTTGATACATCTTATGCTTCTAGTCTTTTTTCAGTGATGAAAAATGGAATTTCTTTCTTTTTTTTCACCGGAAGGTACTTGTTCATTCCACTGGGATCTTTACTTATGAAATCGTATGTCGCGTTTGGACTCATATTTTCATGTTATTTCTTTATTGATCAGGAGGATGAAAGAAGTACTTTTATGTGTCAAACAAGTTTAACAACAAATTAAGCATGAATAAAAATTTGATTTGGCTATGAAGTTTATTCTTATGAAACAAGGGGAGTGATGAAATTGTGATAAATAGTATTAAATAATAACTTTGCAATGACATTTTACAAATTTCACAAAATCCCATGTTTGTACTGTATAAAAATAATCTCCTCTTTCTTTCTTCTACGTTAGAAACAGAGCCTGTGAAATCACTTGTAGTCTGTATAGATTTGGTATGTACTCGTCGTGAATAGTTACTGCATTTTTCTGAGTCGCACCTCGAGGTTTATGGCTTCACTTGGTTATTTTAGGTATAAGACGCCCCCTAAATACATACCGCTTTTCTAATTATTATCTAAATGTTTATAGCTAGCCGCATAAATAAAGGCAGCAGCCAGAGAACATCAAATTTGATCTTGTATTCTAAAATTACCAGGCATGGTAATTTTGAAATTTAATAAAATGTTTTTGTAGTTATTAATTTTGGATTGCGTGTAAGTGCCTCATTCAGGCCTTTTAAAAATGTAGTTATGTTTGCAATGGTGAGGTGTATATACACAGGGACGTACGGTACGTTTTCCTTGTTTTTGTTGTTGAACCCAATTTTTTGAAATTCTGTCAATGTCCTACAACGTCACATTTGTCTCTTTTCCTTGGTATGGCTTTGATATGTGTTGTCCCACCATTTAAAGCATGCTAATTCTTATCTAGCGTGATAAGCTTGCTCCAGTCTTGAAAATCAACAGCCTTAAGTATGACATATAGTATAGGATATTTAAGCTGTCTTCAACACAACAATTAAGATATATTTTGAGAGAGAAAATGTCAGGAACTAATCATACAAAGTAGCAGGCTATCTTCAATCCTTTTCTTTCTATATTTACTGAATTAATGAAATTTATTTTTAGATGGTACCTTCAGTTTGGTAGCTTGGTCAAGACCACCTCCAGCAAAAATACTTCCAAAAAAATCAAGGAAATTTCAGTTGCTATACTAAGCTTCCTTAAGATATCTCATTTATTTGAAAGCATTAGCAAAATCTAGTCAAATATTTCAAGATCTCTTTCTATCCTCCATAACTTTTCTATGTGTAACACGTTTTTGGCAGTTGCAAAAGTCGGGCCACAAGTTCTTTCAGGTGCATCGTCATATGGCGATTTAACGAGGAATAGTTTCATAGCTACGAATAACGAGGGATAATTTCATAGCTACGAATAACGAGGGATAGTTTCATAGCTACAAATAACTACTTGCCTCGTATCTTTAAAATGACATTTGCATGGATATAAAGCAAAACGTACAGCAAGGAAAGAAATTTTTTATCAATTTATAAATAGAAATAATTCAAATAATTCTACCTGAACACCCAGGTGGAACTAAAAACAAAATCCATCTTAAGGGTGGCGGGTAAGGAAAGCCAACAGCGTCTGACTCCAAAGACTGGGGCAGTTTCTTGGGCAAGACTCAGTAGCTCAAGCTCTCCTGGTCAGGGCTATGGTACTGACTAACGGCGGGACTGGCAAGCTTGCTGCCGACTGGCGTTCGCAGCAAGCATAGATAANCAATAGAATATATTATTTGCTAGCAAATTCAATAAACAACAAAAATAAAGCCACCAGTAAGCTAGTTCTCAAACAATAAAGGAGGTCAAAGAAGCGATTATGTTAGGATCAAGGTCAAGCAATGATTGAAGTGAAGATTTAAGGGAAAACTTCCTTTTTGTTGGATTAAAAAACTGATAGTTTTAACCTGATGACGTTTTTTGTGAGTGGAAATAAGAATTTTTGCAACGATTGTAAAAAAAATTTCCATTTAAATTTTTTTTTATCTAAAGTGTTACCTTGACAACAATTGACTTTCAAAAAACCAGTGGCACTTTTAAGATCAACCAGTTTTCCCTTTCATGTCAAATCTATTTGACTTTGTTAGTTTCTTAGCTTTTGTTAATTGGCATTTAATGCCAAGAATCAATACCGTTGATGTGAAACATTGACAAAAATAAATTTGATCATGATTATAGGGCAAGAACTTTTTCTAGGGTATTGCAAAAAGAACTTTATATTAAGGTACAAAACACCTTTGAGGAAACCAATATACTGGAAAATTAAGTCGCAAAAATCACACGGTTCAGAAGGTTGTGCCAGTAGTTCAGTAAAGCAGATAGTTGTGAAGCACGAAAGCACTTTATGTGATACATTTTGATACATCTTATGCTTCTAGTCTTTTTTCAGTGATGAAAAATGGAATTTCTTTCTTTTTTTTCACCGGAAGGTACTTGTTCATTCCACTGGGATCTTTACTTATGAAATCGTATGTCGCGTTTGGACTCATATTTTCATGTTATTTCTTTATTGATCAGGAGGATGAAAGAAGTACTTTTATGTGTCAAACAAGTTTAACAACAAATTAAGCATGAATAAAAATTTGATTTGGCTATGAAGTTTATTCTTATGAAACAAGGGGAGTGATGAAATTGTGATAAATAGTATTAAATAATAACTTTGCAATGACATTTTACAAATTTCACAAAATCCCATGTTTGTACTGTATAAAAATAATCTCCTCTTTCTTTCTTCTACGTTAGAAACAGAGCCTGTGAAATCACTTGTAGTCTGTATAGATTTGGTATGTACTCGTCGTGAATAGTTACTGCATTTTTCTGAGTCGCACCTCGAGGTTTATGGCTTCACTTGGTTATTTTAGGTATAAGACGCCCCCTAAATACATACCGCTTTTCTAATTATTATCTAAATGTTTATAGCTAGCCGCATAAATAAAGGCAGCAGCCAGAGAACATCAAATTTGATCTTGTATTCTAAAATTACCAGGCATGGTAATTTTGAAATTTAATAAAATGTTTTTGTAGTTATTAATTTTGGATTGCGTGTAAGTGCCTCATTCAGGCCTTTTAAAAATGTAGTTATGTTTGCAATGGTGAGGTGTATATACACAGGGACGTACGGTACGTTTTCCTTGTTTTTGTTGTTGAACCCAATTTTTTGAAATTCTGTCAATGTCCTACAACGTCACATTTGTCTCTTTTCCTTGGTATGGCTTTGATATGTGTTGTCCCACCATTTAAAGCATGCTAATTCTTATCTAGCGTGATAAGCTTGCTCCAGTCTTGAAAATCAACAGCCTTAAGTATGACATATAGTATAGGATATTTAAGCTGTCTTCAACACAACAATTAAGATATATTTTGAGAGAGAAAATGTCAGGAACTAATCATACAAAGTAGCAGGCTATCTTCAATCCTTTTCTTTCTATATTTACTGAATTAATGAAATTTATTTTTAGATGGTACCTTCAGTTTGGTAGCTTGGTCAAGACCACCTCCAGCAAAAATACTTCCAAAAAAATCAAGGAAATTTCAGTTGCTATACTAAGCTTCCTTAAGATATCTCATTTATTTGAAAGCATTAGCAAAATCTAGTCAAATATTTCAAGATCTCTTTCTATCCTCCATAACTTTTCTATGTGTAACACGTTTTTGGCAGTTGCAAAAGTCGGGCCACAAGTTCTTTCAGGTGCATCGTCATATGGCGATTTAACGAGGAATAGTTTCATAGCTACAAATAACTACTTGCCTCGTATCTTTAAAATGACATTTGCATGGATATAAAGCAAAACGTACAGCAAGGAAAGAAATTTTTTATCAATTTATAAATAGAAATAATTCAAATAATTCTACCTGAACACCCAGGTGGAACTAAAAACAAAATCCATCTTAAGAGTGGCGGGTAAGGAAAGCCAACAGCGTCTGACTCCAAAGACTGGGGCAGTTTCTTGGGCAAGACTCAGTAGCTCAAGCTCTCCTGGTCAGGGCTATGGTACTGACTAACGGCGGGACTGGCAAGCTTGCTGCCGACTGGCGTTCGCAGCAAGCATAGATAATGAAGGCGGACGAGTTACGACTTTTATCTGTCAACGGCAGTCTTCTGGCGGAAGAACAGAGGAGAAGGAAAATGGTGGTCACCCGCGTCTCATCCTGTAGATAGCAATGGCAAACCACTACAGTATTTGCCTAGTTATACCATGAAATGTCAAGGAAATGTCAGGTCAACAACAGCGTGAAGGAGAATGCTTTGATGAAAGGCAGGCTATCGCTCGGTAGGTACTACCATTTGCAGTGGGTTCTACCCGACCGTCATCGAGCTATTAGGCAGGTATTTTAGGAAGCGATTGCAGGATCAGCAAAAGAAGCGATTCCATCAAAGAAGACACAAAATAAATATAGCTGGATGACAAAACACATTTTAGATTTTATGGAAGAGAGGAGGAAACACAAAGTCTGAATGAGCAGGAGTATAAGGAACTTGATGAAAAGATCAAGAAAAAAGGCCTTGATGCAAAGGAAACATGGCTAAACAGCAAATGTGATGAGATAGAGAAACAGAAGCACACAATCCCTAAAAAATGAACATGTATATCAAGGACATGTGTAGAAAGAGAGGATGTACCTCAGCTGGTTGCATTAAGTCGAAAAATGGAGACGTCATCATAGAGATGGACCAGATCATTGAGAGGTAAACTAAATACATCACTGATAACGCTTTTTGGAGAATGACATAAGGGATTTGCCAACTATCAAGTAGAAAATTGATATCCTACACATTCTGTAATTAGGCGTGCATTCTGTTGTACACAGTATGAAAAGCAAAAAAAAGCAATTGAATCCGATGAGATAAGCGCAGAGATGATCAAGAGCTTAGGTGAGTTGGAAATAGTGAAATTAACAGAAGTGCTGAATGAGATTTATAACTCCAATGAAATACCTCAAGAACTAAGCAAGTCCATCTCCATGGCTCTTCCGAAGAAACCTGGAGCAGTACTATGTGAGCTACACAGGAATATAGGCTTAATGAGCTACGTAGTGAAGACGTTGTTGAAGGTAATAATGAAGAGAGCAAGAAATAAAATCAAACCAGAAATACCAAAGTTGCAGTGTTGTTTTGTAGAAGACTGTGGAACCAGGAATGGAATTTTCTCGCTGAGGATGCTATCAGAGAGTGTTACTGAAATGAAGCAAGACCTGTATATGTGTTTTATTGGTTATACCAAGGCCTTCGATACCATGAAGCATGAGGACCAGATGAACATCGTAAGTAAAATTAACGTATACGGAAGGATCTGAAAATCATCCGAAACCTGTATTGGAACCAGGCGGTAACAATCAAAGTTGGCAGCGATGCGGGTGAATTTGTTGAAATCAGGAAAGATGTGTGGCAAGGCTGTGTTCTTTCACCAGACCTGTTAAAGTTATATAGCCAATGGATTCTGAGGGAACTGGAAGAATTACCAGGAGTGGTGATCGGTGGCAAAAGAATTAACAACTTTTGGTATGGAGATGATACTGTTCTTATTGCAACACCATAACCTCACCTTCAGGAAATAGTAAAAAACGTTGTGACTGAAAATGAGAAAAAAGAACTGTTCATCATTTGCAAGAAAACTGAGTGTCTTGTAGTTGCAGAGAAGAAAGAAATACCCATCTGCAACATCAGCATCCATGGTGACACTCTGAAGCAGGTGGAAGGATTTAATTATCTTGGGAGCTTGATAACATCGAATGGGAATTGCGACAAAGAGATAAAGAGGAGGATATCAATTGCAAAAGAACTTTCGCAAGAACGAGCAACCTTCTACGCAATATGAATTTCTTCTTGAAAACGAGGCTCAGAATTCTGGACTGTTATGTGCTACCTTATTAAAATATGGCAGTGAGAGTTGGACAATATCCAAGGAAGTGGAAGATCGTTTGACAGCAACAGAGATGTGGTTTCTCAGGCAAACGATGAGAATCCCATGGGCATGTCACACCACTAACATAGCATTTTTAGTAAGGTCAGGTAGACAAAGAGTTATTTTAAATGCAGTGAAGAAGCAGCAGCTGGAGGTTTTTTGCCATTATATGAGAAGAGAAGGTTTGGTGAGTTTATTTCTACCGGAAAGATGGCAAGAAAGAGAGATAGGGGACGGCAGAGAACAACATTTTTAAAGAGTACTGCAGCCTGAACCGGAATTGAGGCGATCGAGCTTCTGAGTATGGCAAAGAAGAGGATGCTCTGGCATATTTTCACGGTCGTCAACGTCATTTGATATGGCACTTGAGAGAGAGAAAGAGAGAGAGAAAAAGAGAGAGAGAGAGAGAGAGAGAGAGAGAGAGGTGGGGGGGGGGGAGGAGGGGAGAACACAA
>RDPX01000024.1:3903861-3949237 GCA_003991215.1 Morbakka virulenta
AAGTGCAGAAATGTGGTTCTGGAGGAGAATGCAGAAAATTAGTTGGGCAGAAAGAATGACAAATTAAGAAGTTTTACAACAAGTTGATGAGAGCAGAATGCTTATAACAACTATACGAAATCGCCAAAGGAAATGGATCGGACACGTTCTGAGACACCAGAATATGTTAAGAGATATCATTGAAAGACGGTTGCCTGGAAAACGAGGCAGAGGAAGGAAAATAATAGCTTTCACAGTTCAAAAAGCAAGTTAATGGAAGAATGGAGAATTATTCAGACATCAAGCCGAGAGTCGAGGGTAGAGATGGATGGCGTGTTAGGTCCTAAACCTAGACCTAGCTCTGCCAATTACTTAAAACTGTTTTATTTCGAAATTTTCCCTACATTCACGGTTTAGCAGTAGATGTAGCGCTATAGCTAAATCGCAATTTACAATTTTGGGTTTGGAGCTGTTTTCACACAAGTGTGAGAGTTATCTTGCTAGATCATCCTTTGAGGTGAAGAACAAAAAAAAATCTTCAAAAAGATTTCAGAGTCTGACTGGAAATGTATCCTATGTCCTTATAGATCAATACCAACCAATGGTAAATACCATATTTCGATCAACAACTTCAGTATCAGTGAAAATAAGTGCGTGCTTTATCATATTTCATATGTCCAGGGAGCAAAGCTAGGGCTTGATGGTCTTAATTAAACAATAAAAATTTCTTTTCACATGACAGTTTTTTATGTTGTATAACATGTATCAAAAATGAAAGATTCAGTGGAAAAAATAACAGCTACAAGCAAAATTATTGAAGTTACATTTAATTTTACCATTGCCTACAATTCAAGGGTAACATACGTTTCAAAGCTTTAAGAACGTGGTAAAAAGCAATCCACTTTCTAGGTGATATTTCAATTTGTGTCATTGCACCCTATGAACCTTTAAAAAATTTGACACACATCATTTTTTACCAGATAGCTGATAAAATTGTTTTAATTCTCTAGTAACTCAGAATTTTAATTTTCCGATTTAAAAGCATAACATACGTTGCAAATATTTCAATTTCTGTCGCATATACCTGAGAATTTTTGTCAGGGTATAGAGAAATCTTACACAGGCACCTTTGAAAAAGCAACAAATGGCTGATCAAAAATCAAACACACGAGGCATTAACGGTGCTTTCAAAAAATACTATTTGTAACACCCATTTTGTGACAAACGCTATGATAACATCGAATATCAATTTTCGAACGCCCCAAAGCTCGAGTTAAGACAAAAGAATTGACGTAGTTTTGTTTGTAACAAATTATGGTGTATTGGAAATCGTATCACACTTCCAAATTCGCTATCGAGAGCAAACGTTTGGAAAATTAAAATTGAGAAAGGTAAGACTTGTCCGTTGATCTTTTTTCATCCATATTTTATTCTAGTAAAATTTATAATGCGGTCTGTAGATATTTATTTATATGGAACATTTCCAGCTGCAATATGTATACTGACATGAAAACACAGTTTGTTTTGGTAAAGCTTATAGAGAAACAAGGAAATTTAATCAAAGTGGGTTATAAAGATAGTAACGTGTGTTACAAACTTCCAAAATAATGTCATCATTTCTGTAACAATTTTTGAACTGTCTCAAGCCTGATTCTAATCCATCTTGTTGTATTTATGTTGTTATAGATATAG
This sequence comes from Morbakka virulenta, assembly GCA_003991215.1. Taxonomy (NCBI): domain Eukaryota; kingdom Metazoa; phylum Cnidaria; class Cubozoa; order Carybdeida; family Carukiidae; genus Morbakka; species Morbakka virulenta. The sequence continues at coordinate 3,905,533 of RDPX01000024.1, forward strand.
AGATTTTACAAAGAAAAATATTTTTTTAAATTATGAGAATTAGTAATATTTTAATGGCTGGACTCTGCCAAACGCAAGGTGGTGTAAAATACATGAAGTTCTTTGATTAGATGTTTTTACGTTCCTATACTTGTTATTTTTATTTTAACGACAAAATATCTATAAAGATATAGCTATCCCCATGTATAACGAGATGTTTAGTGAAGCATCCAATGGGACGTATGTAACAATTTTCATCCCATATTATTATTCACCACTGCTTATAATATGATACCAAAAAATAATGCGTAATTGCACTTCTTTTTTGACTAGAGTCATCATGGTAAAAGCAAACGCAGAATACAGAGAAAGAAAAAAATAAAAGAGTGATTTATTTCTAGAAAAGAAGAGGAAAAGGCNTAATCCATCTTGTTGTATTTATGTTGTTATAGATATAGAGATTTTACAAAGAAAAATATTTTTTTAAATTATGAGAATTAGTAATATTTTAATGGCTGGACTCTGCCAAACGCAAGGTGGTGTAAAATACATGAAGTTCTTTGATTAGATGTTTTTACGTTCCTATACTTGTTATTTTTATTTTAACGACAAAATATCTATAAAGATATAGCTATCCCCATGTATAACGAGATGTTTAGTGAAGCATCCAATGGGACGTATGTAACAATTTTCATCCCATATTATTATTCACCACTGCTTATAATATGATACCATAGAGTATACCTAAAGTGGTATTATGTGACAACGTTAAAGCTAGATAAAAAAGAATTGAAGAAACGACTTTAAGCCTTTAAGAAAAGAGTGAAACGACAACTTGCCAGAAAAGATTTTGCTTGAACAAACAGGAGGAAACGAGAGTAGTTGTTTCAGTACAGATGAAACTAATTATCCGTTGATTGTTTAAAAGAGGAGTAGGTGCAAAGGAAAAGACATCGGCATGGGCACGACAGATTGTATGAAATCATTGATAAGTTAGAAAAGACTGAAAAGTGGCGACTTGAACAAAAGTATGACTCTTTGAAAAAGAAAATTACATGCAAAGAAAATGAAAAAAAAAGAAAGCGTCATCCTTGATAAGCCCAAAGAGAAAAATGATGAAAGATTCTGCTATTAAACCAAATGATGCTCTAGAAACAAAAAGACAACTACTGTTTGCAGTAGTGACTTCAAACAGAAGCTGGTAGAGGTAAAAAGAACAAACGAGAAACCATTCGAACTTTTGTAAATGAAAGGATTTTGTCAATGTACAGACGTGTTTGTTATGCCGCATGCAAAACAAACGTCAACAGGAGAAAGCTTTCAAAGATATAAAGAAGTAAGCAATACAACGAAAGCCAAAAAGAATTCGATCCAGTTTTACATCCAAAGGTTCTTGAGTTATATCACAGAGATGATGTATCAACAGCACTTCCTGGGAAAAGATATGTCAAAAAACAATGAGAGACCCTTATGAGAAAACCAGTTTATAGCTATTCCCTCAGTAATGTAGATAAAAAATTTATTAGTAACAATAGTAACATAGGCTACTCATTTTCTACCTTCACATGGATGAGACCAGTTAAATTTGTGCTTGCAGATTTTGCAAACTTAAATGTATGTATGCCTTTGTACACAAAACCAGAACTTTGCACTAAAATTAAAAAATGCTTAAAAAACACCAGGCGGTTCCAGTTATCATCAAAGGAATTAAGAAAGAAGAATTTTCTTTCGAATTATGCAGAAAAAAGGAGGTGATACATAAAGACAAAAATAACCAAAAAATTGAAATCGGTTAGGCAGATGTGCACAAAGTCAAAGTTTTTAAAACCTTATCATGAAATCATGAAAAAACAAACTCATTTCGTTGGCATGTGCAGAGAATAAAAATCAATTCTAATAGCAAAAGCAGATCAAACAAAATCCAGCGAATAATCAATGCTATATATACATCCGTTTTGTAGTGAATTATATGGGTAGATCACAGAATGAAATTCAACCCCCTACTGAAGTCCATTTCAAGCCACCATTGATCTAGTTATGTATTTCAGGGCCTCCAAAAGTGAAAAGCTTTGTATCCAAAGAATCTTGTCATGATATAAACTTTGTATACACCCTTTTTGGCAAACTGATACTGATACTTGGAGAATCTGTACCTAATATCAAAATGGTGCAATATTGGACAGAAGCATCTAGAAGGAAGTACAGAACTAAGTTGTCACGAGGAGTTATTTGGCTGTAAGTCATCATAACACATAGAAGCCGGGAACAGAAAGGGTCCTTGTGATCCCATCGTTGGTATAGCAAAACGTAAGTCTTACCAAGTTGTCAAAAAAGGCAAAGCTGTTGTAGAAGATACATCCAATTTTTTCAAATTTCGAAATCTTCCTGGAAGCTGCCAGAAAACCTTTGCAAACTGTTATAAGATACCTAAAGATCCATGCTGTTTTTTAATCGAGCCTAACATGATCTGGGCCCATGACACTTCTCGCTTTTGATTCAATGATGATTTTCAAATGGATTATACATCAAAAAAGTGATAGATGTTGACGATGAGGAAACATACATTAGTTTTTTAATGCAAGGTGGAAAATTTCACCACTGGTCAAAATTCAAAATTCCGGAGGTGATTGAAGACGCCTGGTGGCTTTTAAGAAATATTCTGTGCTGCATTACCGCCAGCCGACTGCCATCAAATGAGTTTTAGAAATTTAGAAATATGTCATGAGGTGCTGGGCAAGGTTGTGCAAAAACATGAGGACTGGCTCAAACTATATAAAATACAGGCTTTGAAATTATTCAATTTTTTTTCTTTCAAATTTTCTCTTCTTCATCATTTGTTAAATATTAATGAGTACCATATATTATGTTCAGAGTATCTAGCAACGTTACGTGGAAAATTTGAGGAATTATTAGAGTGAGTTGAGAAAACAATGCATCAATTATTTGATACGGACAAGTAAACATCAAGTTGCATCAACCTTGAAACAACTTGCGAAAATCTACCTAACCTATGTTACCATTTCCCGTTATTCTGTTTTTGCTGTGTTCTTCAAAAAAAGTTATTTTAACATGATCAGTAAAATGTTCTGGGTCTGTTCTGTGTACATATCACTTAATTCCTTCCAAAAATCCAATTCGCTTAGAATGATTTTTGACGTTGAGCTTATAATTGTGAAGAGCACATTTAATTTTTTCCGAATATTTTTCATTATTTTCCAAATTTTTCTTTACTTTTAAAGATTTAGCCAAATACCTGGATAAAATTATGTATTGGTAATTTACATATAGTTTTTTGATTGGAAAAATGTACCTAAACGAACAAAAAATAGACATTTTTTCTTAAGATCTGAGCATTAGTGAAAACGCAATGTATGTTACGCTGGTAATCGATGTTAGTATTTTCTGATACCTCAAAAAAACATAAAAATCAAAGATCTTGTTTTGTAAAGCACTGTTTCTGGTCAAATAAAACCATTTAGTTTTTGGCAGTTTTATGAAATTAAGAAAACTAAGAGATTATTTTTTACCAATTATCATTTATCAAATATCTCACTTTTGTGAAACCAACTCATACTCGTGCATTATCTTTTTAGTTGAACTCAATTGACACACGGTTTTTTCTATAAAAACTAGTTTCATCTTGTTGTATCGATCAATTTTAGAGATGTCCATCCCAGATACCTGGCTTCGTACTGGCGCTTAAAATCATGGACCTCCTTTGTTGCAGGGAAAAGAATTTTCCATGAATCGAAAGTTAACTTGGCTGCATTAGCACGACAGCATTCGGAAACTTCCCTGGTAATCTTATTTTCGAATTTGGTAGAAACCAAACATCCAGAGATATAATGGACACTTTTAGGATTCCTGTTTAACAGGATCTGGGAGGATGGGTAATTTTTACAGAAAAAAAGTTTCTCATACATCGTTAGGGTGATCATTACTCAGCAGAATTTCCTTAATTTTATCAATTTCTCATGACAAACTTTCAGGAGAGCAAATGACGGCAGCAAGATGAACTAAAGTTTTTATGAGGCCAATTTAACTGTGTGGAACTGAATAAGTCCCACCGTACGCATTGCTCGGTGAAAGTTGATTCTCAAAAGACACTGGTCTTAAAAGAGATGGGCGCTTTTCTACCAAGACATCTAAAAGTGGTAAGCAACTACCAAGGTTATTTCAGCAGTAAACTCTAAAGATGGATAAAGATTGTTAAGATTAACCCTATACGTACTGCAATTTTGTTGATTTTTGAATGCACGAGGACATCTACATTTTACTGTATGACTCAATTAACTGTTTTTAATATCCTACAAAGATTTTTGGACAAAGGAGTCCCAGTGGAGAGCCAATGGTTTCACCATCAATTTGTTGGTACTTAACATTTTTAACGCTAAATTCAACTGATTATTTCGCTCAATTCTTAAGTGCGACAAAAACCTCTTCTGGAATTGGCTGTGATTCAATGTTTTCATGTTATGACGCATTGGAACAATTTTTAATGACCTCATTCAAAGGCACGTTAGTAACTAGACCTTTGATGTCAAAGGAACATAGCACAGAATTTGCTGGATCTACGAGTCCTCAACGCAGTATCTTGAGTATCTTTTTGGCACTGGTTGAAGGGACAGGTGCAAGGCATTTTGCCAACTGGTATTGGGAAGAGCCAATGATTAATAAAACAGGCATACTAGCAACACCGTCCTTGAGAATTTGGAGTAGGCCATGCGTTCTAGGGTGCTGAGATCTGGATGATCAAATTTTTCATAAGCGTCCTGTTGCAGTTTGCTGACTTTTTTATGTTTTAGAAGAGGGTTTAAAAATTGTGTTCCTTTCTTTTTAATCTATGTTGACAAAGTTGGTTTATTTTGAAAGTATTAAAAATATTTTTATTTTCATCTCAAAATGCACCCTATATTTATGGGTATCTGAACATAAAGCTAGACAAATCCAATTGATTAGCACGGATGGAAATGGACATAAAGGAGACTAAGGGTGGTTTTGTAAAAAGTACCACTATGAACATGGGTATAGAAGAGCCAATATGTGTATATAGAGAAAGAATATTAGAGAGAGAGCTCATAATTTAGATCTACTTATAGTCAACATCTCATTTGAAAGAAGAGAAAACATTTTAACACTAATAAGGGAACCGTAAAAGTCACATTGACTGCATTCTGACTGGTAGAGGTCAAAAAGCGACGGTAGCGAGAGCTTAAGTGTAGTATGTCAACACGAACTAGAATATTAGTAGCTGACATTCAGATACGTCACAAAAAAAGGTGGGAATATCCAAACGGATTGTACGTTGTTGATGATGGGTGGAGTGATTATGAAGGAGGTTTGCAATGGTTGCAGCAGAGCAAAAATGTAGACTCGTCAAAGGTAGGAAACAACACAAACAAGAGGAGGCAGAATGCAAAATTACAAGAAGCAATAAAAAAGCAAAAAGGTTAAAAAATGGCAAATAACTAAAAACGAACAAAGCCAAGTGAGGTAAAGATAGACAATGAAGTTAGTAAAGAGAGCTGTGGAAAATGCCAGGAGAATGATAAAGGAGAAATTGTTCCTTGGCTTGAGAACGTCAGAGCATACAAACAAGCGGATTTTTAGGATTGTAAATGTGAAATCAATTAAAGGCGGAGACAGTGGAAGGATGACATATACCAAAGCTAAACAGGGAACTTTATTGAGTGACCACATATTTATCATAAGAAGAGAAGATATTTATTTCTCTAATTCACTCAATGTTGAGAATGGTAGAAAGCAATTAGAGATATCTAATAAACCACAGAATCCAAAGGAAGGGGTATTCCCTACTGAAACAAAAAGGGAGTTAACCTTGATGGAAAGTAAAAAACAACAGACTCATCTGGTATAAAAACTGAAGTTATCAGATAAAACACAAAACAAGGTTATTTAGAAGTAAATATTAAATGTTGGAATGATGATTGCATACCAAAGGAGTGGACAGTAAATATTATTTTTCCATTGTGTAACAAAAAAAGTGAGGCGCTAGTATGTAGTACCAACAGGGGGATCAAACTGCTGGAGCATGAGTTTGAAGTATACAAAAAGGGGTAGAGGGGTAGAAAACGGAATCAAGAAAGAAGAGGCAAATGAATTTCCAGTAGAAATTAAGCTGTATCAGGGATTCGCTCCCAACCCACTCTTTATTTTTTTACATCGTTAAACATAGTATTTAGGATAAGGATAGAAAGGGTAAGCACAGGTATCCAATGGGGGGTGATGTATGGTGACGATATTGCTGTGATGAGAAAAACACCAGGGGAAATAGAGTGGCGTTTGTTAGCTTGAGAAGAGCAGGTAGAGACTAAGTGAGTACAAGTTAATATATCAAGGACTGAGTGTATTGACAATTCAAGATATGATTTGCATAAACTGATGATTAGAAAAGTGCTTTTGAATGGATTGAATGCCTTTCTGTTAGAAAGTTGTAAGAAGCAATAAAGGAAATACTGATGAGGCCAGCCAGAATATTACTAAAAGGTCTAATTCGAAGTGGAAAGATTAGAACTAGATTATGAGTAAGGAGTACAGAATTGAATACGACAGAAAGTAGACTAAGGTGAAATATTTACACATTTATATGGTCAAAGATAGAGCAGCATGGATAATTTTTATTCAAAAGGCCAATCATATTCAACTTATTTAATGGGGCCTGAAAAGGAAAAGAAAAAGAAAGAATACATCTTTTAGAGATTCAATGTCAATTAATAGACAAAATTTCATTGTCTTGCTTTAACATTTGACGTATTTCTGCTAGCTACAAAATAAAAGCTTATGTGAACCCCATTAAAGAGTTACAACTACCATTGTCTCTCAAATATTAAGATAAACATTTACAAAAGAGAGCAATATTTCCAATGTAATTCCAATATCATGTACAATCATTTCTCACAATCCTTTAATGCAGTACTTTTCCCTACAGAACATTTTCCAGTGTTATGCTTCTGATATAAGATTTTACATTTGTATTAAAATTACGTCCGTTTTATACAATTTTGTTACTACAATTAAACTATATTTTCTTCATCAAGGTAATAAAAATTGCCTATAGCATGAATACCCGGTACGTCTTGAGATCCTGTAAAATTCAATCTTCTCCGTTTTGAAACTATGTCCAGTACTAAATTTCGCTTGTAACAGTCCCATTTCTTACCTTCAACAAAACAATTAAAAGACTGTTGCAGGTTGGGTACCTGCTCCAGGTATCCAGTTTTCATTTCCTCAAGACATTTTCCTCTGTCTGCATGACGTGCAAAAGCAAGTCTGCCAACCTGAATTATTTCAACCTGAAAGGATAAATAGTTTTAATGACACATGGAAGCACATTAGGGTACCTGGCATAACCTTTCCTACACCTTTTTTGTTTTAATCAGTCAAAGTACATTTTACATTTATAGCTCTATATCATGTAGGAATACATAGTATGTCTTTTAACAATGCACACAGACACACACACATATATATATCTTTCTGTCTTTAACTATTTTTTTTAGATCTTTGTAACAGAGGGTATGCTGAGTGTTGGGTACCCGTAACACATGTGAAAAGCAGCCACTGCCGGTCACAAGCTCGGGACCTCTGTTACCAACATGGCCTATCTTATGTCTGTCTGTCATCTAAATTTCTGAAGCGCTTCTTTTATGGCTTTGTTTATGTATTGCGTCGCGAGTCGTGTAAAATTTGTTTGTGATGTATAAGTTGTTTGTTTGTGTGGGTTTTTTTGTGGTTTTTTTTATGTTATTATTTTGTCAAAATAGAAGCCTTAACATCAGGCTGTTTGGAGTTTACTCCTAATACTATATATATATATATATATGCTTTACTATTCACACTTTGTGTTGCTGAACATTCTGTGAGGTTAAGATTACGTTTCGTTAGCCTTGATGTTGAAATAAAAATGAATCGACCTGTAAACAACACAGTGAGTAAATACAACGAATGAAAAGTGCTTTCAAAGAGTAGAGGTTCACATATGCTGAGCATTTCCTGAATCTAACAGGCTACAAGTAAGAACAGTACTGACCATACATTTAAATCAACCAAGCATTTTTGAAAATACAATCAATAGGATGATCGCACGTCAATAATAAGTATAAAATGGCATAATTTTTGCTGTTCAAATAGGACCAAAGGTGACAAAGAACATGATATGAAAGTAGATCCATGATATAATGAGTAATTGAAATTATTCCAATGCATTAGTTTCATCATCAGCAATTTATAATTATTTTATTAATATCATTTATTCCTATGAATAAAAGAAAAGAAATCAGCAAATACATATCAACGACAGTGTGTGACCATTCATTTTGGTTACACCAGAAAATATTACATGCAAAGCTACTATTTGCTATTTTTCATTGTTTAAACAGTACCTAGGGTTATTATTATTATTATTATTATTATTATTAAATTAATGTTTATACAGTATACAATATATATATATACAATACATATATGCAAAATATAATTATAAACACGTCAGTGTTTTACATATAGTGTGAAAACTGCTATCAATGTGGTCCTGTTTTGACATATTAGTAAACAAAAAGGAAAAAGGAAAATTATAATTAGATCAGGAAGCTAAAAACTTCTTTNTAGTGTAGTAAATCATTGATCAGCAAATACATATCAACGACAGTGTGTGACCATTCATTTTGGTTACACCAGAAAATATTACATGCAAAGCTACTATTTGCTATTTTTCATTGTTTAAACAGTACCTAGGGTTATTATTATTATTATTATTATTATTATTAAATTAATGTTTATACAGTATACAATATATATATATATATACAATACATATATGCAAAATATAATTATAAACACGTCAGTGTTTTACATATAGTGTGAAAACTGCTATCAATGTGGTCCTGTTTTGACATATTAGTAAACAAAAAGGAAAAAGGAAAATTATAATGAGATCAGGAAGCTAAAAACTTCTTTAGGGCTGATCTAAGACTATTAGCACATAGTAAGACACTGAAAATGTTGAAAAGCGAGCCTAAATTGAATAGTGAGAATTTAGAGGAACTGATCACTAAAATCTGAAAACCTAAAAATTCAAAGATACTATTTGAAATCATGGAATGTTTCCATTGAGAAGGCTTGATTAGCATTATGTAAAGTTGTTCTTGTGCTTCATGACGTTTCGCCTATACATGAATGTTACATATTCATAAAATATGCCCTATTGATGATGGTGTTTGCATCAGCCAAGATTTATGTATTGTAAATAGTTAGAATAAAGTTATTTGTGAGCCTTGAATTTGTTTTCGTATCCCTTTTCTTGCGCAGATAATGGCCTGAAACATGATTCTGTGGCTTTTTCTTGACACAGACCCATTGTGGAAAAAACTCTATTTGAAGCAATATTTAAAGCTGGTGTCTTTGTAGCTAAATATTACCATTATTCTTATACCAAAACTTCTTAAAAGTTAAAAATCAAATTAGCTTATGCATGCCTGGCTGGAAGAGAGCTCAATAAATCTCTTTTGCTCAATTAAATCGTTTCGCAATAACTTAAAAGAAAAAAACCTCTTACTCAAATAACCCTGTTTTGCAGCGAAAAAAGGGGTGCAGTCTACACAGAAACAGCAAAATGTACTTTTCCTGAAAAGAGTTACTAGGATCTTCTTTTCATTTTTCAGGTAGACTTTGACAATGCCCAGGTGGCAAAATTAGGGTAAAATAGAACTAATAAGGTCTTTGATGCAATGGTAAATTTGTTTCACTGATTATTGTAAAATTACTTACCCTTCCAATACTGAGTACATAAATACCATTCATCTCCTCCCCCACATTAAAATAGTCTCCTTTTGACAAATGGCAAATCGTAAGGTATCTTGTTTCAAGGTGTTCCCGATCTTTGTTGGCATTACCATTTCCAGCAGTTTCATGCTGTATAGGCGGTAAGACATACCTGGCTTGACGAGGTCCCATGTACTTTTTAAGCAAAGTAATTTTTCGAACAACTTTACACTGACCGTTAACAATAAAAAAAATACGATCTGGTCTTCTCTTTTCTTGGCTTACGATAATCTGTCAGTGGAAAAGGTAAAGAGAATTGGACATAGGAGATACCTGAATCCTGAATTATATTTCAAAAGCAAAAGAAGTGAACCTATCATCGGTCAAACTAAGATTAAAGCCATTTACAAATTATTGAAAGGATTTTAAAACAGATTTAAGTCTACATCTGTGACTGCTTACATCATTTAATCTGCCAGAGCAATTTGAAAAACCTGATTCCCAGGGCAGGAAGTGCTTAAATTGTCTGCGGTTCTATGTAAAGGCTTCTATCCAGTTTTGTGAAATTATCCAATAATTATTCAATAATTAGTACCATGAGGCTCAAGGGAAAACCAAAGACTTTTTGTAAGGCATGTTGGATTGTGATACTTGAGAAATTGTGGTTTGATCTATTGTGACTTCCACTCAATGGTGGGACATAGCATCGTGGACCGGAAGCTCGCATAAGAACTGCCAAGTTAGTTATTGATGTGGCCTAGAATTTTACTGGAAACGTCAGGAAGCCTGATTTGTTTATCTGTCACATAAAAGATGTCAAGTGATACATCCAAAGATTTTATGCTTACTTCAAGCAAAGTTACATCTAGAGAGCAGTGGTGACACTTTTCAGAAGAAAAGCGACGTGTCATCAAGGGTAAGAGAAAGAGTGCAGCATGACCTGACAATGACATCACATACAAGGACCTATTTGATGGATTAGGCAAGATCAAATCGAGGTGGACGAGGCTGCTAAACAAGAGATTCAGGGAGCTAAAAGGATTCCATTTGCATTAGCAGCTAAAGTGAATGGTGAGTTAGATAGGCTGGAGACCCTGGGTTTAATTGAACCTGTAAATTCTAGCCCTTCGGTGTCACCAGTTATAGCAGCTCGACCTTAATCAGGATCTATTCGTTTGTGTGTGGACAGTTGTGTTATTAATCGCTCTATCAAACCATTCCAATATTTCATGCCAGAGGCTAACTACCTTATCACTAAGTTTTCATCGCATAATAGTTTCATGCAACTGGAGCTGTTACCAGAATAGGCCATCACATTTCTTGTGCCACAAGGAGAGGGCTATACCAGTTCAAGCTTATGTTTTATGAGTTTCATTTCAGCCCAGCTGCATTGCAGTATCATATAGATTCACTTCTTGGGCATTTACTATTGGTGGTATGTTACTTAGATAGTGTGTTAATCTTCAGTAGAAATAGACAAAAACATGCAACACATGTATACCAAAAGCTCGAGCTTTTTTAGGACGAAGGTATGATCATAAATCCTACGAAATGTCAATTTTCTGCTCAAGATACCACTTGGTTAGGCAGAAAGCTGACATGCACATGGATCCTCTCTGAGGAATGGTAGCTTAAGGATATAGAGAAGATAGTGGTACCTCAAGATGTTACTAGATTCAAGCAATTCTTGGCTTCATGTATGCTTTATGCCAGACATGTTCACAATTTAGCTTAGGAATTCTTTCACATGTCCTTCCTTTGGCCTTTTGTGAAGCAAACACCACAAAGGTTGACAAAATTGTGACAACGGATGCCTCAAGAGGAAGAGAGTATTAGCTTATCCAAACGTATGAGAAGAGAAATCAGGTTTGATTGAATGTGGTAGTCGGCGCTTATCTAAACACGACAAAAGTTATAGTGTTCAGGAGCTGAAGGCTCTGGCATTTGTATTTTCACTGAAAAAAATAGCATTATTTCCTTTCTGTGGGGTAATTTAGTCTACAGTGTCATCACAAGGTCCTGGAGGTGTTACTTGATGCCATAGGCTTTGACCAAGTAAGATCCTTATTTCCTTAGTTATTGAAGATTTTGCAATATTAATTTTTAATATAATTTGTTCCAGGCAAAGAAAATTTGTTACCAGACATCATTTACAGCTTATTTGAGGCCAAGACAGAAGCTGTTGCCTCTGAACCGGAGGGTAATGATGTGATTGCCCTTGTTACAAACATTTTTTGAGATTCTGCCACACCAGAGAGGCTAGGTGATGCAACTGATAGGGATGGTGACCCTGTTAAAATTATTCACTGCGTTAAGACAGAATGGAGTTAAAACAGACCAGCAGGGTACATGGGAAATAGTTGGGATGTAGGAAATGAGTTGTCATGTGTTGACGGTATTGCCCGCAGAGGAGATTTGGCAGTGGTACCATAATCACTTGACATGACGTCCTGTCAAGATGAGGTGCCTTTGAAAGAAAATGCAGAGTGGCCAGTATGTAGTAAGGACAATAAAGTGTTTGCTTGACACTGATAGCCGGAGGTCTGATAAGGCGGTCACCCACATATCGCGTGCTACTGTTAACCCCTGTTATTAAGCCAAACAGTATGTAAAAAAGCCATAGACACACCTTAGCCTTGACATTCTAGGACTACATTTTGAAGCACCTCAACAGTTTCGATACGTTATTGTATTGATCGACCATGATACTGCATTTATCGAAGTCTACCCCTGCTCAGAGCCTACTACTTATGCTATTACTAAGTTTTTAAACTCTTATGTTTTTCGCTTTGGTTTTGCCGAGCAACTTACTACAGACAATGAGTTCCAGTTTACATCCAGAGACTGCTGTTTTTCTTAAAAGGTTTAGTATCAAACACATACATTCAATCTTGTTTTGGCGACAAGGGTATGGAGTGTGTGAACGGATTAATCAGGAAATCAAGAAAAACCTTGCTTTATTATAGGGCAGAAGGGATCCTGCTTTATGAAATGAGACGGTGCAGCACTTTGTGGTGACCTACAGGGCCCGTACACATACAAAATACTACTGCCAACATCTCAGCAAAGCTGATGTTTGTTTGAAGATTGATGTCCAATTTAAACAAATTGTCGATCGTTGGCAAGTCTCAGTTTACTGCAGGTACACAAAATTACATCAGGAAAACTATTGCTATAAGGAATTCAAAACGAGTTGACAAAATGTTTAAGGGGCTCCAGGCTGGAAACCTTGTTCTTTCGAAGTTACCCAAGGGGAGGTATGGGAAACTGGATAACCGATTTGGAAAGTCATTACACATTGTCGAAAAGATTGGACAGTTTATCTAGCGATCTTAACAACAGTTCAAGTGACATCAAAGGAAACTGATTGGCTTGAAGCTGACAAGGCCTGACGATGTATAGACCAATTATGGTGGCCTGGCTGACATATAAATAGGCCAGTGATGGTGGCCTAGATGATGTACAAGCCAATGATTATGTTTTCGGTGATAAGCAGGCTAATGATGGTGCCCCCAATGATATACAGGCTAATGATGGTGGCCTTAATAAGCCACAGATCAGTGCTACCTAGAAGGCCCCCATACCAGCAGAAACTTTGATAACTGAAGCCGAGCAACATCTTTACACTTAAAAGACATTTATTTGCTTTAATGGTTACATTTGTTACGATCAAAGGACAGTTAATAGCTAAACACCGTTAAACACTTACTTAATACCTATTTATCTATTACCTTAATTTTTACGTAAATTACAATTTTATTCTTATTTAAGGATGGAAAGCAGGGACAGGATATGTCTGCAGTTGTAGGTAAAGCTTCCGATCCAGTTTTGGGGAATTATCTGATGAGAGGGCACCTTACTGCCACGTGACCTGATTGTAAAATGTGAGAGAAAACCAGAGAGATTTAAGTAACCCATGTTTGAATGTGATGCTTTAGATGTTGTAGTTTGACTTCAAGTCTTTTTGTGGCCCTAACGGACCCAGTAATTGTTATCCTTTTATGCCTTCCACTCTAAGCTGGGACATAATGCTAATACCGGGGATTAGATCTCTGCTAACTAAGGTGAAAAATTTATTGTGTCTTTATGGAATACTTTAGCTTGGGTAAAAGAGTAAAATTGGTTCTGCAGATTAAATTTCTGCAGATTAAATGTGGGTTAATATTCCTTTGATCCCGATGCAATAAGGATCAGGCAATTATAAAGAACTTTTCAGTATATTTAATTTAAAGGTGGGCTGTGTTTTTGGCTCCTGCTGAAATGTTCCATAAGTACACTTTTAGAATAAAAGCCGCTTGACCTCTAGTACTGAATAATTATTAACACCTGCTTCACTTGGCTCATTTCACGCCCTTGTGATATCGTATACAGCATGGCCTCCTCAAAGCTATATAAGCTGTTAGACGAAAGTGTAAATGATTCTGCTACAAATTGCGAACAGAGGGATACAAACCCACAAGAACCAGATCCGGTGGTCATCCAATGACCGATAAATTGAGTACAACACGCTAAGACGCATTATACCATACATAGATATATCGCAGGGGGGAGAACTCATTTATTTTCTTTACAATGGTGATCATGTATATTTTTAGGACCTGAAATTCTGGAAACACCAACATGTTTGCGGTCTGATACCTTAAAGACTAAAACAAAAATTTATTTCGTGTCTAAAATTAAGGACAAGTTTACATAGTTGGTGTCTAAGATTTTAAGGGCCAAAAGAGAAATTCTTTGGATCTTAAATCCGGATACTATCTGATACTCTAAAAGAGCAAATAATTATGTAATTTGTATTAGATTTGGAGTCTCGAGAGGAAAATCGCCCAAAACACTGTTGCCCACACAAATCAACACAAGTCGATTATTTGAGGGGTCTAAAAATTGGTCATTTTTATTTGGGGTCTGTAAAAAAACCTGGTCAACTTATTTGGGAGTCTGAGAAATTTACTTGACATGATAGTTCCCGTTATAAAAGTCAACACGTTTTCCCTGGAAGGTATACCTTCCAAGCACCATCAACTTACATTGAAATATCAGTTTCAAGATGATCATACACGTGGAAGGAAAGTTCAAATTTGAAGATAAATTTGAAAACAGAAAAAGAGATAATACTTGGCGAGGGGACAGGAGGCTTGTTGGTAAGAAACAAGGAAAGTTTTAAGAAAATGTTTTATACTATACATTTCTGTAATTTTTTTCTTTATAACGTTGAACAAACTATATCAACAAATGAATATTAAATGTTATCAGCAACAGTGCTCCAGCACATCAAAACGTAGGAGCTATTATATAATCAGATATACGAGTAAGAAATACTTTAATTTTACAGAACTCAAAGTTTCATGTCTTTCACAATCCTCAGTTGTATATAAAAAATATTTTTTTTATATATACAGCTCAGGACTGTGAAGGGAATGAAACTCTGAGTACTGTAAAGTTAGAGTTTTTCTTACTCGTATAACTAACCTTGAACTATAAATTTTTTAACTCACCACGTTAAAAGTCTTGTAATTATTTTTATTGTTTTCAAATGAAACCAAGTTATTGAAACTGTAATAACAAAGGGACTTATTTGAGGAAAATTAGCCATGGGTATTAAGCTCAAATAATAATGGTAATACTTACAGTATTGGGTGGATAATTTTTCATTTTAGCATGCCCGTTGGCAACCTTAAGTTCTTTTTTCGTCCATCCCTTAAACGCAGCATGTGTGCTCAGCAAGTTAATACGGATTTCCCATTCTCTTTCATGAGAATTCCGAAGTACCTAAATCGTCAAAAGTAAAAGATTGGAGAATTGGCTGTATATATCTCATGAATAGGGCAATTTTTTTGCAACTTTGCAACTTTAAGTATATAAAATACGCATACCGAGAAACGTCTAAATACGAAGTTTGAACACCCTGGGGTACCTAATAAAAAAGTTATAAATGCAACTTTTTGCAACTTTTGCAGGTTAGCGCAACTTTTGGTATTTTTGGTTGCATTTATTTATTTATCATTTTTGCTGCGTTTGTCAAATACATGTATTTTTTCACTTTTTACCTGTTTTGAGCTGAGCTGTGCGACATACCTACAGCAAAATCGATGGACTAATTACAACAGTTAAGGCAGCAGTAGTAAAAAACAAGGATAGAAAAGAACTATTTGTGGCCATCGGTTATCCTCCAGAGCCAGTCATTACGCGATGGGCCACGTGGCTTAGAGCAGCTTTTTACTACGCTGAACACCTCCCGACTGTGCAGCAGATTGTTACATCGTTTGATGGTGAGGGGCTACTGGTAAAGAGAGCGAAGTTGGCCGTATCTGAGCCGAGTCCGGCTGCTGACTTATTGGCGGTTAAACGTGACTATGAACCACTTGTTGGTCTTCTGGAAAAGTCCAAATCACCGGATTACTCAATCCCAGATACATATCGTGACCTACAGATACTGAACCTTGGTAGCGATTCTGCTAACATACAGGAATATCTGGATAAACGCATCAGAGCTAACGAAGACATGCTGAGCATAATGAAGCTGAGTCGAAGTAATATTCCACCAGCACTGTACGCAGATCTTCAATGATGTCAAGCAACGTCAGTAAGCGTTGAGCGAAGCTTCTCAATGCTTAAAAAGCTACTCGCCAAAGACAGAAACTTTAAGCCTGACAATGTAGAAAAATATTTCATGATGCTCTTCAACTCTCGCAAATAGCTTTCCTAGTAAGTTGTATACTGCTCTAATTGCGATTCTTACCTTTCACGCTTCCAATTGTAATTTGAGCTTTTGTGATGTAACTTGTATATTTTCTAACAGAGTAATTTACGGCACTAATATAGTTTCTTTCAGTTTATGAAGTACATGTATTAAGCTACCAACACAAAGTGCAAGTATAGTGTATATTTTGGCCTGCATAGTATGCAACTCATGTTTATTATTTTAATGCATTCAGCACATTCACCATCTGAGTATAGTGTCAAGATCTTACAACGTATAGCCTGTGCATTTGTGTCATATGACTCATATCTTTGATTAAAAATGGGTTAGATTATTGATTCCTTTATCTGTGTACTCTTGGTTTTGACCAAAGATACAACGTAGCTATAAAAATGTAAAATGTGAAGAAAAATTGTGAATTTGAAGATAATTAAAGAACATTTTGTAAAGAAAATAAATTCAAATTTTTGCAACTTTTGGAAAAATAAATGCAACTTTAAACTTTTTTATTGCAACTTTTAAATCGCCCTACTCATGAAATAAGAAAATAATTCCTGTACCTATAAAAATGCCTACTGACAACTATTGCTATGTTAATAAGCATTTGATGTGTACGACCAGTGCTATATGTTCTAACAATTTTATAGCACTATTCATAAAAATTACTTTACCTTTTTATCTTTCTGTAAGTAAATAGGTTTTTTAAACCTTGTCTTAATTTGAAAAGAAAGATCAAGGAAGAAAGGGAATGACCCATTTTGGCAGCTCTAGGTACGAGTTCTTGGTACAATTACAGTACAGCTATCTAAATTCTCTGAAATCATTGCAGCTTCAATAATGGAGAAAAGTGGAACAAATCAACCCAACTGGGATTGATATTTTTTGAAATACAGCTGATAAAATAAACTTAGTGTTGTTAAGTACCTACGATAAGGTATGGAGTGTGGAAGGAATGATGAATTAGCTTCTAGATATTCCTAACCAAATGTTCTATCCTGTGAAAAACGTCCAGCCAGCATCAAAATGCACCAATCTATAGATGACAGTAGTATTTCTTGCACGAGCTTATCATGGATTGTTACTGATGTAGGACCACTTAGTGTACCAATCTTCTCAGACTATTCCTAATCATCGTAACATTTTGAGGCTAAATGTAATCTCTCACAGTTCATTGTATTCAGTGATATTGTTTAGGTATACCTTTTCAGGTTTTTCATTAAGGAGAAAATTAGGACGTCGGCCACAGAGGGGTGGGATGTTTAGAAAACAAAAACAATCAACATTCATCAAATCAAACTACTAAGATTATAAAAAATGTTCCAACTACCAAATATTTGAATTTTAAAAGCTACCTGAAAAGAAAGGTGACTACGAAGTCATAGTTAACTAAATTAAATGGGAAAGGTTTCATACTTTCCAAGAGAGATGCCTTACTTTTCTTGCGGAGAAACCTGATAAGAATTTTATCAGAGGGTACAGGAGCGTCCATTAATTCTAACTATTTCTAGAGAATCCAAGTACACTACATCTTGCTACTTTAAACAAACCCATACGTAATCTATAAGAAGGTCCAATAGCTATTTTTGAATTTATATGTAAAGGTTTTATTTTCAGAAATTGCTTTTTTAACTAAAAACTACAAAACTAGAATCAGTGACACATTTTTAGTTCAAAGGAGTTACAAATGTGTTTTAATTGACAAACTTTAAATTACTGCTCTTATGGATAAATAGTTAGGGGAAACATTCCAACAAATATTTCAGGAACATGTTTGTTCGAATTAGAGCGTTAAACAACGTGTAGTTAAACAACCTTTTTTAGTTTATATGTAGCACATATATTCTATACTACTATACTACTATACTACCATACCACTATACCACTATACCACTATACCACTATACCGCTATACCACTATACCACTATACCACTATACTACTATACCACTATTCCACTATTCCACTATTCCACTATACCACTGTACCACTATACCACTATGGCACTATTCCTCTATACCACTATGCCACTATTCCCCTATACCACTATACCGCTATACCACTATACCACTATACCACTATACTACTATACTGCTGTACTACTATACTACTATACTACTATACTGCTATACTACTATACTATTATAATACTATACTGCTACTAACATTTCTTGTTTTTAGAATTTCATTGCATTTATAAACCTCAGTACTTTCCACTTTTTTCAAAAATTATTATTTAACTAAAACTGCAGTTTACAGCTGAATTAATTGCTTGCCCATATAGAATTTTTGTGTAGCAGAATTAAAAGGAGCGTTAGAATGGAAAATATAGATTTAAATGTCGAACCTTTTATTTATTAATTAAAGTAAATTTACAAAGCAGGAAATATAATGTTTTGAAAATTTCTCTTTTGCATTTTCAACTAAGTACAAAATAATTTTAAGAATTCAATTTAAAGCACCTCGTCAAAATCGGGTTTGTCAACACGAAGAAACTCTGACGTCCCTTTACAGTAAATTGTTGCAGTTCTTCTTGTATTGTGAAGCAAAGCCATTTCTCCAAAAGAGTCCCCAGCATTTAGTTCACCAACACGCTAAAACAAAGATTAAGCTATTCTAAGTATGAAATAATCAATAAATTTTTTTCAATACATTAAGGAAAAAATCAAAATTCTTTCAAAAATAATAATAATAATAATTTTAGTCAAATATTTTCCTTTTTTGAGCACTTTCCTTCCATCAGGGCTTAGCATCGCAGACTATGTGTCATCATTTTCCCCGCTCACTGGATCATTTTCATCTGAACCCACATCTCTCATATACACTTACTGTGTCCATAAACCTCCTCTTTGCCATTCTTTTCTTGCCCTTGAAAGCTTCGTCTCCAGCACTCTTCTTTCCATACTTCTTCTACTGCTTTTCCCCAAACCACCTCAGTTCAGTCTGTCTCATTGACACTCCTAGCTGTTTCACCTGTGGTGTACCTCTGATGTACTAACTTTTATCCTTCCTCCTTACTTTCTTTATATCCCCAAGCGTTTTCAACCCAGTTATTTTCATATGTTCCTCCGACTCCTCTGTGCCTATCACTGTGTTAAGACTATACATCATTACTGATCTCACCTCTTTGTTATAAACTTTTCCTTTTACTCTAGCTGGTAACTTTCTGTCAAAGATAGCTTGCAAAATCTGTCTTCGTCCAGCATCCCACATTGGCTGTATTATTTCCTTCACCTCTAACAGACATCATTTTCCTGTACGATTGACCCTAAATTTTAAACTTTCTTTATTATTTTTTTATTAAATTTTGTTAGTAAAATTTTGTTTTTTATTTTTAAACGTCTTATTTCACTGCAGACCAAATATTACTAAATATCAATCATCCTGAAGTTATCATGCAACTTCAATGTTATTGTAAGCAGTCTACCTTTCCTAACTGTGAAAATCTCTCAGAAAAAAAATTGCAGGTGACATCGATTTTGACATTTTCTGCACAAAAATCTACTTCAGGAGTATTTATTTTATTATCATTACTATCCTCGGTGTCGTCCAGGTCCTCGTCGTCACTATCAATGCTGATGCACAATGTTATCAAAAGACCTACCTGGACATGTTTTTCTCCAGTTCGATTATCTATTTCCATCCTCTCAACAATAACAGAGCCGGACACGATAAAATAAAAGGAGATCCCTGGTTGTCCTAAAGGTATTTGGGGAAAAAAGAAACGTTTAAACAGAGGTAGGACTTTTGTCAGATTTGTCGTATGCCACGTGCCTAAAATGAACTAATACTATTACTTTTACTGCTGCTGCTACTACTACTACTACTACTACTACTACTACTACTACTACTACTGGAACTACTGCCATTACTTCTACCCCTACCACCAGTACCATCACTAGTTGATAATCAACAGCGCAATTAACAATGATAATATACATTATAGCAATATCTTATTAATTTCTTAGATATAAAATAAATACAATAATAATAGCCATTACCATTTTAGCATATTTATAATGGCTAGCTTCTTCAAACAAGGTAAAATAAAGATAAAAGGTTTGTTATTATTGAAGAACCTGACCATAAAATTAATTGTAGATGGTAAAATATAGAGGTTAAAAGTAGATCAATTCTTCCCCTTGTTTTTATCAAAACGAAAAACTATGAAAAAAACCCTGTAAAAGAACTCAGCCCAGCTAATCTTATACACTTTTGAAAAACTGATGGTACAAACGGAGAAAAGACTAAACACTATCTCTCAGTTTTTGTTTTTGTTTTAAATATTTACTGGGACTGTTTTATTTCTGAATTTTGATTCATACTAAAAAACAAAGTAAAATAACGCTTGTTGTTATTTAAATTATATTTATCTGTTTTTAGTGAAATGAAAAAAATATCAACCATTTATTTTTAAAAGTTTTACGAGCTTATGATTTGTAAATGGAATTGCTTTATATTGCATTCACAATCATAAAATAAAACGTTTTAACTTATTAGGACCTGTAATCTTTTCTTCTTCCTAGTTAAATGCCATTTAAGGGACAAAGCCACTACGTTTACAGAAATGCGAAGAAGAAAAGATTACAAAGGCAAGAGAGAAAAGTTAAAAAGGTAAGAGAGAAGAGTTGACCTTAGACTTGAACACATTCAAGCCACATGATAAAGGAGTAAACTTAGACCACGGATTCGTGCACTGGTACGCGATCAAGAATTTGCCAAAAAGATGAATAACAAGGAAAGAACTGTATGGCTTTTGTTTGTGGAGGTGATGGCAAACTTTCTCTGTAATAAAAAACTGATAACAATGAAACCCTTGTGGCAAATATGTTGGCAGCTTTTCGCGATCTTGGATGTAACATGAGTGTCAAACTTCATTATCTGTACAGTCATCTTCATAGATACCCTAAAAACCTAGGAGATGTAAGTGATGAGCAAGGCGAGCGGTTCCATCGGAACCTCAAGATCATGAAAGAGTGTTACCAAGGGGAATGGCACAAACATATTATGGCAGATTATTGCTGGAGCATTAAACGAGAATGTCCTGAGATAGTCTACAAACGCAAGACCAACAAGCGAAAACTCATGCCTGAGTAGACTGCAATTGAGCTGTGTCTCCTCATAGTAGCTAATGTCTTATCTATTAATCAGTATTATATAAACTGTAATCATTTTTGTATTTGGGGACGTGTTTTAAATTGTGATCTGGAATAAATTTATACTATCTTGCATTTTCGTTTTTATTTCCAAGTTATATTAAAGAGTTTTATAACATCTTATCACATAAATTTAATGATAGACTATGACATCAATGTGATGATGACGAAATTTTGAGATTTTCAAATACCTTGATTGCAAAAAAGGTTTCGCGTTGAGGTAAAAAACAACTTGAGATCTGAAATCAGGTGTTTGATACAAATACAACAAAAACTCTGTTGACCAGTGTAATTAGGCTAACTAATACGATATGACACTCATAGATTTTTGTTTCTCAACTATTCATTTTGAGGTTCTCTTCTGCTTTACCTTCCAAGTGCCCATATTCGTTTAACTTCACTGTATAATTATTATGTGAGATGAAAATTCTAGCCTCTTATTTTCTGATGTTTTATTTGAAAATAAAGGCGTTTTTTCAGATGTTCAAATTATTTCTTTATTTATTTGATTCAAGTAACAGATAGAGACGATGCAGCGACTCTTGATTGAGAAGCCCATAAATTGTTTTCCAGACATGTTCTCCCAAACAGTAGAGCATTATTCGCATCCATTTTGATGATGCAATCAGAAAGCGAAAAGCAGGTATTATTAACAAAGAAATCAAAGAAAGCAGTATTAAGAACGTAGATCTGTACTGCTCCGTGTGAGATTTTAACTACATCTAATATGACATCATTATAAGTAATGCAATCTATTTAATGAAAAACAAACAGTCCGTTGTCTGCGTTTTTGTTCATATTGTTGTAATTTACTAACAAGGAATCCCTATTTCACGCTGCTCAAAATTTCACTAGGCCAAGAGATCACGTTTCAGTTTTGGGTTTTTCTACCTACTTTGTCATTTATGTTTGTTACGAAACGTGACGGGAGTTTGTGGATTCCTTCCTTGTCTAAAGCCGATCTGCTATTCAGAAATAAGGTAATTATTTTTCTTATAAGATACTAATATTGTGTAAGCAAACTTATCAACAAACGTTTGTAGGTCAATTGAGTACCGATGTAGCTCAGTAATTAACATAATTGCTTTTTTCAACAGATTTATATAAAGTTATGACATTGTTGTTAGAAAACATTGTAGTAAGCTCATTACAATTTGTATATTTTCTGAACACAGCGATTTTAAAGATTTCATAGGGTTAATTACTTCAAAAACCATCTATAATGTTAGGTTTTTAAATATAAATTTTACACAAGATTGAGTTAATGCAGTTCGGTTATACGAAGCAATGTTTTATTTGAGAAAACAACAGTTGTTATCTGCAATGACGATCTGAAAGCTAAAAAAAGGTACCCCTGTTCTTTGTTTGAAAACTTGCCCATTTAATAATAAGTTGTTAAATTTTATTCTTGTTATTATCTATTTTAAGTTACTGTATTTCCGCTTACGTTGGGATTAACAACAGACTTCGTTTTGTGTTGTGAATGTGACGTAAGAGACTTCTATGAAATTTCTTTTTTCTTAATTCCTGTTCCTAATGTTATTGCTTGTTTTCTTTCTCTTTCTGACGATAGTGTCTTTTACCTCCATAAATCCAATAAACCCCTTGTGACCTAACAAAACTAAATAATGAAAACTTAAGCCATTAGAGAAACAAGATTTATTTGTTTTTTTTATATATATTTGAATTTAATTTTAGGTTTTCAACTATTACCATTTCTACTTAAAGATGGGTGATTTCAGAGACCTGCACATCACATAAAAGGGGTCGTGTTGAGTTTTCAAAGAAGCCTTTTGTCGAACTTTTTTTACATTGTCATCTTTAATATCTTTTTATCATTGATGGTAAAAGTCGTCCATTATGTCAATAACAACACACCTGTACGATCTTGTGTCTATTTTTTCAAATGAAAGTGCCAGGATTCTCAGTGTGAATACACGAGGACTGAAGCAAGTTCTTGCGTGACCTTGGGAGAGCGATCAATCTCACAATCAAAATTGAATATTTCATGGTTAGGACCAAAGCCTTATCAAAAACGTTTCTTTTTCATTCACTGAATAATTTTCTCCTTTTACTTCTTATTTGTTTTTAGTTAGTAAGGTTTTAAGAAAATCAGACCTGTGCTTGAAGAAATTGACAAATTTTTCGGCAAAAAACATAAACTTGATCTCCGTAAATTGATTTTTTTTAAACCTTCTCTCGAAATTCAGTTCTCTTTTCCAAACATATAATTTTGCTTTTCTGAAAATACAGTAACAGCACCTCCATCTGAAATGACTTGTGCTATCGATCGAGGGTCTAATTTATTGATCATGTAGTCTGATGTATTTCAGTTTACCATGATATTTTGATCTTTGTCGGTTATATTAAGATATGTTTTTGTGATGGCAAAAGTACGAGAGTTTTTCTGTTAAAAAAAATTAAATCATTTTTATTTTATATATGATTGGATTTTTGCTTTGTTGGAAAATTCAGCTGTTTTATTTTTTTCAGAAATATTATCATAAGTGAACTAGGATTATCATTTGGGTTGTTTGAATCCAAAACTTCGAATGGTACGAATTGAAATAAAAACTTTTAAAGATTATTTATTAATTCTTCGATTACAAAATTCCAATAAAAACGCATAGTACACTGAGCCCAGATTTAATCAGTATGGTTCTTCATTTTACTTTGTCCTTTTTTAGTACGAGATGTTGATCAGTCTAGATTTAATTCCATGCTACTAGGAAGTAATAGCAACAATAGTATTTTATCAGTATCGATGTTGGGTAACTCTGGGAATAAAAACTGCAAATTATGATAAAAGTATATATGTACCAAGTTTGATGGTATCATTCAGTTATTAGGGGTAGAAATATGATCATGTTGACAGATGGGTTTGAATTGAAAACAAGCAACAGAAAATGTATTACTATTTATGTTTTTTTAGAATAAGTTAAAAGAGGCAATAGGAAAATTATTATTACTAAATTATGTTTTTGAAATAGGTTTTATTATTATTTTATTCTTAAATTTCAGCTCATCAGAGCCTTGGTATTCTTAAAAACCAATCTTTTAAAGAAAGTATTTATTACAACTGAATAGATTGTAATATTTTTATTCTCACTCTCTAGAGAGGGTTTCCCCAAAAATTGAGAAGAAATAAAAGGTTACAACATTTCTTGTATGTACATTTACATAATTTATTTATTGTTTACTAACCTTGTCGTATGATAAGCCTTTTATCTTCAAATTTATCATAATAAATTACCCTTGCCAGTTCTTGCTTGACATAAAACGGGTAACGGTCAAAGCACTTTAGTCTATAGACAATCTTCTGGATGATTTTGACCTCTTCATCAGTTCTTCTTTTGCTTTGTTTCTTTAAAATGTTAATTGCTTGATCCGATAACTTACCACACACCTGGACATGTGCTTTAAAAGCTGCAGTTGATTGGAAAAAAAATAATTATGGGAAGTTATTCTTTTCCTGTATTTCATAACACAACTTCGAAAATTTAACACTGCATTTCAAATTTCATTCAATATTTCGACGATTACAACTTTATTTATATATCTATATATAAATATACTCAATCTGCAGACAGTACTGTTTCGCCCTTTATGGGCTCATCAGTGCAGCACAGAGCTTCTGAGACATAATTCTCTGGCCATGTTGCCGGAGCAAACACAGCTTAAAGAGTTATTGTGGGATCCTGCCAGAGTGCCCAAACCACGCACGCGCAGTGAGCATTGCATTACGCTAACAACAGGTTCCCATCTCAGATAGAGTGCTCAACCAAACTTTCGTAAGGGAGCGTTATACTATATAAATATATCCATTTTTACGGAATACGGGAATACAGAAAAAGGTAAGATGCAATATGAAACAAAGTGCAACTTTTTGTTTTCTCTCTCATAATTAGCACTTCTGTCAAAGTTTCAGTGGATGTTGTATATGTTTCAGGTCTCAGAAGAAAATCAAGGCATTTTTTTTGTTATAACACTTGCTTAGTCGCTATGCCTGAAAGTCATAAAAAAGGCAAATCGTTACTTATTAGAGATACACAAGGGAGATGATAACTTGTTATCTACACAAAGCCATTCTAAATTTTGATTATTAAAAAATAAAACAGCTAGGCTATACAAGAACAAAATGAAGAAATATTAATCTTTATTGGCTGTAAATTAAGTACCAGGCCCAAAGCTAGTAAATCCTGCAGCTAATTTTTTATTGCTTTTTATTAAATGACTGACAAACGGAATCTGTTTTGTACACCGAGGGACATTCGGAATTGAACTAAAGAAGATGTACCATAAACAGCAGTTAGAAGCTATATATGACCATTAATGGTATATTATAGCAGAATACTGGGACTAAAGGATGGTCCGTAAAATAGATTTGACAGTATTTTGTTTATCATCTTGTCATGTTGCTGTGAGTTTGATTTATCTGATTCACTAATTCTAATTTTTTCTTGCAAGAACGTGCTTTATCCAGAATCGACTTTTACAACCTTAAATCACAATGTAAACATTGCATTTCAAGGTAAAACAAAAGTTGTTTCTTTATGAAGTTAAAAAGAATGGTTAAAAAACAAAGTAGTTGACAACTACGAAAAAAGCAGTGATGATTTGGAAAGAGCAATAATTTTCAATTGTTAGAGGCATGTTGACGATATCCAATGTTGTTTTCTGATATCTTCGTTTCATATTTTACACCCTTTCTATGTTAAATCACATTTCTCTTGTTTTAAGAAAAAATTATCGGAGGCTAATGTAGACATGCAATCATACGACAGAGCTACCAATAAGACTTTTATAGATATGAAAAACTAGCTCCATTGCTTTTCAGCTTACCACAAAAGAGTTTCCGGATTCGAGCCAAGGCACAACTTTTGAGGCATTGCGTCCAACTTGTTCAGAGACAGCTTCCATGCAAAACTGCAAGGATATACCAATACGATACCAAAACATTACCAAAACGTTAGTCACAAGCTTTGTCCTGCCATTGCTGGTAAATTTGTTATTGGACAACACAATAAAAATGATGAAGAAGTTCTCCAGTTTTGTAGCAATCAAGATCTATCACATAGATATCTCCCAGTGGTCAAATCTATTATCTCATTTTATTGTATATGTTTGATAAGTTGAAATCCTGTCGTCTGCGACTCCCCAGACATTGGTTTAGACCAATTACTACTTGTAACTAGAATTACTTTAAATGTCAACAAGAAAAAGAAGTTGAAAAACAGCTAAAAGATTTGATAATTGCCAAGAATTATCATAAGCTCTATGTAGAGCAATTGTCCACAGACATGAAATATGCAAAAGTCACAACTATTTTGGCTCAAGTGATCTCGAAAAATCATGTAAAAATGGGCTTTGAAAATCAACAGTCCATATTACAAGGTAAAGACATACGAAAATCATATTTTTCTCAATAAAAACATGATTAAAATTGTAGAGAACTTTGGATACCTAAGCTTAACAGATCCTGAAATGTCTGTTAATGTTCAGAGAAGTTCCCTTGCATCAAACGCATTTGTTAAATTCAAGGGTAGTATTTGGAGTTAAACATATCTAGCATCTACCGTCAAAACCAGAGCCTACTACGGTCTCATCATCCCAACAGAGATCTACGCCTGTGAAAGATGAGCACTACACAAAAAAGAAATGCAGAAGGTACCAGTTTTCGAGGGTAACTGTCTCCGTTCTTTTGTTGGTAGGAAATTAATAAAAAGTCAAAACTGACAAACTCAGGAGCGACCTTGGCGTTCAGACCTACATTCTTAACATGGCTAAAGAAAGAAGAATGAACTGGTTTGAGCAAGTAGTCAGAAGGGGTGAGCAAAGTTTAGTGCGTAAAGTATATAAAGAAAAATATACTAAAAGATGATGCAAAGGTAGACCTAAAAAGATATTGGATGACTTGATTAGAGAAGTTTGTGGTTTTCCTCTGCTAACTGCTAAAAAGATCAACAAAGAAAGAAAGAGATGGAAGTTTTTGTGGACAAGGATTGTAAGGAAATCCCTTCAGAATTATACTAACAAGTTCAGTTAATAGTAAAAGGAAGCAATAAAGTTGGGTGAGTCTTTAAAAACACTTTCTTTTGCAGAAAAAATATTTTTCCTTGATCCTACTTGTTTTCCTGCGTTATACATGCCTTGGTCATCAACTATTACGATACTCTCTCTAAATTTTTTGGTTTAACCTTGTTTTCTATTTGGTTTTTATTTTTCTTTAAATATCTGCTATATCTTCATAGTTCTCTATTCCTAATGGCATTATGCTTTGTATCTTTCTTAACAATTAAAAAAGTAAAGAACAAAAAAAACCAGAAAAACAAAAAGAAGCAAAGAAACAAGTTGGTCGTGGAGAGTTTCGCTATGTTATTGTGCGTTTTGAAATAAAAAGGCTAATGAAAGAACCCAGGATGTCGATTTGTTGCTAACATGCTCGGGCAATTCAACTTCGCATTTTTCTTTTAAAAATGGTAGACTTTTAAGTTTCAATATATATTTGGATCTCTTGTTGATTCTTACAACTACATTTTATACGATTCAATTCTCAATTCAAAATTAAGGTAAATGCTGTAAAATTATACTTGTCTGAATTATTTTTATTTCAATAGGTCTTTCCCCATTAAGGGATACCGAAAAATACTTACGAATTCAATAAAACCATACTTAAATCAGTTTTTAGACCAGAAATTATTTTTGCATACACACACGAATATATATATATATATATATATATATATATATATATGTATATATATAAAGGGAGAGAGAAAGGGAGTGTGCGTTTGTGTGCATGTGTTTCAACCAAGAAGTTTATTACAAACTCAAAAAAATGTTTTGATTTTCTCTTTATTGTTTCCACCGTAAGAAAAACCAGGATATCAAGAAATTGAGCGACCACAAAGCAATTTTTGTCAGTTGCTATTCCGTGCTCTATCATCATTTCAGTTTCTGGGTGCTGACATAATAAAATCATTAATTAGATATATTACTCAAGTGACACACGAAATAATTTTCAATTAGTTTTTGATCAAAACTAAGTTTATTTAGGATGCAACATTTTGCCCTAACCCGATCATTTTAGGCCAAGAAAAGTATAAAAGGATGTGTCCAAATAAATTAACAAAGGTATTAAATAAGAAATTTGTTAATTAACTTTCAAAATTAAATGAAACCATTAATCTATGAATGGTTGATCGTCCTCTTATGACTGAAACGGTTCCAGTTTCGATTTCTAGCCTTAACAAGACTAGAACTCATAAAACAAATGTCTGTTAAAAAAAGACAGAAAATTTAAGTAAAGAATCTCGAATGAAATCAGGTGAAAGTTTTTTAGCAAGTCTTTGAAAAAAAACTGTTTAAATTTCCAAAACAACTTTTAATAGATTTATTTGGGCCATTAAATAGAAATCAAGGTTAGTGAAGTACCAAACGGGTATCACAGAAATTAAATTTTCACATGATGCAGTGAATTTCTATTTTTATGTATTAAGAGCTAAGAAATACAAACTGATCGAAATTTATTTCAGACTGGCAGAAAAATATGTGAAATCCAAAACAATTACCGTTGAGATTAAAAGTGAGCTTTTCTTCCCCTTCTTTATTTCTCGTGGTAAACCCTTCTTCGTCTTGTATTTCTTTTTGTCTTTTAGCAGCGTGTCTTGCCCACACACATTGAGCTATAATAGAATTAACAATACGTTTGAAACGTCCATCTCTAGGCACAACCTTTATTTCCTTTTGCTGGGGTACTTCCAAATTTTCAGATTGCATTTTTTTCAAAAAAGAATTTTAAGGTTAACTAAAGGGTATCTCTTTCCATGATAAAAGGCAAGTTTAAGAAATATTCGAGTCTAACGATCCAGAGTGTCTAAATCTGTTTTTAACACTTGAACTTGCGGTATCAATGTCTTGCATAAAAGAAGTTTGTTTAGTTTGACGTCACTATTTTCCAATGTCCATATATGACGTCAGGCTAAAGCAAGAGTCTGTGTTCCAGGCCCTTTTTCTTAAAATCTTACAGGAACCACAAGCAGCCTAATTAAGAAAGAAATAACATATTCCATAGCATTAAAAATATTTTAAATGAAGAAAAGAATACAAAAATGAATAAGATAGCTACAAATATAGATAGGAATTGCAACAATAACATCAAATATATCTAAATGTTAATACTCCATAAATTAAAAAGCTACCGAAATTTCTGCTGTTCATGACGGCAGAAGGTAGACGTACTTCTGACCCTACCAATATATGCAACATCATCAGAGAACATTTCAAAATAATTTAACAAAAGTGGATGAAAATCAATAAATCCTTTAAAGATGAACCACATCTAATATATTTTCCAATTACCGTTGAGGAAGTAACAAAAACTATTGAGAAGATATGAGAACTATGACAACATTACAGCAGAGCTATTTAAACATGCACCCTTAGTGCCATTTGACATCTTAGCACAGATGTTTAATAGAATGTGTGAACCTTATAAATATATTAATCTTGGTATTTTAGCTACTTTGCAAAAAACTTGAAAATTAAAAGAGCCAGCTTAAAACCTTCCTGTTATACTGTCAATATTACTCAGAAAATTGTCAAATATTCGAATATTGTCCTACAACATTTTCAGCCCAAAGTTAAGTAATTTCTCTTTAATCACGAAGTGCTAACTGTCCTGGTAGAAGAATATCAGATATAGTATGGTCACAAAGATTTAAAACTGCTGGTATTCAAAAATACGAAGAAGTTTCATCACATGTCATCTGGGTTTGAAACCATCAGAAGATCAACCATCCATGCTTGACGAGTACGAAAAAAAAATTATTTATGCATTTCTCAGTAACACAGTTCTTGAAATTAAAACACAAGGATCTTTGTTTGTATTTGTTTTCAGAAATAAAATTTGGAGAGGGAAGAAATCAATAAATTTAAGAAAAAGATTTAAACGAGCAAAGAAAACAAATCAAATAAGAAATGTAGCCCTCTGCATGTATGTGGTTTCAAAACGTTGCCTAAGGTGAAAGGCTTAAATAAACAAGCAAGCAAACAAACAAACAAAAAACAAAACAAACAGTTAAATGACAAGTATTGCATAACATTATTAGAAAAAACTTGCTATTTTAAAAGACTGGAGGAACTTAAAAAATAGTTTAGAAGCCACACAAGTTGAAAAGTTAAAAAACGTAAAAGTGGAAGTGCTACAAGTGATTTATTTTGATCTCAGTTGTGTTTTTTCCTCCTCTCAATATAAGAAGCACACAGGTCCTCGGCTGCTCATTAAATTTTTTCTCTTTCAATTTATGACATTTAGGGATGTGTTACATATGTTTTCAATACGGCAAATTTCTTGTTCATTGTTGTCTTTGATTATTCTCAATTATTTCATTAATGTAATTTCTTTTTCAAAAACAATTTGATGCTTGTCCAAGGACTTCATTGATAAGACTCGGAGTAGGTAGGGGTCCCAGAGGTGCAACAGGCCAGTCCCATTGGCACGTGGAATATGCCCTGCTGTTCACCAACCCTACCCACAGCTACTGGGTTAAAAAATGCCCCAGTCATGGGTCAAATGATCACAGCCAATGGCGGATTCATCATCAAGGATGAAGACGGCAGATGAGGTAGAGCCTCAAGATGTCAACGGCTCATGTAGGCGGATTAACACTTGAGAAGGGAAATGGTGATATCCTCAGTTCACCCAACAAAAAGCAATGGCAAACTACTGTTGTATAATGCCAAGACAATCAGGAAATGCACACTTTCAGAAACTCAAAAAACAGCGTAAAGGATACTGCTCCTGATTCCAAGGACAGGGTCTCGCGCGAGGGGACAGATTTGTAAACTGGTGCGTTGCTAATGACCAGGTGATCGCAAACACATTATTTCAAAACCATCCAAGGAGACTCTGGACATGGAAAAATCCAGGTGGTGAAACCAAGAACCAAATCGACTACATCACACTCACAAAACGATTTAGGAATGCTGTTCAAGACTGCAAAGCCTATTCTGGAGCCGATTGTGATAGTGATCATAACCCAGTCCTTTGCAAGCTGAAAGTAAAACTAAAGACGCTAAGAAAGAATAAAACACCTGCGACACTCAATTTAGATTGTTTGAGGGATGTAGAGATGAAAGAAAGATACAGGATTTCCGTAGAGAACAGATTTGCATCATTACAAGACGAAAACGACAAATGGGGGGTCTTCAAGGACGACATGGTCTCTAGTACCAAGCACATCATTCAGCCCAAACAGAGAGCAGGAAGGAAACTATGGATATCAAAAGAAATCCTGAATCTAATGAAAGGCCGAAGGAAAGCCAAAGTCGAAAGAGATGACATTACATATCAGCGAATAAACAGATAAATCAAGAAAGATTGTAGAGGACCCAAAGAAAAATGGCTCAATGAACAATGTGAAGCCATGAAAAAAGAGAAATCCAAGGGTCCCAAGACAATGCACCAAAAGATCGGAGAGCTAACAGGCAAAAAGAGTTGTTCTTCTCCAGGATGCATCAAAGACAAAGATGGAACAATGATCATGGGACGAGACGAAATTCTCCAAAGACGGGGCGAATATATCGAAGAGCTTTTCTCCGATGGCAGGGGACCTAAACCAGTAAAAGGAAACCCCGACGGCCCGCAGATCTTTCAGTCAGAAGTTGCTGCAGCTATCAAGAAGATTAGAAGGAACAAATCTCCGGGTGTAGACGAAATAGCAATCGAGATATTATCTGCTTTGGATGATCGTTGAATTCAAAAGCTTACAAAACTTCTAAATCAGATATATAGCACTGGAGAAATACCTGAAGACATGAGCAAGTCAGTGTTCATTTGCCTTCCAAAGAAGCCAGGAGCCACAACGTGGGAACTTCATGGAACAAAAAGCCTCACGAGCCACATCACCAAGGTACTCTTGCGCATTCTGATGAATAGAGCAAGGAAAACATAGCTCCCCGAGATATAAACAGTACAGTTTGGCTTTATGAAGGATTCAGGAACAAGGAATGTCATCTTTACACTGCGCTTACACTACACTAACAGTTAGCCATCGAAAGGCAGAGACATCGAAAAGCAGGTGGACCTCTGCATATGCTTCATAGACTATAGTAAAGCCTTTGACAGGGTCAAGCGCGGAGACTCAATGACCATCTTACAAAACCTTGCTACAGACAACAATGGCATCCGAATTCTCAGCAATCTTTACTGGGAGCAAACAGCTTGCGTCAGACTCGAAATTGTGGTATCTAACTATAAGCCCATAAAGAGAGGGGTGCATTACGGCTGTCATGTCTCCGGATTTGTTCAATCTATGCAACGAAATTATCTTGAGATCTCTGGGAGAAACAGGAGGTGTTTCCGTAGGAGGGGTCATTATCAACAACATAAGCTATGCCGATGACACGGTTCTTATATCCACATCCGATAACAAGACAGAAAGCATGGCGATTAGCAAAAAGACAGTGCCACCAACCTGTATTGCTTGTGTATCAGGAGCAGCAACAAAACAAGTTCAGAAATTTAATTTTCTCGGTAGCTGCATCACCTCAAAAGGAAAATGTGATAAGGGAATCAAAAGGCGCATTGGAATAGCAAAGTCATCGTTTCAAAGAATGAAGGTACTACTAAACCCTAAGCTACAACTGCAAACAAAACAGAGTGCTACATTCGTACATTATGCCCATCCTCACATATGGAAGTGATACCTGGACCATCTCAAAGGCAATGCAGTCTCGACTAGAAGCAGCAGAAATGTGGTTCCACAGGTGAATGCTGTGGAACCCCTTATCTTATGTTGAACATGTCACCAACGAGGAAGTACTCGAAAGAGAAAACACAAAGCGTAGCTTAATCAAGAATATAAGAAAAAGCCAAATGCAGTTTCTTGGCCACCTGATAAGAAAAGGGGACATAGAGAACCTTGTGTTTACTGGAGCTATCAATGGGAAGAAAGATCGAGGTCGACAACGGACAACGCTCCTGGGTAGCATGAGCCAGTGGACCAACATGAACGCTGTGGAACTTCTTCACTGTGCAAGGGGCCGAAAGCTGTTGCAGAGCCTGACGACGACGTCTACTCAAGACCTGGCACCTGACGACGACGACGGCGTTAACAAGCCATATCACAGAAATATTTTTCAATTTCGCCAGGCTGACTGGGATGGAATTCGTCGATTTTTTGGTGGTATTACACGGGATTCAATCTTAAGCATACCAGCTTCTGCTGCTGCAACTGATTTCAAAGAATAAGTACAAGTAGGTATTTAAATACTTACACCTAATAGTTATAGTCAAATCGCATTCTTCTCCATGTTTCAATGCTAATTTTTCTTATACCATTGGTTATCGCAATAATTTCCATGTTTAATTTCAATCTGATGAAACTGATGAATTTCAGGTTTCTTTCTGACAGGCTAGCAATGCTTATAAAAGTTTGATTTCTGATGCTACACCTCGCTAGGCTGGGTGAGTTTAAGAATATAATTCCACTCCAAGACTTGTGAATTCTGGCAAGTCATTATTCCTCAATTCTTTGATGGTATTCAATTTTCTCTGTCTTCTAGAGAAAAGGCGTACCTTTTAGCTAGATTGTTTCCCAACCATTCTTCTCTAAATGACACTCGTGTTTCTTCGCTAGAGTTCCCTTCGCTATCGGATCAGATTTTGCTCTGTTATTATAAATCCAAGGTTGTTTGCAAAGATTACACAGGTCAACAAAATCAAATTTGTTCCTGTATTTTGAATGAATTCTAAATTTGGGGCGCTGATCACCAATGTCAGCGTTAAAAATTTGAGTTAGGTCCCATTTTTTCAGAATTCATGCCCCCTATATTGCCTACTTGCACGTTTAAATGCAATAATGGGGTGTACGCAAATTTATTTTTTTCGACAAGTATGCATGCGACATCCATTGTACCGATTAACAATGTAACATGCCAGATCAAAATAATATATAACACTAATAAAGAGGACAAAACTAGTATAATTTATAGTTTTTTCTCTTGATAGTTCTATAAGTATCTGGATCGTCTCTCTTGATTATTCAGCAGAAATCGGCAAGCATAGTGCAACACCATTTTCCTTACTATCTCTTTTCAATCGTTGCTATAACTTGATGAAACCGTTCGCCGTGTTCATCACTGCAGTCACTGCAATTTTCAGGAAGTCTGTCAAGATGTGAGTGCATGAAATGAACTTTCAGAGACAAGTTACAACCAAATTCCTCGCAGGCCTGTAGCATGCTTTGAACAAGCTCTTTGCAGTTGTCTGCTCGATGGTTACCTAGAAAGTTGGTCACAACAGATCTGAATGAACACCATGCAGCTTTCTCCTTTTGACCAAGAACTTCTTCGAACGAGTCATCTTGCCGAAGTTGTGTTATCTGTGGGCCGACAAAGTTGCCCTCTCGAAGTTTTGTGCCAGAGAGTTTTGGGAACTTCTTTTGGAGATCTTTGAAACCTGCATTATCTTTATTCAAAGCTTTCACAAATGTTTTCACCAAGCCCAGCTTGTTATGAAGAGTGGGTATAAGGACCTCACTAGGATCTACAAGTGGTTCGTTGACAATGTTTTTAGCACCAGGTGTCAGCTGTCTTTGTGGCCAGTCCTTCTTTTCGAAGTGCCGACTTCGGTTTATACTGTTCCACTCATACAAGAAACAGCAGTACTTAGTGAAACCTAGCTGCATTCCCATTAATATAGCAATGACTTTAAAGTCTCTACAAATCGGCCAGTGATGTTCCCTGTAATTTATATAGGTTAGAATTTATTTGAATCCCGCATAAGTCTCCTTTGTTTCAGCGCTGTGTCCAACTGGTATGGAAGGAAGTTCATTTCCATTATGCAACAAAACAGCTTTCAAACTAGCCTTAGATAAGTCAATGAACAGTCAGAATTGTTGAGGTTGATATTCAATTTTGAGAGCATTCATCAGTCCAAAAACATCTGTACATATAGAAAACGAACTTACGTTTTTAAAAGAACTTTAGAAAATCCTGATGTCTGTTCCCAAATGATCTCGCTTCAACAAACTCCATTCTTGCAGCCGGGAGCCTAATAATACGGCCTTCTGCTTTGTAAGGTCCAGATCTCACACCAGATCATTCAGCTCTGCTTGGTTTATTAGATGTGGTTTAGAAGAATCCATCGTGCTGAAGGAGGATTCAAGTGTTGATGAATTACTCGTGCTTGGTGATTGATTTCTCTGGTGGACATCTCCAAACCAATCTGAGGTCGCATCTGTCCGAAAAGAAGATTCATAGGATACACAAAGTTAAACGTTTTAGATAAATTACAACCAGATGATGTTTTTATCAAAAATAAGATTTATAGGGTACACAAAATGAAATACTATAGAGCAATAACAACATAAACGTTACTTTCTAAATAATGTGAGACAGACAAACTAATGCAAATGAAAACTATGTTCATATTATAAACTATATTTTATTCAGTGACCTATTGTAAAATATTCATACTCATATGTTGCCTTATACCAACCTTTTCATTTAAATACATGCTATATGATAAAATGCGACTTTATGTTAAATGTTGTCTTCATGAAAGGTATATAGTAATCACTGCATAAAAAAACATCACTTCTTTCTTCTGAAGTCAATATTGCAAGGGAAACGTGATAACAGTTTTGTTTAAAATTTTCAATTTCAGAAACTTGCTTTAGTTTACAGGAAAAATTTGAATAAGTTGCTTTGAAATATTACTCACCAAACTCTTCTTGGCAGACCGGTACAGGTAGGCCATTGGTGTGAGATACTGGACGAATAGTCGATGGAAGAAATGGATGTACTAGCTGATCCTTTTTTTTTTGCCAAAAGCCTTTAGTAACACCCAGAAACAGCCAGAAAAAGCAACCATCAACATGATTTTTCGGCTCTCTCCATATCATTGGATAGCAAAGCCCATGGAGAGTCTTTTCCCTTTAATCCACATTCTCAGTTTCGTAGCACATGTGTTGCAACATACGTGAGGAGCCCACGGTTTTTCTTGATCACCAACTTATAAATCCAAAGTACAATTGATAGGCTTTGCATAAACCTGCCGTGAGATCGCATTTTTATGCTCGAAAAACAACCTGACCACAAATATAGCAGAAGTTATCCGGCTTGTTTCTACACTCACGAGACATAGCGCTATATCGAAAGAGTAATGTGCAATGGCTGTTACTGCGGTCGGTGGTCTCAAATAAGGTAATGTTTGCTTATTTGATGGCGTTGGTGCACCTAACAGAAGAAAATCAATCCTCGACGTGCCAGATGGTCAATACAAATTGTCATACGTGTGGAAAAAACGCCAGAGAGATCTTGCGTAATGTGTTGTCATGCAGTCCAAGAAAGACAAAGAGAGCACAAAGAAAACTGGTAAAAACCAGAGGTTGAGTAAACAAACAGATCGTCGTTACAGTTTAGATTTACGAGGGTTGTTCCATAGGTGTAGTAAACTTGGAAAATTTTGAAATTATTGACAACTTTTTTTTCAAGAAATGTTTTTGGTCTTTATTTCCTCAGAGCAGATTTTAGAAAAATTTGTCGAATTTTTTGAACAAATTTGAAATTTTGTAAGTGTGAATTTCTGGAGAAACAAAACCTAACAAAAACAAATGAATGTTATTTTCAGAATCAGCACCATAAAGTTACCCTAACCATGTTATTCATATTCAAAATACATTTTGACTATAGACCCGTGTTATTTATTGGCTTGATCAATCCAAAGTTCATGTTCTGGGTTTTATTTCGTTAGTTGTTTTGAAAGAATGTGTCGCCGAGGTATCTTCCTTGCTGTCCGAACTTTTCAATCTTTGGCTATTCGAGTCTTGTTATCCCACTTCCTGGAAAAAAACTATTGCTCCTGTCTTCAAAAATGCAGGTGATACATCTGAAATCGCAAATATAAATGTGCAAGTCTTCCTTTTGTCATTAGTAAGGTCTTAACGACTTGTCCACAATGCACTGATACAATTCTGGCAGAACCTAGGTGACATTGCTGATGTCAAGTGCTTAGAGGACCTCTCTTCCTGTTAACCTTTTAAATGAAATCATGGAACGTATTTATAGGATTATGGGAACGTCTGGTGAAGGACTAGTTGTGGCCTATGATATTTCGAAGTCATTTCGTGAGGTGTAGCACGCTAGCTTGCTTCATAAGCTTTCTGGCTAAGGTCTTTGTGGAAGCGGAATCCAGTCCTTCCTGTCGGATCGTAAAATGCGTGCCACATCGGATGGTATTACATCTGATGTGTATTACATAGACACTGGCGTTCCTCAAGGTTCTATTCTTGCTCCAACTCTCTTCCTTCTATAAAACAATGGCCTTCCTGGTAATTTGTTCCAGTCAATCAATATCTATACTAACGACACTACCCGTACTCTGGCACTGACCACAAAGCAACTCAGCAAGAACAAGTCCAACTTGCGGAAGATCTTGAACCTGACATTTGGGGTGTTACGAGAATATGGAATTGAGTGGCTGCTTTTTTTCAATGCGATTAAATGTAACTGATGTCGTTTAATAGAACTCCAAGCCCTTACCTATGTTCGGCATTCAGGAAGAATCATTCTTAAGTTAATCGTGTAAAGGTTGCTTCTTCTCTTAGGAAACGTTATCCAGTGAAGATCCTTGGTGTATCATTTTCTCCAGGTTTT
Source organism: Morbakka virulenta (assembly GCA_003991215.1). Classification (NCBI taxonomy): domain Eukaryota; kingdom Metazoa; phylum Cnidaria; class Cubozoa; order Carybdeida; family Carukiidae; genus Morbakka; species Morbakka virulenta. The sequence continues at coordinate 3,943,806 of RDPX01000024.1, forward strand.
GACTGGGATACTTTTATTTAATATATTGGCATGTTAGCTCCCAAAAACGATGGTTCTTTGTATCGTGCCAGAGGTCACCTTGTGCCCGAGACCATCTTTGATCACTATAAATCAACTATGCGCCCTTGCATGGAGTACTGTTACCATATCTGGAGAAGTGCTCCGTTACCTCATTTTGATGTTTTCGATCGAATTCAAACATGGTTGTAACCCGATGGGTCCCACATCTGGCTGCTGTTCTTCATACTTTGTCTTGTCAACGGGATGTGACATGTCTTGTCTTTTCTGCAGTTATGATAATGGGAAGTGTTCTGACGAGCTTTCCTTCTTGGTACCAGCTCAGTTTGCTGCATCTGGTGCGAGTCTTTTCTCTCATCGTTTTTATCTTTATGTAGTTGTAGTCCATTCCCTCGGCCTACAAGGTAGTGTAATTCGGTATTCTTCGTGCTTCTGGTGGGTTGCTACCCAAAAACTGCGATTCAGTTCACAATAATTATCATGGCAAAATGTACCGCTAATAAAGAAATCATCATTCGTCTCTTTCAAGTTTCAAGAGTGAGGAAATGAGCTCGACAAGCGATCATTAGATGTCGATCTTATCGATGGCATTGAGTGAGTACCCACAGACAATTTATCGATAAAATCATATGAAAATTGAATAGTCTCCAACATGTATCAGGGCGTTTGATGGGCAACGAAATACATTTTTTTTAAGTATCTGACCAAATGACAATGTTGTCATTGTGCTTTACTGAATACAAAAAAACAATTTAAGGCTACGAGTTTCTGTGCCTTGCTTTGTTCTAAAATACATATGAAGGCTGCAGGCTTGTTCTTAAGCCTTCGGCACTGTAATTCCTGGGATATATTTTTTTTGAATTTTACACATTTTGTACGATCATTCTTAATGCCAATACAAGGCACACAATAAACACTAATAATTGTTAGACAGGCTCAGTATCCGTCAATGTAGTATGGCCAGAACTAAATTAGTTGGTTAACCTGAACAGATGTGTTTTAAGAGTTAAAAAGTTAACCAGGGGTGAAAAAGTGATGCTAACACGGGCTCTTACACGATACCTTCATTAATTATGCTTCTCAGCTACTTTATTCAAGGAAACGTGCAGCATAACCCTCCTCGAAGACTTATAAAAATAAAACTTTAACGAAGCTTCAAGTCAACAAAATCAATGTATATATCTATGTATGTATGTATATATATATATATATATATATATATATATATATATATACATATATTCATACACATATGTCTATGGGGGTTAGTGCAACAGAATACCAAGTAGATAAATACACACTTCTTCTTCTTCTTAATTCGAGCTAACTCTAACTGTGATGACTAGTTTTCTCCATGTGTCTCTATCCTCCATCCAGTTCTTGCTGTCCTCTGGGTCCATGTTTGTGTCACGTTTGAGCTGCCAATGTACGTCATTGCAGGTCTTCGTCTTTTGCTTTTGCCATGATTGGGTTGCCATAACAATACTTCATGGAGAAGTTCACCATCCTTTCTCCAAGCGTGTCCAGTGAAACGCAGTCTTTTGGTTTTAAGTGGTCGAGACCTGTGGTAAGTTTCAATATAGTACTTCGTTTGATATGTGATCCTTCCATGAGATACAAATAAACTTTCCGCAGAATTTTAGTATATGCACCATTTAATCTGTTGGTCATTTGTTTAGTCAACCAGCTACTCGAAATAAGTTCATTTTGAGATTTCTTTCCAGTGATGATTTCCATTTTTTGTCTAACTTGTTTAGAGATTGCCAAGCGTGACCAATTCGTGATTCCATGTCTTTTTGAATCGAGTGAAGCCATGAACCAAGATAATTAAAATTGTTAACATGCTTCAATTTGTTTAATTGAGCAGTAGACTCCAACCATCTGGTTGTTTGTACGAAATGTATTGTGTCTTCTTATAGCTTACATGAAGACCGATTGTTTCTGCAGCTGTTTTAAGTCTTTGCAGGAGAGTTTGGGCCTCGTTTAAAGTACTGGAGATGAGCGCAAGATCGTCAGCAAAATCTACATCAGTGATGTGTTTGACTGGGTATCGGGAGCTTTGTGGAAGTATCAGTCTAAATCCGAGGTGATTATCTCTAGTTGCTACTCTGAGAGCAAAATCAAGCGCAATGATGAAGGGAAAAGGTACCAACGTATCTCTTTGAAGAATGCCAGCAACTATTTCAAAGAAGTCAGTGTCTCCATCAGGTGTCAATACTTATACATATAATATACAGCACACAAAAATAATAAACCACTCACAGTATACTCTCATAAAGGAAGTCCAAGTTCAAGAGGTAGTTACCAAACGGTTTCTTGCTTTTCATTGTCTTTTATTATATTAGCAATAAAACCTTCCAGTTTTAAATGACTCAATCTCTTTCATAGTTGCTAGTTTCCTTATTCATACCGAGTATAGATTGAATAATTAGTTTTCTTTTGTAAATGTCAGAATATTCAATATGCCACCAGCACATTTGTGGTGCTTAAGTCATTGTGGCATAATTAGCTTTCCTCGTGTACCAAGACAAAAGTCACCCTTGATATTTTTGGTATTGCTTCAGTTTTCAAATATGGTGGCACTATATTTGTTTTAAAAAATTTATCCAGCCACATAAATGATTAGCGATACAAAGTATGAATACTGCAATTAAAATTCCCTCTATTCTGGTCCTAAGTTTTTGCATTGGCACTCGACTAGCTCAAGACTCAAAAATAATAAAACAAAAGTCAAATGTGCTTTTATTGGAGCAGAAAACAAAGAGAAAATCGAAGCAACCTGCCACATTTTAACTGGCTGTCTACAATAATTATGGATCATACACAAGTTCTTTTTCCTTACAAAGAGCACATGATGAGTGTTGAATATCAACTGCCTCTAATGCTCCAAAGTGGAGGGCAGATCTTGCTCTGCCAATTACTTAGGACATTTATTCTAAAAAATTTTCACCGTATTTGGAATTTTGTTACAATTGCTATGCAATGGCCAAATCACAATACATAATTTGATAAATACCCTTGACATTTACAGCGTTAATCAAGTTCTACCATATTGTTAAATTTCATTTTTGCTATAGTACAGCACCTACATCTGGGCGAAAATTGCTCGAAACAATAAATATTAAATTTTGTGTAAGAAGAAAAAGAAAGTCACAACTGCTTTATATACTATTGCTTTAGTTTTCGGGACTGTTGGCACTGTAATTGTTCTTCACAAAATTTATATCCGTTGTTGTACATCATACACACAAATAAAAAAGAAAAAAACCCCACGAGAATCGTTAACAAACGCTTAACAGAATCAAAACCTCCCTTGAAACAGTAAAATATCCTATACTAATTACAAATCATGTGCTTTATGACAATGTACAAAATTGACATTTCATTTAGAAATCATAGGAAACTTTTGCTTGTCAAAACGAATCATCACTGACTCAGAAAGTAATATCCAGAAACCAAATTTACAAAATGTAACAATCTTCTTTTGACTTCGCGAAAAAGAAATTAGCAATACAAACATGACAACCAGGGAAATAAAAAGCCATCTTATAGTATCCTGTTAAGTAAAATATACCCTATTAACAATACCATTTCTTGCAAACTGCTTACTATATGTGCTAATCAGCTGTATAAGCAGGTCTAATTTGATTAAAAGAGTACAAATTCCCATATAGCCTAGATTATTGGATTACGTTACGTCTATTAAAAGCCCATATTTAGTTCCTGAAAAATGTTAACACAACAAAAAATGAAAATCTTGAAAAAAGTACTAAAATGCTTCTGAATCATTGATAGAAACACAGATAAACCTTAAAAATTATTTTTACTCTGCCAAATGGAACAACTTTTAATATTTAAATTATACTGTCAAAAGCACTCCTGTAGACAGATAATTATCTGTGTATTATATTACATACCCCGCGTACACATATAGTGTTATAAATATATTGCCACCGTGATGTAAATACGAGTTAAGATTGTCTATTCTGCAGTTTCTTACAATATTATCAGACTACAGTAACTCTTAAGAGATCAAATAGCACAGTTTTAATTGAGGAGTACAATTCTACCCACCAAGGAAGGTTTGAGCCCCACTAAGACTGTTTGGTGCGGCAAAGTGCGTTTTTAACTTCGGAATTTGATAGCAATTTATAATTCCTTTTGGGCAAATTTATTACCACCCCCGTTTCTTGGAGTCCTATTTCACAGTAAAATCTTTTTTTTTATTGTGACACTTGATATTTTAGCGGGATTTTCAAGCCACTAATATACAAGCTATAAAGCCAAATACACGGTTTTTCATAAATGACATAGCCTAATCTTAAAACTCTCCAGAAAAAATCCACCGGAGAGCTACATATGTGAAGCAAATATGGAGCAGTATAAAATTAAAAAAGGCCTAAGGTCCATCATAGCAAAATCTAACCACAGCACCAACAAGGCAATTGTAATTTTCTTTGAATCTAACATGCTTTTGTTAAATTCTTTTACTCGTCATACTGAAGGTACGGAGCTTACGTATGTCTTCAGCGAACGCATTGTGTCAGCCATCACGCTTCCCATTGTTTGATCTACTACTTTTCGTGGTATCCACCCCTTTAAAAATAAATAAAGTAATGCAAGTTTGTAAAAATGTTGCATTTGCTGGCATGAAAATATTACCTGCACTAACATAAAGTTCTAAAAACTTGAGATAATGTTATACCTTACACTTGAATAGAACTCTCAGCTCCCTTTAATGCTATTTAATTTCTTTCAATAAACAAACATACATGAACAAAGAAAACTACTGTAAACATAATTGCCTTATACACCACGATACAAAATCACATCTAAAAAAATCAACATTGATTAAAAGCCTTGCGGTAGAAATTACAGGTTTAATTGTACTATGAAGCGGTAACAATTAGTAAAAAAAGCATCTAAGACTGTTACTTCATTGATTTGACAGGTTACCATTGGTCAGCTTTGCTACTCTGACTCAGTGGTTACGGCTCTATCATTGAAGTGGTAAAAGCAAAGGGACGACAGTGATGAAGAAAACATTACCTTCAGGTTTGTGTTAAGAAGCCATATTAATTCAGTTTTATCCGGGGACTCTGCAACGTCTTTTAATATAAATCCACCGGGACCGTTTTCACCTCTGGATAAAATGAAAAAGGCATACAATTTTACCTTAGATACTACCACACAAAGATTTTAAAGAAGAAAATAAAAAAGGTAGATTCTAGGGAAAGGGAAAGGTAAAGGTAAAGGTAAAGGGAAAGGAAAGAAAGAAGAGACGAAACGGGACGAGGAAGGAATAAACGGGAAGGCGGGAGAGAGAGAGGAGAGAGAGAGAGAGAGAGAGAGAGAGAGAGAGAGAGAGAGAGAGAGAGAGAGAGAGAGTGTGTGTGTGTGTGTGTGTGTGTGTG
>RDPX01000024.1:3949759-3967929 GCA_003991215.1 Morbakka virulenta
TGTGTGTATGTGTGTATGTGTGTATGTATGTGTGTATGTGTGTGAGTGAGTACGAGAGGAAAAGAAGAAATAGAAGTAAGTAAAAGAGAAAGTGGGGCAGGGAAGGGGAAAAAACGAAATGGAAAAGAGAAAAGCGGGAAAAAATGAAAGGAAAATAAAATAAAAAGGAAAAGGGGAAAGGAAGAGAAAGAAGATGAAAGACAAGAGGAATAAAAACCCAGAAAGATAAAAATTAAAAATGTACCGTTAAGAAAACAGAAAAATCCACCATGTGCAAAAACTGGTTATTTATTCTACTCGTTTCAATTGGGGTGGAATGGAGGCACAAAATTTTAAGTAGCAAACAGTGAACACCAGAGACAAAAAGGCGGAATACGTTTAGGAATACATTCATAATTTGATTATGACATCGTTGGCCAAGTAATATAATACATTAGAACGCTTAACACCTTAAATTGAATATTGTTTGGACCCTGGCGCATCGGGGCATGCTGGCTAGGCGTGCAGAAAGCAATAAAAAAACCAGCAACAAAATAAAATGCAATTAATATATCTTCATTGTATATAAATGCCTTAGAAATTTCATGCCTGGCAATTTTAGTGTCATATTCTGTTCTTAAGCCAAATTTACAAAATGACAACTACAGTGCAAATGGCGTTTCTTGTTCTAATGTTCGTTTGTCTTAGTAACGATCCACATTAGTCATACTTTACCTTATTACACCTTTCTTCTCAGGGACTATGCTACACGTAGTTGATACCGTACAAAGAAGCCTAAGGTTTCCTTTCTGCTTATAGCGTCGCACAGTTACGAAGTCCCTTGAATAAGAATGGGAAAAATCAAAATAACAACAGTTTACTTTGCAAAATCTTCAAAATGTCTGCGGTTTAATTTCTTCTCTTAACATTTCTATGGTTGTTTCCCTCCCACCCTTTTCCACGAAAAAAACCCACAACAATTTCAATATAAACAACCCAAACTGCTTTACTGAGGAAGCACCTAATCACCATGAGGTCTCGTCTGGTCTCTGAATGGATCCAATTGTGCCCTCCACCGTAAACGTTTTTGAGGGTTAACAGCATAACTTAACACAAGCAAATGACACAGAATGTGCAAGGGGTAAACCACGAAATGACGAAGTAGTGCCTCTTAAAACGTAGTGGGTTTTAATAGTTTAGCTGAATAATAAACAGTTTGTCAATGCATTCAATACCAAGTAAAAGTAATAGTGTTTAAAAACAACTAACCTCTACCCTGGGCTTAAAATATTATAATAAAAGCTCTCAAGTGCTTTGCGGAATGCCATGCGGCCAAAATTGCCGTCAGAAAAATCAAAGGTCCAAACAAACTTTATGCATTCAGTTAGTATAAAGAATATTACCTTGATTTAATCAAGCCGCCGCCAGCATCAGTAGCAACTACGTGACAGACATCCGTGTTTTTATCCAGACGTTTAATTATCTGAACACAAAAGCAGAAAATGTTTCCATCAACATTGACTTTAATATTTGCAGATACTGATCCTCCCGAAAACAACAACAACAACAACAACAAACGCGGAGCTTCTTTTATCTATTCTAAAACCTAAGAGTAGGGACCTGCTGTATGAAGTTTCTGTTTCATCTATACTTCTGCATTCTTCAACCCAATTAAAATATGCACTGGAAATTCATCTGGGAATAATTCCATAAAAAAGGTTATTCCTTTCTCGTAGGTTAAAAGATGACTGCTTTTCAATCCAACTAAAGGATACTCAATTAAATGAAAGAAAATTAAAAAAATGACCTTGATAAAGAAGTAACTTTTGGCCTGGCAGAAACTAACCGTTTTGAAACTGTGCAATAGTCTAATACGCTTCGCTTTGACAAGAGCTGGTGTAACAGAATTAGCAAAATCATATTTTATTGATTTCCTGAGAGAAAATTAGAAGAAAAGGAGAAGCTCTTTAGTTCCCGGTGTAAGCTGAGAGATTTCAGTTCATCTCAAAGAATTGACTATATAAATACAATTAATTTTTCGAAGCTGAAACTCAAATATGAATCAAGTGACCAAAAAGTCATTATTGATAAGCGAAGCTATTTGGGGAAAATGGTCATAATGGCATTATTTATCCTTCGGTAGACATCATCGTGGTGAAATAAATTTGTTGTGAGATCTGGAGAGAGAAATTTGATACTTATGCTATTGTTTTTTTTGTGCAAAGATAAAAAGATGTCGATATCCATGCCCATTAACATAAGAAGAGTTTCATGACATTTTGTCAAAAAACCCGACTTAACACTGCCTCAAAGAGAAAGGAAAAGGTGGGGACATTTAAATGTCATAATTCCATTGAAAATAATGTTAGTAAAATAAAATGTGATATTTTGAATCGACTAGCAACCTTCTTACCAAGCCACAAACGTAAACGATGCACCCCAATGTGTATGCAGCTTCTTATAAACTCTTTGATTGCCAACAAAGGCAATCAAGTGCCAATGGGTACTTTTGACAGTCTTGCGTGAACCAAGATCCTCTCCGAAACAAACATAAGCCGTTTGGTCTGCTCATAAAATATTATGGAGTAAATATACCAAGCACGAAAGCGTGTTAAAGCCAACTGTTATAATCATTTGTTAAGTAAAAGAGTTCCTGAAAACATGGTCAAAAAATTACAGAGTGCGTGTATCTTAACCAAGCGTGTATTGTTAGCAGTGACTGGTCCAATTTAAGTGAACAAATTTAAGTGACTTTCAACAACAAAAAAATTGATTGCAGGTGTACTGCCAAACTACAACGAAAGCAAGATTCGTTAATTAATACCCAACCAATCTATTAATCTTGATGAATTACCAGCACATACACAAGGGAATAGCTCTCGACAGTTGCAACATATTGAAACAGCTATGCCCTATCTTTGATCTATCAATCAAAAACTAGTACTGTAGCAAACATTTAGTGTAAAGCATAATACAATAAAAGCTGGTCTTTTTCTGTTCTGACTCTTCTAAGCTATTTTCTAGCAACCTCTGTTCTACACAAATCTTTTAGAACTCTAACAATAATCAAGTTGGTGAAGGCGTTATGAACTGTAACTTTTTGTAACAAAGATCGAAAAACAATGCTTATCTTACATTTTAAGGGTGCACCGTCAATGTTCATGGTTAAGTTATCAAACTCCAAAACTAGAAGTGTACATAAAAGGTCACGTAAAACAATATTAATAAAAAACATAATAAATAAAATTTAAAAAAAATTACTAAAATATTATGCTCAGATTAAAGATGGCCCTACTTACATGACATTCAGCAACATTAGAATTCCAAGCCGGTTGACTTTCTATATCTTTCCAGAGTATTTTATATAAAAGGCGTGGAGGGCAATCTATAACAGCCTATAGAAAAAACAGGAAAACAAATGCGCAATACAGTACAGTAGCAAAGTTTCCACCATACAAACGTTCCTGAACAAGAAATTAATTTTGTTGTTCCAAAGCTTGAAGAATAATGTAAAATCAAAATCTTAAAATGAGCTCTGTCAGTAACTTAATGCAGGGCCACATGACATGCTTATCGATGGACTGGTGGGTTTTAGAGTAGAACATATAAAAAACAGTATATTTAAGTAGACATTTATTTAAAAAAATAGCAGGTAAAGTTTGACGAGAGTTGAAAAAATGTTTGGTAGAAATTAAAATCCATGGAAACGTAATCTATGGGCAATAAATCAAAATCCAGTTAAATAACAGCAAGGCTCTGTCTACTCCTAGGGCAAAAATTACACCCCACAAAATTAAAAATCTGTTCGGGCATGAACTGCTTTGTGCAGTAATACTCGAGTGGATGACCATGAGTTTACTATTCGCTGGTTTCCCAGATTGAGTCTGCCAACGTCCCTGAATCTACTGTATCCTATTTGTTTCTCTATTTTGAGCGGCACACTAATGCGTTTGTACATGTCTAAGTAAATGACGAAGGTGATGTAACTAATACAAAAAATGAAACGTCTGAAAACACTCAACAACCTGCAAATCTCTGCACTTCTAGCTTACAAACGATAAATCTCTTAAAAATGCCCTGAAGACTTCAAATAAAAAACAGATCCAAAGAACCGAACAAAAGCAGAGGGATTAAACTGTATTAAATGAATTATGCCCAAAATATGACGTCTATTCGACAGTTTTATCCCGTGTGGTGCAAAATCACCTGGCGGACCACTCTACTTGCTTTTTTAATAAAACCAATGTATCTTGAGTTCTGTTAAAGCAAAAATCATTAAGGATCCATACAAAAAAAATATCTTGTTACTTTTATGCAGATGGGGCCCTTAAAGGATTGTTTTTCGACCTACAGTTACAAGCAAAACTTCTTGCAACAGTCAATACCTACTTGACACACAAGAAAAGAGGACATATATCAAGATCGTTTTACCATATGGATCTGGAGCAGCGAGTGTAGTTATTTTTTTATTTACTAAAAATCCCGGTTTACAACGAAAATGAATGGGCCTGGTGTGCATCAAAATGTACCATGGAAAAAAATTGTGTCACAATTAAAAGTCAAGGGCAAACTGTCCTGCATCTACGGGGTGAGCAAGGTATAAAATCTACAGTCATGTTTATCATGATTTTGTACATGCGTGCACGCACACGTACGTCCTTATGTACGTACATATCTTCACAAACACACAGGTATAGTTCGGTCTTCAGACACATGTTTCCCTATCCCACAGATCATCAGTGCAGATTGGAACCTAGGAATGTTCGCATTTTTCACAGAGAAACCCATAATATGGACATTTCTGGGCATGCGCATACTCAGAAATCAAAGGTTTCGTGATGGGGCAGAGTGCTTCAATCGCCACAAGAATAGTGGGCTTCGCATAGTTGCCACGGGCCCTGTCACAAATCTGATTGATGCTCAACAACACAAATGTTGAGTAATGAATATAGTTGAAGCACACACACACACACATATGTGTATGTATGTATGTATGTATGTATGTATGTATGTATGTATGTATGTATGTATGTATGTATGTATCTCTTTCTGTGTGTGCAAAACAAATAAAAAGGAAGCTGTCACTTACCTCACATTTAAAAACTTGACCAATATCGTCAAATTCTCTACTAGAAACGATAATGTCATCCTGTTGCACAACGACAAAAAAACAACAACACAGTTTTGCTGTAATACTTTTGGCGAACATCCATGATTAAAAAGAATATAAGATTACGGGTTTTGGTAGAAATTAAAGCCAGGAACATCGTAGTGGCGACANCACACACACACACACACACACACACACACACACACACACATATGTGTATGTATGTATGTATGTATGTATGTATGTAGGTATGTATGTATGTATGTATGTATGTATGTATGTATGTATGTATCTCTTTCTGTGTGTGCAAAACAAATAAAAAGGAAGCTGTCACTTACCTCACATTTAAAAACTTGACCAATATCGTCAAATTCTCTACTAGAAACGATAATGTCATCCTGTTGCACAACGACAAAAAAACAACAACACAGTTTTGCTGTAATACTTTTGGCGAACATCCATGATTAAACAGAATATAAGATTACGGGTTTTGGTAGAAATTAAAGCCAGGAACATCGTAGTGGCGACAAATTCTCACTGAATGCTTCATTTCCAGACATAAAAAATCACAAAAAAGACTATCACAAGACTATCACAAAAAATGTATTGACATTCATGTGCCTAGTATTACCATTTATATTCGTAACTTTGCCTTTTCAAGCAATGCTTTCCGCCATAGAGATAATGGGGTTCTTTTATCTAAAACTGAATAAAGGCTTGGATTCATGTACACTTGATACGAAATACTGACAACAAAACACAGTTCAAAAAAGGAATGCCGTGCACTCATTCAAAATAATGCATTTGACCAAATTCCTGCATGGAGTGACAACCTCTCCAGCTAAGAACAAATAGCATTTTACCGTTCACCACATTGCCAAACTACGAAATAAACAAATTCAAAGTACTTTTTAAGTTAAAAATCAAAGAATGTCCAACGGTATTATGACAAAAATTCCCACGGATATATACAGGCAGTGATTAGCAAAAATAAAAAACCCGAAACAAAACAGAAAAAACGGGGTGGAAAAGTAAGATATAAGGAAAGAAAGACTGGGGGCGAGGGAGTGTGCATAGAAGTAAAACGGCGGAGGAGGAACAGAGCAATGAAGAAAAATGGTAAGGAAGAAAAAAGGGAAGGAGAAGAGAATGAGCGGAAAAGAATGGGAGAGAGGGAGGGGAGAGGACAAGATGGGAGAGGACAAGGTGGGAGAGGACAAGGGGGAGAGGTGGAAGAAAGGGAGAAGTGGCAGTTTTAATAAAACAAGACACCCATAAGTTAAATGTAGGACAATAATTTACTACCGGAAATCGTCTTACAGAACGTCAAAGTAAACACTGGACATTTTGTACCGCTTTGTCGGTTGACAAGTTGGTACTAGAATGAACTGAAAACACTTTCAAAAGTAGGACTTGTGATCGAATAATCGGAAATAAAGCTCTGATCAATATTACTTAATTGAATTTGGTTCTTTCTGGCGTTGTCTCACAACAATTTTCCCCATTTACAAAAATTGGTTTCCACTTACTATACCAGCTACAGTCAGTGGTAGAACTTTGTTGGCAATAAATTATAGTCCTGCGACTTCGATTATTGACACAGTAAAACTAAAGAGGCAGACTACTTACGTCTTTTTTGTTTACTTTCCATCCCTCTGTAATAAAGAGCATTTTCAATGTTTGGCTAACTGCTGACTTGCCTTCATCTGCAAGTTCATTTGTCTATCACGATATGAAAAGTAATGAGGATTCTTTTTAATTTTTTAAAGTTTTGAAAATTTCCAGGGGTAAATAAAAGGCTTATTATTTATAATCAAGGTTCGGAAAACCATTTCAAAAATTGTGCTCTGTAAGTAAGGCGATAAGTAAGGTGTAAGTTATAAAAATAAACTATGTAAAAATATATAACTAATATATGCAAATAAAATTTACAACTTGGATATGATACATTCGTGGTGTATGGAGTTCGTGGTGGTCTTCCTGAATAGTTCGATTCTTGCTTACTATTATTTACCTATGGCATGTCACAGTTCACATATTTAGGTTCATTACTTTCCTAATTGACAACAACGATTTGGCAAATGCTTTTAAAAATCTGGTTTTATCTCTTTGCAAGTATCTATCTATCTATCTATCTATCTATCTATCTATCTATCTATCTATCTATCTATCTATCTATCTATCTATCTATCTATCTATCTATCTATCTATCTATCTATCTATCTATCTATCAATTTATCTACTCAAATAAAGGTTACAGGTTACAAAACATTTAAATTTAACAAAAATTTTCAATGGGGAGCTCATATGTTTGAATACTTGGCAGAATTCAATAGAACGTTATCGCTTTACATTGACAAAAAAAATCATATTTCACATTTTTTCTTAAAAGCCCTCCTAATTCTATTACCAAAATTAGTAAAAACCAAATAAAAAAACAACTGCAGCATGTTAAATTTCGTTTATGTAAAAAATAAACATATAACAACTGTGACACACTAATACTATGTGTAATTAAATGAAATCTCCGTGCTAATTCGGGTAATGATTACAACACTGACATATTCTCTATGCTTTTTAGATAAAAATTAGTAAAATAAAAAAAACTCTAAATGTCTTTGTAACCTTACTGCAGTTGAGCTGAACAAGTAAAAACGACTAATTTATGTGGACGATTTTAAGTATTTTACGAGTGGTTAAATGCCTACCATAATAATTGGAAAAGGGCTACTAGTTGTTGTAGATTCTGCAAAGCTCTCATCACTGTCACTAATTTCAGTGTCTGAAATGTAAAACAACCCAACAAAAACAAAAAAGTGTTAAATATTAACATTTCATGCACACAAAAATCACACATATATATGAGCTTGTACATGCAACTGTAAAAACAGCCAACTGGTTTAAAAACGGGATAAGCACTATTTCGTCAGGTATCTTAAGATCCGTATAATGTAACAAACAATAAGAAAAAAAAATTACCAATCAAATCTTTATCAAATAAATGGATACGAGAAGGGAAAACGACAACAAATACAACAGAAGATTGCGAAAAAAATATGTCTTGTCGTGGGGCCTTGGTCATGGCTTCAAGTTTGAATGAATGGTGTGAAGTAAAAGGTTTGGAATGAAAGAAAAGCCCTGTAAAAAGGGGTTGCAAAAAATTAGCTTGAAAAATGTTTATTGAACAAGAGAGTACTAAAATGTGAGAGAACATTCAACATTATTTAAAGGAAAAAAGGGTAATAAGGATGCAATATCATGGCAAAGGAAAAACGAAACGAATGAACCGAAATACCAAATGTGTATTTATAGGAAAATGAAATGTGCCAAAAATTAACAATATTTTGCAAAGATAGTAGAGTTGATGGCCATAACCAGTTTTATTCTTACCTAAGGTAAGAATAAAACTATTAGCTATCGGTAAAGTATACCTAGCTTTGCGTTTGGATGTATTAGTATACACTTTTTATTAGATAAGCAAAACTCACTGTTTGAGACCAACATCAAAAACAAATCCTTTCAGACCATTTCATCTGTAGAATGGCTTGAATGAGAAATTTACAATAGCCTTCAAAATCATACAAACACATCCTCATAGTAAAAAAATCTAATGTATCATAATAGTAATGTTCATAGTCTTTGTAACAACTTGATTTTACATGAGTGGGTTGTTAACGCTAGCAAAACCCCCAACCTGGAGGAATTATTATTATCATAAACCATTCTTTATATTGCCTAGTTTCTACAAAATTTGAAAACAATTACTGTGGTAGTTTTGGTATGGTCTCAACACGATAAGCAAACTTATGTTTAACCACCAACTCCCATATCACTAACTTAGCTCTTGATTCTTTATGAAATTTAAGTGGTAGTGATTTTCCAGATATCTTGGCTGTACCAGGGTTGGTAGACTGTGAAACATATTTTTAACGAAAACGGTTTATTATCTGTTTTTGAAAAAATAGTAGTGCAAAGCCCATCTCCAGTTGTGATTTAAGCNGTAAAAAAATCTAATGTATCATAATAGTAATGTTCATAGTCTTTGTAACAACTTGATTTTACATGAGTGGGTTGTTAACGCTAGCAAAACCCCCAACCTGGAGGAATTATTATTATCATAAACCATTCTTTATATTGCCTAGTTTCTACAAAATTTGAAAACAATTACTGTGGTAGTTTTGGTATGGTCTCAACACGATAAGCAAACTTATGTTTAACCACCAACTCCCATATCACTAACTTAGCTCTTGATTCTTTATGAAATTTAAGTGGTAGTGATTTTCCAGATATCTTGGCTGTACCAGGGTTGGTAGACTGTGAAACATATTTTTAACGAAAACGGTTTATTATCTGTTTTTGAAAAAATAGTAGTGCAAAGCCCATCTCCAGTTGTGATTTAAGCATGGTACGGCATTAGTAAACTATCAGTGGGGTAACAATTTCAAAATGAAGTAGTTTAAAGTGGTTGACAGAGCTAGGTCTGCTACCCTACAAAGTGTCCACCAAGAAATTCGAGTAGGTACTTTTTTCCAAATTGGTTTCAATCGGTTTATCGCATTTTTCAGTCTCAAATCAATAAATCACAGGCTAGAACAATTGTTGTGACGCCGTAATTTTCATTTTTGATAGGCAGCAAAAAGTAACGATTTCGATCCACCTCGGGTTCAATATTTTACTTATTACCAAATTTCTGACAGAATTTGAAAGAAAACGGCTTTTGATGTTAACTATCTGGATTTATCGAGGGGCACGTTCCACAATACAAAACAAGTAACTTCTTCACTCATTCTATCTTGATTTCCCGTTGGCTGATCGTTGCGAATTTCGTCATTCGGGGCACGTTACTTTTTGCTCCACTTTTTCAGATCAAAAACGGAAGCTACTAGCTTAGTTCTTAGATGTATGAATAAAAACAACAAGCTCAATAAAATCTAAGCCACAGCTTTTCGGTATTTTACCATCATCAGGGCTGTTACAAATGATAAACTGGCAATGTTCTATGACATTTAAAGAAAGAATTCTTACTTAAATAATATGGTAAAGGCAATAAAAGTTAATTAAAATGTTTCAATAGACAAAGTATTTGCAGGGAAGACAAGCATTTCATGAAATGAAACATCAAAATCAAGAAATAAATTTATTTATGTTTCATCATTGCATCATTTCTATAAGTTAAAATTATTACCGAAAAGTTCTGGGTTCGATTTTATTGAATTTGTTCTTTTCATTTATACCTGTTTTCGAATATGGCAAACATGAAGAAAGTAGTTGTTTGAATCGATCTTTTTTCAATCGCGGCGCCATGCGATAAACTGGCTATTTGTTCTTAAAAATCATGACAAAAAATGCTGGTCAAGATTAAATGTCCCCTACTCTCCCATTTATAGAGATTTTGCACGGTAAACGGAAAACATTTGATTGAGTCCATTAAGAATATAGTTTTATCAGGTTCATAGCTTTTGGCACTGTACCCTTCTCCAATTTCCATGTAACCACGTCTCCGAACAATGCAAACTCAAAAAAGGGAAAAGGAAAGGTAACAAAAATTGTTCCATCACGACTTACCAGGCTCTGCGGTGCAATTTGCAGTATAAAAAGATCTCTGATCCGACTCAGGGGGTCTGAAAAAAACAAACCCTCAATAAGATAAACATCGAATTGTACAAATTTTAACTTGGCTAATCAAAGTAACAACTATCATATTAAAAACTCCTATGCAAACTCAACCTGAGCACTTATTCTTGACGAAATACCTACCTGCAGCAGAATATCATGCCGAAAATGGAGGTGTACAGGAAAGGGGCAGAGTATGGTCAGGCTGGGACTGTCTTTCTAAATTTGTTTTAAGTTTTGATTCCTGATGTTCCCAGTCCCGGTTTTCCGGCTATAAATCATAAAACAATGAGAATTTGCCCTTTGGCAACATGGATAATTTTTGAGACCTGGACTAACAAGCTTAATGAAAAAAACCCAATATAACAATATCATATATTTTATGGTATCTTTCGAGGTTTAGCTCAGAAAGAAATTCTGACTTACGAAAACCCCCCTATATCTATGGGAGGTTTTTATAACTTTTTTTCCAGCTTATTTTTTATACTTGGCAATTACGCATCTTCATTTTTGTGATTGAACAGGGTACCTTTTTAAACCCAATTCAGGGCCAGACGTCCTTCCTTTCAGCAACCATTGACGTCATGTAGAATTTGTAGCCGAATCCAACCTATAACGTCGTGATTATAATTCAGCTGCACTAAGTACTGGGTCACAGGTACCTTAACTGACTCATGATTAGCATAAGCTATACACCTAAAACGTTTACACAAACAAACAAACACACACAAAAAATCATATAAAGATGGGGAATTTGTTTACAGATTCATCATCACTAGCTGTCGCCGACATTTAAATTTAGAGTGTATAATAATGGCCTGTTTTAAGGAAACCACAGTATTGAACATGTTATTCTAAGTGTACAAAAAACCCATAAAATTCCACTGTTAAGTTATCCATTAAAGAAAATAAACTGCTTAAGTAATTTGAGTTCTTTACAGACGGCATATCTGTGAAACACTTCACTTCGGCGCTCTGCCAAGGGGAAAAAATCACTTAAAAACTATTTTACAGCTCACAGTTTCTTCCAAAGTTAAAAACGTTACTTGAGGTAAAAATTCGTGGCACGTTCTGATACCCCTAATAATATGGCTCGCCAGTTACTTTTTACTATAAAAAACAAAGTGGAATGACAGACATATTTAGCATTCTTTTACTGTCTTAAATAAAAATATAACGAGCTTTCACAGATCTAATAAGGTTGTAGTTAATGCCACTATACAATCTATCTACATATTTGCATATGGCCATAACAGCACAGTGTTACGAACAAGTGACAGTTGGCATTGTGCACAACTGTAAGTCCTTGTTGAAAAGAGCAGGTTTTTTCAGCAATTTATTATTTTTTTACCAAGAAAATCGCTGTTAAATAGTAAAGAGTAACTTTCCCCGTTACCGCTCGATAGTTACAATGCACTTTTTTTATTATGCCTGAAATGTTTATGCAGAACAGGTAATTTTTGTACAAATTGCCACAAGAAAAGCGACTGAGTTGCATTCTCTTAGAAAATTACAAAAAGCTGCTGCTCTATATAAAAAGTAGCAAAACAAACCCTTAAGTATATTACCTTCGGTACCATGATCCATAAGAAATACTATCCTGCCCAAGAACTGACGGTAAGGAATCTATAACAAGATTTATTAAAATTGCAGAATTCTAACGGATTGTACGCAATAATATGTTTAAGTAATTAAAACAACCATTGCCAAGAGATGACAATGCAAATGCTAATTGCAAATTTTAGCTTGCTAACGAGAAAGCATTTGTTTAACTTGACTGCAGCTTGAATCACTGGGTCATGTTTTATTAGTACGAATCCTGTTGGCTGAAGCAACAAAAAAGCACAGTTGGGATAAACGCCTACAGCAAGAGTTACAGGTACATGTGATCGCAATATAAAAACACCAGTACTTCTCGAATTTTGGCGAATTTAATAAAATGTCCTTCTCAAACATTTTCTTGGTACACTGTTGTAAACTGCGAAGCACTCTAGTGCAACTCGATTCTTGTAATCCAGGAGGCAAAAAAATATGAAAAATAGAACTGGGATATTATCTCGGCACAAGACCAGAGCACAAAAACATAAGTAAAATAATGGTATGTTTTTAAGTATGATGCAATATGTATTATGCTTTTAATGGTGTATCACATGGAGGCGAGGAGAGTAAGTTTATAGTATTAATATACGAACTGGAGGATTGTAAACACTCTGTCGCATACAACTGAATCACACTGGAAAAAGAAAGAGAAGAAGACTGAAGCTGTGAAATTGCACAAAGAACTATAGAGAATATAAGGCAAGAAAATAAATAAAAAAACTTAAAACTCAAAATTATATAGCTACCAAAATAATTTCACAATATACTATTATGCAATTCAATTTAAAAAGATTATTTTGCATTGGATCTGGGTTTTTTTTCAATTCACATACAAGAAAAAAGCTATAAATGTTAACTTTAAAAGTCGACGGGCGAATCTACAAAATTATGATTATGTTTACAGAGGAAAGTTGTAAGGGATGCAATTATTTTATCTTCAATTTGGGTAATCGGTCACTTACGTACAAAGAGTACCTCCTACTGATTTTATTACATTATATATACAAGCTTTGTGTTTTGGATCATGTGAGGTAGACATCAACGGCCCCCTCTCTCCCTCTTATCATTTCAATCACAGCTCAAAAATGTGTCTACATTACACAAGGCTTGTGGCTGGCTTTACAGTAAATTTGGGCGCATTTTACCCCTTTGTGTGTCAAAAATATGATGGTCCTCATGTACTTCTGATGAAAGCTACAACATACCCTCGTCTTATCCAATTCCTCGTGACACCAAAGGGTGTTTTTTGTCCACTGTTTACAATGATGAATGGATATCAGATTAACACTCTTTAAAGGGAGTTCCCAATACTGATATCGATTTTGGCAAACTTATTAATGTAAATACAAAATGGATGATAAAAAACATCACAAGGTAACACTAGAGTCCTCTAACAGTGGTAAAAAAAGCACTCAAATATGTTTTAACACCTATTCCACTGTTTTTTAGTTAAGTAACAATTCTTTAAGAAATTGTTTTAAGAAATTTTAAGTATTTTATTATTTCTGCAAACAGTTCTATAACCCTGTCAGGCAAATTCGTTGTCGGCTTCTCTCTGCATATCTGCCGATGGTGCAGATCCGACGGAAACGTCGTGGCAACAACAGCCGCCTTTCCTTGTTGGTATTGTGACTGGTTTCTTTAATTCCGAACAAACAAATCCTTAGAATAAGTAAGTCTTTTGTCACATCGCTGACACCAGAAAAATTAATATTTTTTTAAACCTTAAGCCAACTACGCATTAACAAAGCATTAATCCCCTTTACGTGAAATAAAAGAACATATTGTAAATGGAATGTCTAAAGAATGTCTGAAAACAAACTTACTAGTGAAACTTTTCTTTGCATGCTTGAGTTCAGTAGGTATAACCTGGATTTATGAAAGTGAAAACAAATACTTTAATACTTCTTACTGAATCAAAGTACCCAAAGCATTTACAAATACAAACCACAGAAAACAATTGACGAAGACATTAGCAAAAATATAATTGAAAGATCTAAACAAAGCTGAGGAGCCTACACTGACCGAACGCATGGGTGGTTTCGAGGCCGAAAGGCTCTGAAACTTAAGAGATACCTAAGAAATTAAAAACATCAATAAATATCAGGTTCACTCTCTGATTAATATCCTTTATTCATCGATTGCTTTATTATTAAGCAAAGAAACTCAAGATATGTAAACTCGGCAGTTAACGTAAGCACCGAAGACGTGATAAGGCAACATTTTAAGAACTGTTTCACACAAAATTAGATTTAGTGTAAAACAGTACTAATAGAACGAAAGCTAATTGCCCTATGTGATAAATATCTCTTTTCATTAATAAAACGAGGCCTCGTGAAGGAAGTTACTCTTCAAGACCAACTTTAAAGTAAAAACAACTCTTTCATCAAGCAAAACAATTCACGGCCAAGAAGCCGAAGATCCACCGAGATAAATTTTACAACAAAGAAAAATCAAAAGCGCTAAGATAAACTCGTAATTTCATACCTCCCAGTCACGAATATTAATGTATGAATATATTTATTGACGAACATTTGGGAAATACTTATCCATCCGTCTGTCTGTCTGTCTGTCTATCTCTATCTCTTCCCCCCCCCCCCTCTCTCTCTCTCTCTCTCTCTCTCTCTCTCTCTCTCTCTCTCTCTCTCTCTCTCTCTCTCTCTGCCTTCATCTACAAATCGATCCATCAATGTACCCACTACCATGGCAAAATTACCAAAATAGCATAAAACTACTCCTAACATGGTATATGTTGAAGTCTCTGATCTGTGATCCTCGCTACCAATATCTCTAAGAATGGAATTTACCAGTCAGAGAAGGAACTGGAGGAAAATTCTTGACCAAATGTTAGCCATCTTACAAAACTCAAATGACAAACCTACTAAAAATATAATATACAGGATCGTCAGACATAAAATTTCCCTCTCTTTTCTTGCTGTGCAATAAAATCCCCTTCACTTTAACCGTACCATAATTATTGCTAACCCTGAAATCGTTTTTGTGATGGTGGTTGTAGTGTATGAGTGGAATAAAGCGAGAAATAAGTTGGTTGAATAAATTAGTTGTTTTCAGTTGCAGTGCCCCGTTTAACAAATATTAAAATCGATACAGGTTGTTTACCTTTTTTTACAGATTTTCTGCATACCATATTTAAAAAAGGCTAAGCAACCAGGGCGCATATAAGACACAAAAAGGTTTGGGTTATAAAGCATACGTACCAATGTCACCAGTATCGATGTTACAGAGGTAAGTAGAACTCAAGTACAACTAGAATTTCTTTGACTACTACGTAATAGTGTAAGCACAGCAAATTTAATAATTTTAAGGTTCCAACATACACTTGGAGGAGTGCGTCTGTCTCGCTTTATATGTATGTTTATGGGTGTGGTATAGTGGGTCATGAAGCTTAATTTTATTTTTAGTGTGCCTCATCTAAGAAAAACTTGAAAACCATAACACAACTGTGTCACAACCTAAAATAGCGGGGAAAAAAGTACGAAACCGTTACTGAGTGAGAAAACCAAGGAACGTAAAAAAAGAGGATGGTAAAGAATATTTACGTTATAATTGACCTAATTGGAATTACCTAAATCTGCCTGTATAAATCAAACTTTAGTGAATTAATAAATAATGGAGAAGAACAAAAGTGATAGTGGAAAACGAATTCAAGATAGCACGGAATTATATAAGTCGTGGTTAGGTGGGTGAGATGGGTAATTTTGGATTAGTGGTACCGAGACGGCGAAGTATACCCCGACATTTGAGTGTCCATCATGTTCCACAAAATTAATATGATGATTGCCACTCGTTAACATGTTAAAGAGAAATATTCTGCGACTCCAAGGTTGTTCCAAGGTTGTCATGGGTGCAGGTGACAATGGGCTTAAGATCCCTCTGTCTATGAAGCACTTCCAATGAAGTGCATCTCAAGTGCATCGTTTTTGTCAAACAAGTCCTGCTCTTGGTGTGCTCGTTGGGAAACTGCTATCACTGTCAGATGAAGAGATGATAGTGAGTTATTGACGCCTTAAAACCAGTTGCTTTGGAGAGGTGGTGCTTATCAGTCTAGGAAGGCAGTCCATCTAGCGTGAAGCAAAACCCAAATTTTAAGCTTTCGCAAACTTGTGGGCAAATCCTATCATGGAAAAGGCTTCAGGATTAAACGGGAGTCCAAGCCTCTGGATTTCTCCTCATGGCAGTTCATCGTAGTATAAAAACCCGTTCTGGCAGCTTCTGCGACGGAGCCAGTCCCAAACTGTACTGACCCAGTTGCTCCTTTGGTCCAATCAGTATTGTTCAGAAAGGCGGGGTGATCTGCAAGGGCAATCGCCTGTCCTGCATCCGTACCCACACAAAACATTGCCACTATATCGCATTACACCTGAAGATGCAACTCCAACTTTGGCTTTGGCATTGCCACAATACATGGAGCGACATATACCGGTTATAAGCTACTACTCGACTGGTATAGAGTCTAGTGTCAAGGACCGTTCTATTCGTTGGGGAAGGTTTTTTAATCTTACTGGACAGCTACCACCCACATCAAGCTGGGAAGCATCCGGCCAATATATCGCAGTCCCACTATATGCCTGTCTCACTGGATGCATGAAGAATAGAGCAAATCTGACAGCCAGTTTGAAACTGTACAAAAGAAAATAAAACAACAAAGACCAGCTCTAAAATAAGAAGAATGAATATATGGACAATGCTTTCTGGCCTTTCTGAAAACTTTTAACACTTTATACTTCGTTTGAATACCAGGCACAGGCTCTGTCACCCTTGCCAGCATGTATGCCATAACACTGTCCTTCAAATGTGATGCCAAAGGTAAAATATTGGTGAAACTTGCAACCAACAACAGCAGTATCCTCAGAAATGAACAACTGGCCTTCTGACTTTAATGCCAGAGTGGGTGCAGGATAAACAAGAACGGCCAGCCACTGCTTGAGCTGTGCCCTAATGCGACTAAGCAAGAGTCACTAATACCATTTAAGAAACATTTAAAGAATATTAATTTATCATATTGAACTCTATTAATTCCAATCACTAAGATTGCAAACACAACATGTCCTCTGAATGTGTCCTCATGAAACATATTGTAGCCCTACCCCATAATGTTCAACCATGCTGTGTGCTTACACATTGGATGTTTCATTATAGTAATTTTTCTTTTCTTTTGACGTAACTTTAAATAAATTTATAAGAAGTTTTATAGTGCTTCTATAGTACAGGTAATCTATTACCATCTATTCAAAATCATTTTATACGGGCCCTCAAAGGATTGCAACATGTAAATCTGTAAAATGAGGAAACTTGTTTAAACATAATATAAATTTTTAAACGTCATCTATTTTAATCCAATAATTTCACTGCAATTTCACACCGCATTCTCTTAATTAGAGAATAGGCGAATTAACTCGGCTTACATCTCTACAGAGTGCAGTAGATCCAGTGAAATCCAAGTCGACGGTTATATATGCATCATGAGCACCTTACGGTTGTCCCTGTAATTTTTGATAAAATTCATTCATAATCAAGATCTAAAGATTAAATATATTTTAATATATTTTAATGGAAACTTTTTATTTTTTCATCTGAACATATACAATTACAAACCTCACTAATCAAGGTAGTTTGCATTGGCTTGCCTATTTAACAAAATCAAAATTAAATATTTTACTAACAAAATAAATAAAGCGACAATAGTTCAGGGCTGGTCCATGGTTTATTTCTACGACAGAATATGTAGTATGTGGTGCGAATGATTATGTTGGAAAGTTTGGTTGAAAGAAAGCGCTCGTGTTTGTTGTCGATGTTCAAAGCGTTGCACATTTTACTGAAGGTAATACAAGATTTACCGAATATACCT
>RDPX01000024.1:3976049-4007541 GCA_003991215.1 Morbakka virulenta
GTTGTTTTTGTCACCAAACAGGGCAATAACAAATATCCAGTCTGTATTCAATGCTGCAATACCAGACTTAGTGCTAGTACTAAGACATCTCTCCATGTATTGTCAGCTATCAGGCTAGGAGTGGGGAGTGCTGTAGTCATGAGTTGTTGTCATACAACAACAACCGCTTGAGCAATGTGCCTTTCCTCACTTGTTGTGAGGCGCCACTTGCAAGGTTGAAGTGATGTTTCCATTTTTATTTGGTTATTTTATCTCACTCTTGTGGCTACAGTACATGTGCCTGCATTCAACTTTCCTGGCTTGTTGTTGGGCGCTGGGTGTGGGTTTTTCACCCATCCATCACTAGATGGTGTGTAACCACTCGATAATAATAATAATAATAATAATAATAATAATAATAATAAATGGAGGACTAATACATGATACTGCTGATAATAGTGGCACAAATGGATGCTGAAAATGAAGCAATTCATAACAATCAAAACATTGTTCAAATATTGAACAATCGTGAGTTGGCCGAAGAACAGAAACACAGAATAGTTGAATTAGATTCACAAGAAAGGAAAAGAGGAAAAACCTTTATGAAACGAGTAAAAGACAGATGGGATGCAGAGTATCCAGAGAATAGAAGAACACCACAGAATTTGATTGATAACTATCAATCCAATTCTGTGCTGTTCTTCTATTCTATTCTCGCATTAAAATGCGAGAAGACTTAAAAAGAAGGGTGGTGAAGGCAGAATGAAACTGGCAAGCACAACCAAATATTAGGGCAAGTAGAAGACCAACTAGTGGAAGACGCACGGCGCAAATCATCAGCACAGGCAACGGAAATGAAGGTCACGCTTCTTAACATACACGAAGAGGAACGGGCGAATGGCAGAGGTTTCATAAAACGTGTTAAAGCGAGATGGAATGTAATATACCCAGAGTACCAATCAGTAAGTTGGCAAAAATTGAGAGATAATGCAGCTAGATTTAAAAAGGATCCGGAAATCAAAAACTTGATTTTGGTGAGAAAGAGGGAGGAATTACAGGTACCAGAAACAAGGGTAGCAGAAAATCAAGAGGAAAACTACAACAGTGAGTTAGATAGTCAAGGCAATGAACAAAACGAAGAAGGGGATGACCAAGTGAATGAAAAGATTGTGATTGAAGACGAAGACCTTACGGAAGCAGATAAAGAAGTAGAACGATATTTTCAAACAGAATTGAACAACATGGAGCATTGCACACTGATCCATCTGGAACCGCGAGAGAAACTTCCAAAACTCAAAATTAGCAATGAAGTCGAAAAGAGAGCCAGTAAAATTCTTAGGCTATACCTACCAAACGCTGCCACTATTCCAGAAATTACAGATATTGTATATGCAAAGGGAAAAGCAGTAGCTTATGCAAGTGGGATTAAGCCAAAAGAAGTAAACCAAAATGGCAAAAGGAAAGCAAAGGGAGGAAATAAAAGAGTGTGTAAACTAAGAACTGAGATGAAAGAGCTGAGACAGAAAATTGCACGGACGGCCAATGAATTACATCTGAGAAGACAACAAAAAAAAGCAATGAAAAGAGAAAAAGGTATTTTAAAGAAACTAGCCCAGAGTATGAATGGAAGAGAGACAACGACCCTCAATCTGCAAAATGCGAAAGGTGAGTGGCTTGATAAACTGCGTAACAAGAGGCAAATTACAAAAGTATATTGAAAAGGGACAAAGGATGAAGGATAATATCATGTTCCAGAGAGATCAGAGAAGCTATTTTCGTAAACTTGAAGGAGCAGATAAACACGAAGGTGAAATGCCAGAAATGGAAAGGTTTTTACAATTCTGGAGTGGAATTTGGGAGCAGAACGAGCCAACACCAAATATGCCGTGGATGGAGGAAGTGAAAGGTAAGTTGAACGAAAAAGTAAATGTTGTTGTTAAATTTGAAATCACCGAGGAAAAATTGACAAAGGAAATAGCAAAGAGAAAAAATTGGACAGCTACAGGAGTAGATGGTATACAAAACTCTTGGTGGAAGAAGTTCACACCCGCACAAAAAGCACTGGGAAGAGCGTTTATGGACACTTATAGAAACACAGAGATGATACCAGAGTGGTGACCCTCAGGAAGAACGGTGTTAATACCAAAGTTAAGAAATCTGAGTGATAAAAAGAACAATCGCCCAATAACATGTCTTAATACATCGTACAAAATTCTTACAGGATTAGTAGCAAAGTACACGAGAGAAAACACAATGATCAATGAGATCTGGGACGAAGGACAGCTTGGAGCAGCGGAAGGGATGCTAGGAACAGTGGACCAATTGATAATTGATCGATGCATTATGGAAGAAGTAAAGCAGTATCATCGGAACTTGGTAGTGCCATTTTATGATTACAAAAAAACCTGTCACAGAGTACATCATGACTGGATGATAAGGTTGTATGAATGGATTGGAATACCGAAAGCTGTTATCAGATTGCTTAAAGAGTTAATGAATAAATGGAGGAAGAGATTAGAGATCTTGGACGGGAAAAAATTATAAGCAGATGGATTCAAATTATGTCTGGATTCTCAAAAGGAGATAGTTATTCCCCAGTAGGATTCTGTATAAGCGAGATTCCTGTTTGTATAATACTCCAGCACACCAGAGGGTACGGAATGGGAGAACCAGGAAATAGATTAGTGAAGAGAACATATTGTTTGTGGATGATTTCAAGGTATACCAAGAAAGTAACAATGCCCTAAAACTCGTAAACGAGATGATAGTTCAAGCTAACCAGGACACCGGAGCTCCCTATGGAGTATCTAAATGTGCAGAGATAGTCTTCGAGAAGGGAAATCAATGAGAGATGTGTACAAAAAAACAAGATTACGAGTTGCATGTTATATGGCGAAGTCAAGTAACCAATGGATTGAAGCAGCATGGATAAGAAAGATGAAAAAGGAGGAGAACGCCATACTAACGGAATCAGTCATGACCATGGCTGAAGCAGGAGTCAGAATGCAGTTTAAAGGAAGATCAATTAGGATTGATGATAGAGTGATAGAGGAAGCTAGAGAATGGAAACCTGCATGGCAAAAAGTCAAGACTTACAAAANAGATAGTCTTCGAGAAGGGAAATCAATGAGAGATGTGTACAAAAAAACAAGATTACGAGTTGCATGTTATATGGCGAAGTCAAGTAACCAATGGATTGAAGCAGCATGGATAAGAAAGATGAAAAAGGAGGAGAACGCCATACTAACGGAATCAGTCATGACCATGGCTGAAGCAGGAGTCAGAATGCAGTTTAAAGGAAGATCAATTAGGATTGATGATAGAGTGATAGAGGAAGATAGAGAATGGAAACCTGCATGGCAAAAAGTCAAGACTTACAAAAAGGTACGGAAACAAAAAGGATTGAAGACTACAAGATCAAAGAACAGCAAAGCCAATGTTATCAGGAACAAGAAGAGTGTCATTTTTGGCTCAAGGAGTACCTACATAGCAGAAAAACTGTAGCAGTCATGATGATGTTAGAGCAGTTGGTGGAGACGAGAGCTTGGAAGGTAGAGCGAGGGTTGATGGATGATCGACGAGAAAGATTGTGTACAGAGAAAGAAGAAACTGTTGAACATCTTGTTGCTGGATGTAAAGTACTAGCAAATAGTGAGTACCTGGCGAGACACATCAGAGCATTGATGATCATGACAACTGCTCGGGCTAAAGAGTATGACCTTATTGACCAAGGTACAGTTTGTTATAAAGAGAAATGGCAGAGAGGAACGACTATCAAAAACCACAAAGCAAAAGTAGTATGGGATTTTGAATTCAACTCACGAAAAACAACTACAACAAGACGGCCGGATTTGACCATAGAGAGCAAAGAGAAGAAAAAGAGTGGATATGTGACATGGCGTGCCCTAAGCAACGGAACATTGTGAACATGCGTCTAGAAAAGATGGTTAGGTATAAACAGTTGGCGTTTGAAATGAGAGAAAGACGACCTGACTAGGATATTAAAGTTGTACCTGTGATAATTGGCGCCCTTGGAGGCGGAATAAAACAAGTGACGGAAGACATAAAAAATATTTTTGAAAACGAAGAACTTTTGCTCAGGACAGTTACGGAAATGCAAAAAACAATATTAATAGATAGCGAAACAATAACTCGAAAGGTGTTTTCAGGACTAATACAAGATATTGATTGATAAAAATATGCACGTTATGAATAGAATTTTGCTTATTTAGTTTTAGAATTTTTAGTTTTAGTTTTATAACACAATCAGATTCGAAATTTCCCTTGCGCTGAGCAAGGCTGTCTCTTTGGTTTGAGAATGGTTGTTTTATGTATCAGAACATCTTTTGTATTTTTAACTAGGAATATTTGGTAGTTATTTATTATGGCTTGTATCAAAGCTTTATTCATACAATAATAATAATAATAATAATAATAATAATAATAATAATAATAATAATAATAATAGGGGTTTTGGAAACGTACAAGGGAGGAAGAGAAGAACTATAATGAAAAAGCGAACTGGATAGGGAATACT
This sequence comes from Morbakka virulenta, assembly GCA_003991215.1. Taxonomy (NCBI): domain Eukaryota; kingdom Metazoa; phylum Cnidaria; class Cubozoa; order Carybdeida; family Carukiidae; genus Morbakka; species Morbakka virulenta. The sequence goes on from RDPX01000024.1 coordinate 3,980,566, forward strand.
GAGGAGAATGAGAACATCAACAAAGAGTGGAAAAATGTAAACGCAAAATGGAAGTCACCTGGAATTGATAAAGTTCTTTCAACCCAAAAAAATATTAAATAAACTAATAAACTTTTAATTAAATGTTCTATCTTCGTCCCATGCAAAACACGCAGTCCTACTAAAAAACGTTATGCATAAACCTGAAAAAAACCCAACAGAATGGCTGTGCGAAGGAACAACATATTAAGTGGCCAAGAATAATGAAACGAACGATGCTAAAAATTATCGGCCAATTACATGTCTGTCCACAACATGCAAACTTTTAACATCGGTCATGACAGAAAAAACTTATATACATCTGGAGCGGAAGTCTTTTCCCTCTCGAACAGAAAGGATCCAGACGCCGATCATACGAGTGCATGGATAAATTGCTAATAAACAAAATGCTTCTTGAAAATTACAAAAAATAGAAAAAGGAATATGAGTTGTGCATGGATTGGCTACAAAAAAGCATTTGATAGCGTTCCACACGACTGGATCCTTAAGTCTTTAGAATTATTTATGGCATCACTCAAAGTTATTGGTTTTCTGAAACACAATGTGAAAAATTGGAAGACACGTCCCGTTTAATTCTTACGTATGAGAATGGTACATTGACTAGTGATAGCATCAATATTAACAGAGGGGTATTCCAGGGAGACTCGCTATCTCCACTACTCTCCTGCATCTCGCCAATACCTCTATCACGTAAACTGAACTCTTCCAGATACGGATATAGGATGGAATCTAAAAAAATATCCCATTTGTTTTACATAGATGATTTGAAATTATAAAAGATGAAAACGAACTTGAAGGACTGTTGAGGATAGTGAAAGGTTTCAGTGATGATATCGGCATGGAGTTTGGTTTGAGTAAGTGCACCAAAGCTACTTTTATAAAAGGCAAACTGGTGATGACAAACAATGTTAGACTTGATGAGAAAACAACGATTAAAGATCTGGAACAGGAGAATGTGTACAAACAACCTTGGTGTTGAAGAATCCAATGGGATACAACATGCTTCAATGGAAGAAAAACTTAAAAAAGAGCTTTTGGATGCGATTGATTTTTAAGACCGAGCTAAATTCCAAAAACCGAGTCACGGCATACAGCATATTAGCTGCCCCTGTCATCACATACAGCTTTAATATCATTGATTGGAACCCTACCGAAATAAGAAGATTAGATACTAAGATTAGGAAATTACTGACAACTCATAACATGCCCCACCCAAAAGCCGATGTTGAACGTGTTAACCTTGCTAGAAAATCCGGTATACGAGGGCTGAAGCAACTCGAACTTCCCTACAAGACGTCCACAATTGGCCTTTTCCGATATCTATATCTATCGGAAGATTGGATATTGAAGTTCGTGTTTAGCCATGAGAATCAAAAGGGCGCGAGAGCTTGATCTTGATTTGGAAATTGAGGTATAAGGGGAATTGAAAAATACTGAGAATGCCTGCAAGTTGAAAAGATCAGCAAGAGAAAAGGGAAAGAAGGTTATCGACAATGCCTGGAAGTCAAAACCATTCCATGGCCAATACGCACTTCGAAGCCAGAGGCGGAGGGGTTTACTGTCGCTGCTCAAGATCAAGCACTTTTCACGAGGAATTATCAGGCGAATGTGATACATGATGGTGCAGGCGAGAAGTGTTGGTTCTGTAACAAAAGAATGGAAACCACTGACCACCTCATTTCAGGCTGTTCCATCCTTGTGTCCTTGTGCTTTTCTATGAGACTTCCCGATAAGAATTGACAGAACCATACAAGCTAATAGGCCGTACATTATTATCAAGGACAAGCCGAGTAAGACGTGTAAAATGATTGGTATGAGTATACCATCTGACAACAACGTATCTGAAAAAGAACTTGAAAAGCTCAGGAAATATAAAGACCTTGAAATTGAAGTGTTGAGGATGTGGAAAATGAAAACAAAAACGATTCCGGTCATAGTTGGTGCACTTGGCATGGTTAAAAGGGGAACGCAGAAATATGTAAACGATATCCCAGGAAAATTATCACTCACCGAAATATAAAAAATAGTGTTAAATAGTACTGCCCATATCCTTAGAAGAACTGTTTCAATCTGATAGAAGATGAATGACTCCTACAAATCATATACTGTACTGTATAATGAATTTTTCACCTTAATTTTTATTCCAAATTTAAATATTTTTACCTGATAATTTTGTACCATTTTTGTTATATTTTTATATTATTTTATATTTTTAGCTTTTTCCCAATTTCTTATACACATCGTAATACTTTCAAACATAAATAAGGAGAAACGTCAAGGAAACATAAATGCAGGAACGGCTTGGTACCCTAGGTAATAACCTGGAGCTACGAAGTTCTCAAAAAAAAGTATGTATCTAAGAAAAATAGCTAAAATAATAATAGTAATAATAATAATAAACAACCAGGCAATTATATTACACAATGGTGCGGACCCCAAAAGTCGGACTCTGTGAGCAATCCATGGAGACTATTGATCACCTCGTCTCCGGGTGCCCCGTACTTGCCCCTAGCGAGTACGTGAAGCGGCACGACCGTGCAGGACAATATATTCTTTGGGGAATATGTAGGTACTATACGATACCCGTACAACCAAACTGCTATGAACACAAACATTCAGCAGTCGTCAACTCAGAGGACGCTACAATTCTTTGGATTTCCCGATTAACACTGATAGGACTACCTAAGCCAACAGACCTGACATAGTGATCAAAGATAAAAAATCAAGAACATGCACCCTGATAGATGTGGGTATACCAACTGACCGAAACACTGCCGTAAAAGAATTTGACAAGCTTAGCAAGTACAAGGACTTGGAAATCGAAATTCAGTGAGTCTGGAAACTCAAAACCACAACAATTCCCGTGATAGTAGGTGTAAAAGGGGTGATCAAAAAAGGCACACAAAAATATTGAGACAAAATACCCGGTGATCCACAGCTTCAACAAATTCAAAAAATTACAACAAGTACAGCTCATATCTTACGTAAACTCTTTCGATTTAAATATTCTGAAAGAATTTTTTTATTTGCTCTCTCTAGACAGTTTCATACTTAATTTTTATACGAACTTTCAAATTAAAATTTTTTTAATGCTACCTTTTACATATATATTTATACTGATTTTGTACTGAATTCCTCATTTTGCAATTTTTGATGTTCGTGCTTTATATTCTTATATGTGCGTGTCTTGTATTATTTATTATTTATTGTTCCTGTCCCCAAAACCACATAAATTTTGTTGTACCTGTCTACCAAATGTTCGTTAAATTGTCTCTTAAAACCTTTGTTTGCCCTAGGTCGCTGGGAGTGACCCGGTGAACAATTGTATCAAATAGCTAACTTGATAAAAATTATTATTAATATTAATAATAATAATAATAATAATAATAATAATAATAATAATAATAATAATAATCATAATCATAATAATAATAATGCCCTTTGACATACATAGCAACATGGCTTTTTGTGCCTATTCATTGTTGTTTTTGTCACCAAACTGGGCAATAACAAATATCCAGTCTGAATTCAGTGCTGCAATACCAGACTTAGTACTTTTGCTAGGATATCTTTCCATGTATTGTTAGCTAACAGACTAGGAGTGGGGAGTGCTGTGGTCATAAGTTGTTGTCATACAACAGCACCGCTTGAGCAATGTGCCTTTCCTCACTATTGTGGGGCAGCACTTGCAAGGTTGAAGCGATATTGCCATTTTGATTTGGTTTTCTATTTGTCTCACTCTTATGGCTACAGTACACGTGCCTGCATTCAACTTACCTGGCTTGTTGCTGGGCGCTGAATGCGGGTTTTTCACCCATCTACCAATAGATGGTGTGTAACCACTCGATAATAATAATAATGATGATGATGATAATAATAGTAATAATAATAATAATAATAATAATAATAATAATGATAAACGTCCTGGATATGACGATAAACTGCATCCGGTTGTGGAGTTTCGATGTGGGAGAATGAGGTTACCCTTTGCAACAACTACCTTCAGGTCACCCTTGGGCAAGGTGTACCACCTGTTAGCCTACTCCGAGGCCTTGAAATACCGGGTTGACGTCCGACGGAGTTAAGTCTGTCCACGTAGACATAACGTGTGGATATGAAGTACCAAGTGGCATTTGGAACGGAATATCCAGCCCCTTGACAGAAAGGTTAAAATGCAACCCCTCTTTTAATGATGAAAACCAAAAATAATTCATAACGCATCGGCCGTCGCGCGGGTTAGCAAGGGTTGCGTCCTTCAGGGAGAAACCAGCCTGAGATCGAAACGTCTGCTACTGGAATGAAGTCTCCAACAAATGATCCACAAGGTAATCAGAACCAGATAATTCCTAATCCTGAACCTGTGGTGATACCCCGACCTCAAAAAGAAAAAAAGAAACAAATGATCTACTGAAGATTATAAGGATGTTCTGAGAGCCCTTTACACCGCTCAACTAAGACCACAACGAAATTTAAGGGAACAAACCTATTTGTTATGGAGATAAATAGTTGGAGATGATTGTCGCGCTAATATTGGTGCTAATAAGCTCGGTAATGTGAGAAGAGACATTATTAACAAGTAGAAGTTGAACGATGCAAAGATTGAACAAGTTAGAGCAGAGATTAGGATAAATGGAGACGATGTGTATGAAGTAGAAACGGAAATAAATGAAGATAATGTTGATGAATTGCGTAAGCCAGCTGTCAGAGTCGTTAAATAAAATGATGAAATAGAGAGTATGATAAATCAGGTTAGAAACCAGACGCATGATGAGAATTCAAATGAATTTATTAATGAGAACAAGGAGAAAATTGAAACAGCCCGTGAAAAATATTAAGAGAGTTAAGCAAAACTGAAAACATGCCAATGTCTGAAGAGAAGCTCTACCTAAACTATCCTTGAACAAAATAACAAGAACTGCAGTTACTCTCAATAACGTTGCTCTGAGAAATATTGTAGAAAACACTGATAAAGATTTGACGTCGCTTAATAATCTTATGTACTCTACTGCCAAAGCAATAACCCATGATGCAGGGTTTAAAATCAAAACCCAAAAGAAGCAACATGTGAACAAACCACCAAAATGGAAAGTAAAAATTCAGAAAGAGATTGATTTTCTGCGGGCAGAAATATCAGTATTAGATGAAATGTCGAAAGGTGTTAATGTTAAGAACAGGAAGAGTAGAAACATTAAAAAGAAACACAATATTGCTTTAAACTCTATTGTTACGGCAAAAGAAACACTTAAGCAAAAAATGCATGTAAAAGCACAAAGATTACGGCGATTGGATAAAAGAAACAAATTTTACAGACAAAACAAGGTTTTTAAGATGGATACGAAGAAGTTTTACAGCGAGCCAGGAAATATCAAGATTGAAGTTAAAGTGCCACCGAAGATAGAAGACATGGAAGATTTCTGGAAGAGTGAATGGGGTTATGACAATAATTTTAACCCAGAATGGATAGGTAGAAAGTAAGAAAGCTTGTCTGATGTTAGTGAACAAAAATGGGAACAAATAACGATCGAAGAACTCCAGTCTGCCACTGGGAAGTCCCAAAAATGGAAATCCCCAGGACTCGTAAAGATTCCCAATTTTTAGCTGAATTCCTTAACAGAGTTACATGATTCTCTTACAAGATTTTACAATGATCTGATGCAAAATCCTGAAATTATTCCTGACTGGCTTACGGAAGGGACAACTTATTTATTGCCAAAGAGTAAAGAAACGCAATACTCTAAAAACTATAGGCCAATCACCTGCCTTACAACAACTTATAAAAATTCTCACCTCAATAACATCTGAAACAATATATAAGTTTCTTGAAAACAATTTAATCCGTCCAGAAGAACAGAAAGGATGTAAGAGGAATTCTTACGGATGTAAAGATCAATTGATGATTAATAGAATGTTGTTAGAAAACTGTAGAAGTAAAAAAAGAAATACGAGTACTGCATGGATCGACTACAGAAAGGCGTTTTATAGTGTTCCCCACGACTGGACACTTAAAAGTCTAAACCTGCACAAAGTTTCTCCACTCATTACTATCTTTATTTGCAGCAGTATGTCTAAATGGCAAACACGGCTTTTTCTCAGCCACAAAAACGGCATGAGTGAATCTGATCTTACCAAAATCAAACGAGGCGTCTTCCAGGGAGACCCTTTCCCTACCTCTTTTCTGTATTTGTCTCATACCTCTTTCAAATGAACTTAATAACTCAGACTCAGGTTATTCCATTTTCCACAAAGTTATAAATCACCTTTTTTACATGAATGACCTGAAACTATTTGCGAAAAATGACCAACAGCTCGAAGGATTACTTACAACTGTTAGTGAATCTAATAAAGATATCTGCACGGAGTTCGGGCTTGACATGTGTACAAAGGCAACATTCATGAAAGGAAAACTGCGAGAAAGCACTTCAATTAACCTTGATATTGAAACCATTATCAAGGAACTAGACCCGGAGTCAAGCTATAAATATTTGGGAGTGAATGAAGGAGGCGGAATAGAGCACACGTCAATGAAAGAAAAAATCAGAAAAGAATATTATTGAAGGATAAGGCTGGTCCTTAAAACAGAGTTCAACTCAAAGAATCGAATAGCGGCCATCAATACCATTGCTATACCAGTTGTACAGTATAGTCTTAACATTATTAATTGGAATATATCTGATGTACAGCAAATGGATAGAAAAACCCGGAAACTATTAACATCGAACAGGTCATTTCATCCGAAAGCTGATGTTGATAGTCTTTACTTATCAAGAAGGGAAGGAGGTCGTGGCCTTGTTCAATTGGAACTTTCTTATAAAACAACAAAGGTAGCAATGAAGCATTATCTAAAAGTCCCAAATGATTGGATGATGCAACTGGTTTTGCAACACAAAAATAGTAAAAAGCTTCACTCCGTATTCAGCTAAGCTATGAAATTTGAAAATGAATGAGAAGTTGAACAAATTGTCAAAGATAAAGACCTCCATGCAACAAAAGTAGCGAAAAAAGTGAAAGTACATGCAAAAAAGAAAGGTCAAAACCAGCTAACAGAAAAATTCAGTCAGAAGGCTCTACATGGTCAATATGTAATCCGAAGTCAAAACGTTGATGTCGGTCAACAAGCAACCTATCAGTGGCTGAGGAGTGCGGGATTAAAAGCAGAAGCTGAAGTCTTTATCATAGCTGCACAAGACCAAAGTCTCTCCACGCGAAACTATCAAGCGAACGTCTTAAAAAATGGAGCAGACCCGAAATGCCGCTTCTGTGACAAATTTGTTTAAACAGTAGACCACCTAGTGTCTGGATCCCCTGTCTTAACTCCCAGTGAGTATGTCAAAAGACATAATAGAATCGGACAATATCTACACTGGGGTGTTTGCAAACACTATGGTATGGACACCCACCAGAACTGGTATGAACACCATCCCCCGAAAGTAATTGAAGCCCAAAACGTTACCATCCTGTGGAACTTCCCACGAAATACAGAACCATTCAAGCCAATCGCCCCTACATTATTGTGAAAAATCACCGAGATAAGACCTGCCTTTTGATAGATACGAGTGTTCCATCAGACAAAAATATAGCTGTCAAGGAGTTTGACAAGCTACGTAAATATAAGGACCTCAAAATAGAGATTGAGAAAATGTGGAACCTCAAAGCAACGACCTTCCCTGTCATCGTAGGCACCCCAGGCAGGATAAAGAAAGGTACTCAAAAGTTTGTCGAAAAATTACCTGGCAAACGTAGCCTCCACGAGATCCAGAAAATAGGTTTAACCAGTACTGTTCATATTCTGCGAAAGTGTCTCTCCACTTAAAGATTTATTTTTTTACATGTATATTTTTTTTCACTGATACGTTTATAACTTTCTACATGCCTTCCAAACTGCAACAGAAGGCATCTACCTGCCTTCACGGTAAGATGGTTAACTATTCAACCATACCCACTTAGCAGTACCTGAATTGCTTATCAGAGACATGCTGTTCGCAGATGATACAGCAGCAGTGACTCAAGCAAAGCGAAAACTTTAATCACTGATGGTCCGACTCTCCGATCTCTATGAGGGTTTTGGAATAAAGATCAGCTTAAAGAAGACTAACATTCTAGGCCTTAAAGGCCTCCGTGATTAACATCGGTGACTATGAGCTTGACAGGGTCCATCTGTTTACTTATGTCGGTTCAACCATTACAAACAACTTCTGAATTCCAAAATTGACAGAAGGACTGGGAAGGGTTGGAGAGACAGGCACAATTCCTGCTCGCTTTAAATCCCGAGTGAGTATAAATACAAAGCTGACAGTGAAGACCAAGATAGAAGTGTACCACGCTTGCATCATCAGGCATATGCCAGACTAGAGAAGCAACTAGGCACCTAAGAAGTCTCTGCCGCATCCTTGTAATTTCCTGGGAGTACAAAGTGCATAACACAGTGGTCCTAACTTGAGGTGGCGTACTTAGCAGGCTGCCTTTGCTGAAAGATTACTGACTCCGACGACTCCCAGAGTGAGCTACTGGGAAAAAAGACACAGAAGGGCCAGAACTGCGTTACTGTGACGTAGTCAAGAGAGGTACAAGGCCACAAACATGAACATGGAGTCCTGGGAAAACCTGAGGAATGATCACTTAATGTAAAAATAAACCCTGACAGAGCATCTCAATGTTGGGGAAGTGATGCTGATATATACTGTAGCAGGGAAATGAGCCTGCAGAAATGACTCGGGCTACTCCGACAGACCAGCTACTATAAACAGATTTTATGCCTGCATCACAAAGAATGTCACTCCTGCCACTCTTGCATAAGTCTCTAAAGTAACAACAGACCCTGCTCGACAAAAATTTAATATGCTAATCCATGGTCAACGCTTGTCAACCTTGACCGACGGTGGCTCACTACTTCTGCGACTTAATATTTCAAATGTCTCTAAATCTATTAGCTCAAATTTCTTGCAAACAACCGCTTTCGCGGCGTACTTTTAATCTCGTAGCAATCAATCGTTGAAAGGTACGGCATAGTATTAAATTATTTTTAACAAGGATCCATAATTTGGGCGAAGAGAAAAAATTTTTTGAGAAAAAAATATTTTTTTCAGTAATATAGTAGGCTGTGTTAGCAAGAGCCAAGAGTTCTGTTTAAGTGTTCATCGAACAAACTTCAGTGAAATCCTGAAAAAATTTTTATTAGCATTCTTTAACTGTTTGATACACCGACATGACTTTTTTGCGTTGTATCGCCAGTTTCCATATCGTTTAAAATGACACAATACTTCGAAAAATTCGAAAAAGAAACACACACACGCACACATACACACACACACACACACACACACACACACACACACATATATATATATATATATTCACAAACATACACGTGTACTTTTCTTTCTTTTTTTCCTTGAATTTAGCATCGAATGAACATGCTACATGTCATTATATGCCATACGTTCCCATCCTTTTAAGACCTGGGTTTTATACTCGACGACAAAATCAGTTTTTACTGCAAAATCAGAGCGGAATTTGACCGTATACTTCTTTATCACTATTTCAGATCCCACTTCATACCTTTCCTTGAAAAGACCATTTTTCTGCACTCAAAAAAACCCTAGCCACAGTCATCTTGGTTTCAGCTCACGCCGGTACACTGCTGACGTCCTGACTACTGGTCATTACTCTACAAGCATTGGTCCTCCGTTTGCTTCTTTGGTGCATCCTTTTTAAATCATTTCCAAAACCCTTCATCTCAATCATTGTCTGTGTTCTCCTTATTTACTCTGCCTTTAAAAAATGCATTCCTTCCTTTCTTCGTCATTAAACTACAGCATTTACATAAACAACAACATTTACATAAACAACAACATGCAGTCTTTCGTTGTAATCCTGAGTAAACATGATAAAAAATAAACAACATTCAGCACTTCAAGCAAAATAATAAGGTAAGCTTTCTATTTCCAGAACAATACAAATATCTATTGTAAATCACCGCAACAAATTATCCTTTTGCTTCATAGAAAGTGGCTCTACACCTGCCCTGTGCAATGTGCTGTATATTTTCAACACTTTTTGCCCACTACTTAAACCTCTTCCTTTTTCCATTCCATCAATCCCGCTGCATACCATCCATCTGATCTAACTCTCAAATACATTATTTTCACCGTGTTTCCTGAATTTAACTTTGTTCTCTCTGACGTACTTATTTCTGACGATGTCTTCCATTTGCTTGTTCATAACTACATCTGATTCTAAGACACTTGTGATAGTTGTATACCCTTTTTCTTTTATGAATTCCTTAATACACTTTTATTAGATGACTTCGTTTTATGAGTGTTTGAGTTTTTCCTTTTTCAGGTCAGTACCGCACACGTTGACAACAAATTCCGTTCCTGTGGCGTTTATGGAGACAACGGTAGTGTTTAGTGCAGTATTAATTTGATTTCGGTTTTTCCTTAAAGTTTTAAATCGCCCAGCAGCAGCAGCAGCAGCAGCAGTAGCAGTAGTAGTAGCAGCAGCAGTAGCAGTAGCAGTAGTAGTAGCAGCAGCAGTAGTAATAGTAATAGTAGCAGTAGTAATAATAGTAGTAATAGTAGTAGTAGTAATAGTAGTAGTAGTAGTAGTAGTATTAGTAGTAGTAGTAGTAGTAGTAGTAGTAGTAGTAGTAGTAGTAGTAGTAGTAGTAGTAGTAGTAGTAGTAGATTTCCAGGACTTTCCAGGGAATTCAGCTGAATAAAAAAGTGTATTACAAAAATTACAATACACGATAGCCTATACACACAACTTAAGTCGAAGTAAGTGAATAAATTAATTAAAATAATACCTGGAAATCAAAATGCCAAACTTCTGACCAGCAGATAACAAATGATGCAATCAATAAAAGATAGCTCATTGGCTGACCTTTACTCAGCTACATTTGAAAAGGGTGTACATGGAGAAAATGGAAGTGAAAAAAATTATTATGACTGGATAAAAAACACTTTTTTATCATTGTGATATACCAAATGAAATATTTGAAAGAACTTTAAATATTATAGTAAACTCTGAACACAATGCAGAGGACGAAGAAAATTGTGTTTATTATGACAAGGGAGCATAACAATTATTTCTTAAATTAAGTTTCTTATCAAACAAAATCTATTTACCAACTGAGATTAGCCTAGCCAATACCAAAGGAAATATCGGTGTACAAAAAAACAACACACTAAAACAAACGAATGGAAGAAAACAACATCCATTGGTGGAGTAGTTTTTAATAATTAATAATCGACTTTCTCACAGTTTCTCACCGTAGCCATTTTAGTCCTTTCGGGTAATGGTTTTCTGCCTGGTTCCTGACTCAATCAGCGCTCGCCATCTAGCTCGATCATCTGCATCCACACTCTCAGTGCCATACATTCTCATATCTNAAGGGAGCATAACAATTATTTCTTAAATTAAGTTTCTTATCAAACAAAATCTATTTACCAACTGAGATTAGCCTAGCCAATACCAAAGGAAATATCGGTGTACAAAAAAACAACACACTAAAACAAACGAATGGAAGAAAACAACATCCATTGGTGGAGTAGTTTTTAATAATTAATAATCGACTTTCTCACAGTTTCTCACCGTAGCCATTTTAGTCCTTTCGGGTAATGGTTTTCTGCCTGGTTCCTGACTCAATCAGCGCTCGCCATCTAGCTCGATCATCTGCATCCACACTCTCAGTGCCATACATTCTCATATCTGCCTGCAAAGTATCCTTCCAGCGATGCTTTGGCCGCCCTCTCTCGCTCTTGCCCCCTACTCTGATGCTAGTGACTATCTTGATATCCTCCTGTTCCTCTCTCCGGTACACATGGCCATACCACTCGAGTCTCCTGCGCATTACTGTGCTTAATTAATAATCGACTGTGGAGAATATTTTAGGAAGAAAATTTAGTCAACTCGATCATATATTATGCCCTTCAGAGGTCGCATCGGATATGTCCCATACTTCATCGGCCCTGATGACAAAATACTGAAATTACCATGCTTAACCGTTTTAGCTCCTATTTTTCACTAGCAAACAAAAAATTATATAGATTAAATTCTACAAAATACACTTCAAGCTAAGTTGGAGTTTATAATGCACTTCCAATTTTACCTAAGTTTCTTATCATTGACAATATTAATATGTTATGCATTTCTTATTTTGCCATCCATGCATTATATGGATTCGGCATCATGAAGCTTTAAGTGTTTACGTGTACTTGATGGGTTATTATATTAAAAAGTAAATTCAAATGTAGAAAAAACTGCCATGCAAACATCTTTACTAGCCCTTATTTCCCAGGAAACCCCAAAATATCTAACAATAATTCAATGAAACTTAACGCTAAAAACTCCGTTAATAAGGTATATTCTAGTGTTCTTTAACATCCTGTACATGAATGTCTGCCAGTTTCTCTCTCGCTACTTCACCAATGGACTGTTAACCTTGAACTAATAGAAATACTAACCCGGCAACTATATCCAACTGACCACATTGAACCACTTGACTAAATATCATATGCATAGTAACATCGATTATAATTATTGGCAATTTCTGGTCAAAAGTCATTTCACTTTAACACAGTTCAACGAATTTCCGTGTAATTACATATTAAATTAATAAATTTTCATTACAAAAGAAATAAAAAATTCTTCATTATATTAATTACTTGGCACAATAGAATGATGAGCTCTTGAGTAGTGAAATAACAGCAGGCACGACAGACGGCACGACAAGGGAAATGACTTACTTTACAGATGAGGTGGGCATTCTGCTGTTATGTCTGAAAATTCCCTCATAAACTAAGAATATCAGAAGCGTTTATTTACTTTAATTATCGCCAGAAGTGAATTAAAATGTTATTTTAAAAGATATTACAAAAAATACTGACGCGTATTGAAGTTTCTATTTTGTGCAAAGGGGAAAATCCAAGACGTGAGGTATTCACCTCCATCTGGTACAGGCAATGATCGATTTTTATGCATCTACCAGATTTAACATATAGTTTATGATTTCCTGCTCTGAACAAGCTGAGAAACTGCAGAAGGATTCCTCGGTTGCAAATGGAAATAATTTTCAGTTTTGAAACCTGTATTTCAGCCAATAACCAATCATAGTTACATCTGTTGTAAATGAACTAGAGAGACGCCTTAGTTTACCGTCTGCCATCTTTTGGAATAGATATTCAAACGTTCATGAAATATTATACTGTAGTTCTATTAATCAGGCCGGTTTTCAAAATAACAGACTTTAATTTCGTAGATCATGACTGGAATGACTATGGAATACTATAAGTTAAGCTTTATATTCATTCGTATAGGATTTTTTTCTTAGAACTAATACATTTTGCTGCTTTTAACTTCTTGTGTTTCTATTATTGTGGCTGTGTTTGATTCCATTACTTAAAAAATTAACACAACGATAGGCACTTCAGTATGAAGGGCTATTCTTCATACATGATCTTTAGTTTTGTACTTTGTAACCTATTCACTTGTTTGCTTCTTCTCTTTTTCAATTCTATTGCTGAAAACATGTATATACTCAGTAGTACGTCACTAACGACGACAAATAAATTTCAATAGCCATTCCATTTAAAGGGCGTTAATTTTTTTGCTTTGTTTTGGCCCGGTTTTGTTTTTTTCTTGAATTTGTCGTTAATTTTAACAAGTCAATTTATTTAGGAGAAGAATAAACATATTACTGCTAACCAGTTGACAGTTCCAGCAGGGGATCCATTTCATTTAAGTTATCAGGAGGAACCATAGCAACAAGTTTGGGCCCCTTCGCTTCGACTGTAGTAAATGGATCCCAGTTAAATCGACTTTCTGGGGTGTGTGGGGAGATCAGGCAGAGTATCACCAAGTGGTAACAAGCAGCCGCATTCGTCCTGTAGAATAGATGGACCTACTGGTCTCCAAATGACTGTCAACTTTTACCGAAGTAGTTGCTCGTACACGGCAACGACCACACCCTGGTAAACTGCCTCGGCTGGCCGGCTAAACTCGGTGGGATTAGGCAATCCCATTTGCCTTGTTGACAGGAGACGCCTCATCTCTCAGTGTACAAAGATGTCAAGGCAGGGGCATTGGATGCGGAGTTGTCGGAGTCCATACACTCCTAAAAAAGATGTTGCTGTCAGGCCCAGCCCTGTAAAGGACGCCAAACATCTTCCCCCGAGAGCAGTGAGAAATAACCTAGGTGTACCGCAAAAAGCCCGCCTGCGGTTAAAGATGTAAGGGCATGTTTCAAGAATGAGGATTAGGGCATGTTTCAAGAATGAGGATTAGGGCATGTTTCAAGAATGAGGATTGGGGCATGGAATGTGGGCTCAATGACGGGGAAAAAAAGAGAATTTGTGGAACTAGTGAAGGCAAGGAAGATTGACATATTATATGTACGAGAAACAAAGTGGAATGGGGACAGACAGAAAGAACTGGGAGAAGGTTATAAAATCACATATAATGGAACTGAGAAAAGGAGAAATGGCGTGGGAAATATTCTAAATGAAACGCAAAAGGAAAATGTGGTTAAGTCAAAAGGACCAATGGCAGACTGACGAGTGTCAAGATATCAACGGAGGAGGCTCCTCGATGCGATATCTGCCTACGCCACACAATTGGATGTAATGATGAAGAAAAGAATAAATTCTTCACAGAAGTAGAGGATGTTGTAAGATAAGTACCATCATTAGAGAAAGTAGTCATTAGGGCGGACTTGAATGAACATCTGGATAAAAACAGCCATGGTTTCGAATGTTGCGCCATGGAAGAAAAGGCTCTGGTGACCGAAACGAAGAAGCTGTACGAATCCTGAACATGGCGGAAGTAGAAGACACGGTTATTGTTAACACACGGTTTGAGAAATAGGAAGAAAATAAAGTAACATACAAGAGTGGAAACAACAAAAGTCATATAGGCTACTTTATGGTGCAGAAGAGATTCAGGCGAATGATCATAAACTGTAATATAATCCCAGGAGAAGATGTCGTTTCACAACACAGACTTGTGCTGATGGGTGCAAGGTGGACAAGGGAAAAAACGCCAGCGAAGAAGAAAAACGCAGATTACGACCTGGAAGGTGAAGGATAAACAAGTAGCTGGGACTTCTAAAGACGTAGTAAGCGCAAAGAAAAAATCAGGGGCAGTTGAAGAGAATACAAATCGGGTGTGGGAACGGATGAAAAAGATTTTCATTGAAGAGGCCACGTATGCATGTGAGAGGAAAGCAGCGTCCAAACTATCCAGAAGAGACACGTGGTAGCGGAACGACAATGTGCAGGAGGCAATCAGGAACAAGCGGAAAGCGTTAAGACAACTGAAAGATGATCAGAGTTACGTGGCCCTAGAAGAGTACAGGCAGTGCAAAAGAATGGTCAAGAATGCTGTTGCAAAGGCAAAAGAAGAAACCTGCAGGGGATTGTATAATGAATTGGAGAGCAAGGAAGGTCAACAGAAAGCATTCCGAATAGCAAAAGCACATGAAAGGTCTCGAGAGAATATGGGAGATTCCACCATTTTGACGGGCGAAGATGGTAATATGTTGACAGCGGACACAGAAATCAGGCAAAAGTGGATGAACTACTTTCAGCAATTAAACAGCACGGAGAATGCAGGGAGGATCTGGGGAGAGTGGAACCGGTAGAAGGCCCTGTGAAACCAATCACAGTGGATGGGGTACAGGTGGACTGGCAAAAATGAGGAAGGGAAAAGCATCGGAAAAATCTGATGTTACGAGCGACATCAACAGAGCCTTGGAGTCGGAAGGAAAAGAGTGGATGAGTGAGATCATCAAGAAAGCTTGGGATGAAGAAGAAATGACAAACGACTAGCATAAGAGTGTTTTTAGTGCCAGTCTACAAGCATAATGGGGACATAATGCAGTGTAGCAATCATCGAGGAATCAAGCTGCTAGAACATGCAATGAAGTTGTATGAAAGGGTATTGGTTAGAAGACTAAGAAAATCGACTGAGATAGACAATATGCAGTTTGGTTTCATGCCAGCAAAAAGTACAACGGATGCCAGCTTTATTCTGCGACAATGCCAAGAGAAGAAGCACGATGAAAAAAGCATGCGACAGGATCAGTAGAGAAGTTCTTTACTGATGTTTACGAAGGAGAGGAGTACCGGAAAAGCTAGTTTGAGTTGTGAAAAGGCTGTACAGCAAGAGCAGAATTTTTGTAAGGTCCCCCGTAGGTGAAACCGACCAGTTCAACATTGAAGTTGGCTTGTATTGCAGTTCAGCACCAAGCCCTTTCCTGTTTGCGGTGGTTATAGACACAATAAGCACAACGACACCACAAGGTTTACGAACGGATCTTTTCTTTGCGGATGATCTGGTAATTAAGGTTGAATTGCAGAAAAAATGGAGTGAAAGTCAGAAAGCTTTGGAGAGCAAAGTGTTGAAAGTGAATACAAAGAAGACAGAAACGCTAGTTACCATCAAGGAGGGAGGGGTACAGATTTACATTGTCGACACACAAGGAAGCCAAATAAAGTAGGTAGACCACTTTTGTTGACTGGGGGTCCATCATAGAGGGAAAAGGAGGGTGCATGAAGAGATTAAGAACAGAATCAAGGCAGCGTGTGTGAAATGGAGGGAAACAAGTGGCATAGCGTGTGACAGGGCGATGCCACTTTTGCTAAAAGTGAAGATTTACAAATATGTGATAAGAACAGTACTCTTCTACGGACTGGAGGTGATGCCTTTGAGAAAAGTGGAAGAGCGGGCACTTACGTCGACTAAGATGAAGATGCTAAAACGGATGATATGGGTGTCTCTGTGAGAACACCAAACAAACGAAGATATTCAAACCCTTGACAGAGTCCCTAACATACGTCAGAAAGCAAGAGAAGCTAAATTGAGGTGGTATGGCCATGTCATGAGAATGGGGGAAGAGATGGTTGTACAGAAGGCATTCTCCAGCAAGGTAGAGGGCATGACGAGAAGAGGAAGGCAAAAGCTGCGGTTTAGGGATGTCACCAAGAGGAATGAGGAGAAAGTACAACCAACGACGGAGGACTACAAAACCGAAGAAAATGGAGGAGACTGACCGAGCGGCCGAACCGACATGACCCGTTGGAAAAGGCCGAAAGGAGAAGAAGACTTAAATCGACTTTCAAATCAGAGCTCCGATGTTTTCCAAACCAATCCCCGTTTCATTAAAATTTGCTTCTCTTGTGGTAAAGTGTTTTTTTACAATTGACAATGAAATTTCACTAAATGATTCAGACATCTCATGAATAAAGTGTTCGCTGCTTTAATGTTCTTTTCATTTCTTTCATGGCCATCTGACAAAGATGCAAAATGTGTAAAGTCACCATTAGTAATGTTATACTTAAAAACAAACATTTTCTCCCTTAAGATTAAGTTCTGTGTTAACACCATTACCTAAATCTTTTGCATTAATTCCTTTGTATATGTACTTACAACGAACTAACTTGTTTCTGAAAAAAGCAAATTCTATTTGATTTAATTCCACTTTATGTTTCCAGTAGCAAGAACAAAAAGGATTGAGGCACTTGGAATCACACCGCGCGCTAAAAATTTTAATTTATAGTAATGGCCATTGACTGTTGTTATCGGTTATTCGAACTTTTAATGTTCCGGACGTTCCTGTTGCTTCAGCATGGTATTTTCTAAGTGGCAAATTCCTCTAAGTCCTATTCCTGAGGTATATACAGATTCATTTAAAACTGATTTTTATCTGTCATTGTGACTATTCAGTTGTCATTAGCCAACTAGTCAACATTATATCGCATTCACTTTCCATCTCATTTTCCCTGTTCCCCCACCAGCCTTGGGGAGTATTCTGGCGAGACAAAGCAGTTTCTTACTATGACAAATCTTTCAAATAGTGCCATGTTTCACAAAATGTGTTGAATGATACAAATACTGCCTGGGTTTTGATGTGCCATGATGTATTCTTGTGAATCAGAAGTCAAACTTGCGTTTCTAAAAATTCATTTTGTTTTTATGGACGCATGGAAATATGAAGTCACACTCTATTGCACTTTTATTCTTTGTCTAATTTGAAAAAAAAAGTGTAAAAAACTTAAACTTCATCTTCAAGACCTTGCTAAATTGTTAGTTTTCTCACGCTACTTATCCATCTCTTAAGATAAGTCCTTGCACGCTTTGACGTACAGGAAAATTATTTGACTGAAAATATTTGGCTTTCACATTTAAAAATATTTAAAAGTATTTATGCAATTGCAAGGATAAAAAGCAGTCTGGCCATTGGAAGCTTATACTGCTAAGTGACCTTCTGGCTGGAAGGAGACGGTGATTCAATTACTTTCTTTTATTTCACTCGAGAGATGAAAAATCCCTCTTTTTGCTGTGGGGCTATTTTGTTTGCGTAAGATGACAACATTCAATGGATATCGTGTTTTACAGAGTCAAGAAACGTTTATGCGGGAGTTGGCGGCTTACATTTGACTTTAGCCAGTTATGATCAATGTGGAGAAGAAACACGTGCGTCCCAAGGAGGCACACTATCAGCCAGTTCTTATGAAAAAGCAGAGAGCATAGACTTTTATACATGCCTATGGTATAAACCATGTAAACAATCAGGGTATCTAGTGGACCTTGTATGGAAAGGAAATGGAATCAGTTCAGCCAACGTTGCAGCAAGCGTATTAAAATAGCATCTAGAATAAAGTCGAGGGAATATATTAGGAATGAGAAAGTAACAGATGGTGACAATGATTTTCATAAAGCCAAGGCAGGGTAAGACTAAAACATTGTCTATGCATACCTCAAATGTAGCAATCTGACTACAAAAAAACCCCCACACAACAACAACAACAGTCACAGTGAAGGTATTAACATAATCTAAACTTGAAGAGACTTACCGAATTTCCTATTTTGAAAACCTTAGCTATAATGAAAACTGTTGAAATTCCAGTTGTAAGCTAAGAAGAAATAAAAAATACCTGTGAAAATACCTGCTCAATTAAGTAGGGCTGAGGAAGCACTGTTACTTGGTAAAGACGTTAAGAACTGATCGATGCTTCACCACATTCAAACCTTCAAAATTCATAAAATTTCTCATATAAACAGTTGTACTCAATACATGGGTGTTTGACGTCAGTTAGACGGCAAAATTATTTGAAGGAAAATGGAAGAAGCAATCTGAAAAGTTCTAAACAAGCACACAGATAAAATTTTCAAAATTCGTCATACTAAATCTCGTGTACATGTACCAATTTGTTGTATGTTAACAAATGGATTTTTATCTCAAATCATACATTGCGAAAAATTCTAAATAACAAGGGTTTTATTCTAACAGAGTACGGCATCAAAGTGCTTCGAAATTTCAAAAGAATCACGTCTTTCAGGACCGTACAGTAAACAAGAAACAAGAGGCTTTACTTTTCCTGACGTAAATATTTTCAGTTTTGGGAGATAAAAATGTACACACCTGCAATTCTGTTCAACAAACTGAAAACCCCTTTTAAAGAAAATCCATGAGCATATTTGATATGCAACAAAGTTCGGGTACTTTTAAGAAAAGATTTATGAGGAAATACCCAAAATGTTTACAGAAACACAACCCGATTCCCAAACAACACAAATCCTTTTTGCGATAAAAAAATGTACTATTACAAAATTTGATCAATTTTTGGTGGGTCTTCTTACACGTCAAATTTAACAAGTAATGAGATTATATTCAGTAGAAAGTGCATTCTTAAGTCAATAACAACTTCAACAAGGTCAACAGGGGCCATTTGAATGACAAACATTATGTATGCTATGTTCATGGCAAAAAACTCCTTGGGTTCGGCTTGACGTTGGCTTGTCTCGAGTGTGTTGTCTAGCTTCAAGATATTTAATGATCATTTCACAATTTATAGATTTTTATTCAAACAGCGTAGAATTCCGAGCGTGCATGGCATCCAGATTTAATATTCGCAATTAGTTTTACCAGACTTCCTTAGATGATACAATGTCATTGCTTCACGTCGATTTTTTTACCGGAGGGCAAGCAACAGGTTACTGGAGCTAATGGTCTCGGCTCCAAAAATCTAAACAACCACTTCTTGATCACATGATAAGGAGTAGTCGTTCACTGGCTACGTTAAATAGTTGTCTTGTTATGGCTTTTCGTCTATCAGAGAACAAGGTACGGGCTTACGTAAAAGGTCCATAAGTAAATTGGCCACCAGTCACTTGCATGTGACCAAAAGACCATAGAATCTTCAAAACATTACAATACCAAATCTAACCAGCAGGTTTTCTTCAGCTATTAAGATTTGGAGTAAAAATTAATTCTGTGCAACGGTAACACCTGCACGAAATTGGTTGGGCACAACGTTGACGATTTATTTTCCCCAAAACTCTCCAATATTATTTATTAATCATACGACTCTCTGTGATTCGTATTAATTAGGGACCCATCAAACCACAAACAATCTGTAAAACCAGATAAAAATGCCTGCTTTCAATGTTTTCGGTTTCGCAAGTAAAATTATTGTTCAGTAAAACATACAAAGAAAAAAGAAATAATAATGGCAGAGTAATATGGTACCAAAAATGAAATATTAAGATGAAAAAAGCCGACTGTTTATGGATGGATAAGAATACAACAGCATTCTCTAAAAAAACGTTTTTTACTTTCAATTCTGCCAAGCTACGTCAATACATTTCCGCATTTGCCTTCTTCTTCGGTATAATACGTGGTCTGGGATCTAAATCTGACAAAGTATGGTTAGAAAATCGTGTGGAAATTTACCTAAACTGATTGATACAAGGAGATAAGATAACACTGCCAGGATAAAAGCATCTAGAATAACAGAGCAGGGAGACGTAAAAAATGGCATACTATTAGATATGCTTTTAATTTGCTGACGGTGGTGTGGCCTCCTCTGTTATTCCAGGGAAAGAAACCACCAATAAATACTGTTTAACGTTGGAAAAGGAATTAATGAGGTATTAAGGAATTAGATAGAATAATAACATTAAAACGCATTGACACCTATTTGTACATTTTATGTACCTATAAATGCACTACATAAAAACACCAGTAAAACTTATCAATATTGTTTCTTAGGGATATTATCTAGTAGACTAGTATCACAAGTCACCTAGGAGTACCATTTCACTGAAATATATTTCTACTTGCTAGTCAAGTAGAACTCGCAGTGGAATAATTTCATCATGTCATGTGTTTGATGAATTCTGCTGGCCCAATTGAAGCCATCAAGGCAACAAGGTTCTAGGAAATACCAACCTTTAACACCTAAAACTTTGTAAAAACTATTTTAGAATATTAATGAAGTGTATTCATATGCAATTACTCACTGCAACCATATACCATCTTTTACTTTTCAATAATGCATACATTGTACCAAGACACAATGTCCGTAGAAAGGCGCATACCTACAAAAAGATAAGAGCATTTTATTTCTGCAAACCACAATGGCAGCTTCCAAATGTTATAGAAGCATTACACACAATGTAATTTTTATATGGCATAATACTAATACTATTCCATCAGCTACAACGGCCACTCCACATTACAAAATTGGGCAAGTATGTTTACCAGTGGTTAAATACCAATGATATATTGATGCCAGATAAAGACATTTGTCTCCCCATGGCTACTAATGAGAGTAAAATCGCATGTGACTGTTGTTTTGTATGAAGAGCTCCATGTTTTACCTTATTAGCTGAGGTATGAACGCAAAACCATTTACCAAAAAATTAACACTATTCGGCCATGAAGCAGCGCTTATTACAAAACAATTAATGTATTGAATATTTCAAGTTTAAACTACATTAGGTCACAGGTGCAGCTAGCTAGCATGGTGATGTAGGAAGCAATGTTAAAAATTAATAGTGACAAGTCTAAAACCTTCCAAATAAAAAGTAATTAGAAACAGGTGTCTCACATCTTATAGAATATTCTTCCCAGCAACTCTTTTCCATGCTTTTGGCTCTTAAAAAATTACATTTATCTTATAAAAGATATAATAAAAGATGGCCATAAGTTGGCCAAAATAAAAGATGGCCATAAGTTGGCCAAAATAAAAGATGGCCATATGTTGAATTTGGTATGGCCAAAAGCCAAAACCAATGTCATTAGTATTGCAATCAGAGACCATCTCTTTCCTAAAGGCACCGCCAGTGTCATAAGCACAGCTGATGAAATTCAGAAGCTTGCGATTTCCAATGCATGTAAAATCCTCATAAACTGGACTGGAAAAAAACCAATAGAGTTCTGTACTTTCAAGGTACGAAACTGGCTTGTCAATTATGACCGAATAACTCTGAAAAATGTCAACCTATTCAAATACATCAGTTCAACCGTCACACGCAACCTATCAATGGGATCTGAAATTGCTCAAAGGACTGAACAATTTATGACAGGATTCTCAAGATTAAGAAAATGTGGTTAGGAAAATCAATTTAATTTATTGAAATAAAAATAGCAATTCAGCGCACATCTCTGCTCTTAAATTGGGAGATGGGAACTTTCTGTGTCACCCAGAAAAAGCATTTGCAAATGCTTAATGTAAGAAAACTACGGCTTAAAATCTACATCTTTGGGGAAAGCAAAGTTGAAAACATGTTTTATTCAGAAATGTACCGTAAGATAATTCATGCAATGTTTAAGGTAACAGGGATCAACGTTGTGATTTACATAGTGAGTGGAAAATTCTAAGCCTACTCAATATTGAACTAATCCAGGAAAAAAGACGTAGTGAAATATGTGAATACAGTAAAAACTTGGTCTTGTAGCTCTCACATAGCTCTTTTGAAAAAAATTTAACCATGTGCATACACGGAGAAATTTGCCGAATCAAAATTACAGAGGCAACAAAATCTGTGCTTGTTAAGGATTTTTTCAAGTTACAAGGATGTAACCATGAGAGAAGTCAAAGATATCAGCATACCTACAAACAAGTAACTATCACGAAGAATTCATAAGAAAATGAAGGCTAAAAAAATTATAGGCAAAGTACAACTCCAACTGAAGTTAAGAGATTTGAAAAGGCATATAAAAAGAACCAACAGAGGCAATTTTATACACCTACTTCCAACAATATCAAATTTCGAAGGAAAAGTTAATCATGAATCGGACTTCGCAGATACAAAAGACAAGGTGACATTCTGGATAATTTTCTTATTCAAATACTAATTTTTGACTTGTACTACAGTCAGTGTTCACATGAAGGCCACATCTGAATATTATTACAACTTAAACTCACTCAAAATAAACTCTATTTTACCTAAGTTAACACGCTGCACATATTTCAAATACATTTACTTGCATTTGGCCCAATGAAAAACAGCTATCCTCAAAACAGCAGGCAATGTTTACAGGTCTAGGACTGGGCTGGAAGAACCAATTCATCAGTTTGGATGAATGGCAATCTATGGCTCATGTGGAAAAAAAAGATATCAAAACTATCAAACATCCCATTTCATTTAATACTGCAGGATAGGTGGTCCGTCAAATAAAGATAATAATGGTGGTTAAGTACATACGAGTCAAACAAATTAGGGCAAATTATATCAAAATTTAATCTACTAACTACTTTTAAAGGCATTATACTACCCTCACATTTTCTTTAGAACTTAAATCACCTGTTGATTCAAAGAAGCGATGTTAAACAAGTGATGTTGAATTATATCAAGCTAATGCTAAACAGTGCATGAGTAAAATCATATGTAAAAAGCTGTAACAATACTGTCCTAATATCACTTACCACCAAATCAAAGAGCGACAAATGAAACCTGTAATTGATAACCTCGACTATAAACTGCTGTTTAAGGCCTGTGCTGAACAGCTGCGAAAGAAAATCACGAGAAAAAACCTTGTTATTACCATACACTGTTAATCGTTTAAACTAAATTTAAATGTAATCACCCCTAATGAATAGAAGTGGTGCTTGGAATAAGCTTAGTGGAAAGGGGAGCACAAAAAGGAGGTGATGTTAATTTTCTATTCTCAATTCGTTTGCGTACACTTCCCCAAGTTCCAATTAATGCAGTAGGAATTTTCCGAGCCCACAACAAAAATTCGTCTCCTGTCTCAACACTTTAAAAAACTTGAAACATTTCGTCAAAAATATTTTTGCGTCTTGATTGCTGTCCTCATCGTTAACACTGTTTCTACGGTGCACCATTCCCTGATGCACGAGTTTACGAAGAAAGCTGATTTGCTCTTTGATATAGCTAACCAGCTAGCTAGCTAGAAAGATAGATGGATCGACAGATAGACAAACAAACAAACATAGTTTTATCGTCGTCTTCCTGCAATTCCACATTGCTTTCACTTTCGGCACTGCTCGGCTACCTCAGTTTGGTCCTCTATTTATCTAAAGCCGTTGAAGAATTCGGAAACTTTGAATTCCTTTCGCTCTATGCCGTTTGGCGAAATAAATTTTTACCACATTCTCTAAATCAGGAGTAGTTCCAGTTAAGAAGAAATGCACTATTTCCAAATTGAAATTATTGGTAAATTACATTTTAGCTCGATTAATATTATCCGAATTCAAGTTGTACATAAAGATATTAAGATTAATGGGTGCATTTGCTGGAGTGATTACATCCCTTTGTTAGCCTGGATGAAAGCAGTAGCAGAGGAATATTTAACGTTTGTCTAGAACAGAGTCATTGATATACGGAAACATGTATTTCTTGATATGCGGTTTATTATCGATTGGAAGAAAATCCTGCTGACGTGTTCACAATATTTTATGTACAGGAGTCGAAGAAAAATGAGTTGTTTTATAACGGTCCAATCGTTTTGAAGGATTATGCTGAAGCTGATTTGAATAAATCATACAGAATTGCGTTTTATGTGTCCAGATTTATCGTTAATTTCAAAAGGAGTCTATCACAGCAAGGTAGTGTTACGGGGGAATGTTACTATTGAGGGGATGAACACTTAGGAAAATCATGAATTAATGAGAATCAATAAAGTTTAAAAGAGAGCGAGAATGTTGTTATCCTAAAAAAGCAATTTGATTTATCTGTGGACGACAAAAGTGTTTTACATGCAAAGGGAAAAATCGATTATTCTAGTTTGCTATACGAGGCGAAAAAATCCCTTATTTCAAATGGAAGTCACAGTTTAACACGGTTGATTTTTTCTATTGTTATGGAC
The DNA here is from genome assembly GCA_003991215.1 of Morbakka virulenta. Lineage (NCBI taxonomy): Eukaryota > Metazoa > Cnidaria > Cubozoa > Carybdeida > Carukiidae > Morbakka > Morbakka virulenta. The sequence goes on from RDPX01000024.1 coordinate 4,005,719, forward strand.
ACGTGGCATAATGGTGCACACTATACGATGGATGCTGTAATAGCAAATTACTAGATTACAAAAGGGACGTTTTTTTCAAAAGTGTTTTGAATAAATGTACTTGTCTTAACTACTTGTCGAATTTCGAGCTGTGCGAGACGACGATGCCATTGTTTAGCCATACCAACGAAAAACACTGCAGCGTTGACAAACATATCAAATGTTTTTAGTGTGCCACTTTTTCCCTGTTAATCAGTTGTATTGTAATATTATGACATTTCTTTGTTTGCTGAGTCACAGCTATATTCATTAGGCGTAGTGTTAAACTGGCATGCGAGATGTAGTCGACTTATCGAATTTATCATTTACAAACACGTCAAAGAAGTTTAGGCAGCCCTCAACCCTTTTAAGCCATTTGTGAACACTGGAATGGCGGAGTACACCGACATTCATAGAAAGGAAAACGATCAAGGAATTTAGAGAAAAATAAAAAAGTTGGTTCCCTATTAGCAGGAAGACTGTGATATTACTAGAAGAAAAGCATTAGGTACAATGGCCATGAATAAAATAAATGAAATTTGGTTTAGAATAAACACAGTAAAAGTTACCTACAAGACCTAGTTGCACAGAAGCCTATTGAAGTGTGCTGTTAAATAACTGTAGCACATGGAATCTCACAGACGGTGAAGCTAATAGCTAATAAGCTTTACTCTTTCCGTCGCAAACAACTTTGACGACTCCTCGGAATCAGCTATTCTACAAACATCACGAACGAAAACGAAAACCTCGAAAAGAAATGCAAAGCGGTTCCATTATCACACACAATATTATCAGCTAGATGATACAGTATTTGGTTACATCTTAGGCCGAGATTCGGAAACTCACACAAACGGATAAATGAGATAAAAAATTCTTGATTTTATGGACTCGGTGGAAGCCAGTGATGTAGGATATTTGGCACAGCAATCACATCAACAGCCCATCTTACACCCTTCAGGAATATAGCTTCCAGAACTACAGAAAAGAAACACAACAAACACAAGCTAGGTATGGCGTCGATCCTCAAAACAACTCGATCCCTGTCATCATGTAGGTCCATAATATCAAAGTACAAAATAGCTTAGAGGTCATGTCTAAAAAGGATAATCAATGTTTTGTGGGCAGCTATAAAGTACTAACACCAAATCTGAGCTCTTGACGTTGTCTGGTTGATTCTATTTTGGCTTGTGGGTCTCTATCCTTGATAAAAGGATGTAGGCATGTAGGCTTTGAAATTTTCAAAAATAGATTAATCTCTAACTACAAATAATTTTACAGGGTTGTTTCCATTTCGAATTTTGAGTTAAATTTCAAAATTAATGATTGTGTGCACTGTAAAACAGCTTATAATTCCAGTGGGGGTGGGTCTTTGAATCACAAAACTCAATCTTGCATACTTTTAAAGCTTGTTAACCACAAACAAAAAACACTTGTATTAGTCATTTATCATCATCATGGACGGAAGGCTCATGGTTGAGTCGCCGTGGCTTCTTTCGTCATGGCTCTCCACTTAACCCGGTCTTGTGCTGCCCTGTACGCCTGGATGACAGTTAGTCCAGATTCTTCTTTGATGTTGTCCATGTACCTTGTTCTTGGCCTGCCCTTTTTCCTAGACCCGTAGACCATACCCATGATTAGCGTTTTCTCCAGTGTCTCGCTCCTTAGTACGTGTCCCAGGTATGACAGTCTCCGGTTCACTAAAGTCTGTGAAAGACGCTTGTCGCATTCTATTCTGCGCAAAACTTCCTCATTAGTTACTCTCTCTGTCCAACTTATCCTCAAGGCTCTCCTGTAACACCACATCT
>RDPX01000024.1:4009603-4059699 GCA_003991215.1 Morbakka virulenta
GTGAGACATTGGATGGTCTACTTGCTAAGTTAGAGACTTGGAAGAAGGGTTTGGAAGGTAAAGGTTTGAGAGTGAACATGGGCAAGACAAAAGTGATGGTCAGTGGTTGCAATTTAGGAAAGCCATTGGAGAAAGGAAAGTTTCCCTGTTCAGTCTGTGGGAAGGGAGTTGGGAGCAACTCAATCTATTGTGGTACTTGCAAGCACTGGGTACATAAACGGTGCAGTGGAATAAAGGGCAAACTGACAGAAACTAACCGTTTTAGCTGCAAGAGGTGCAAAGAAGGAGAGGCAACCTGTGACTTAGACCTACATAAAGTGCATTTGGAGGATGAGGATATTGAGGTTGTCCAGAAGTTTTGCTACCTTGGTGACACCCTTGGAGCTGAGGGGGGAGCTGGTGCAAGTGTTACAGCAAGGGTTAACAGTGGATGGAGTAAGTTCAGGGAGCTGATGCCATTGTTAACCAGCAGAGCTCTGCCATTACCTACCAAAGGTAGAGTCTACCAGGCATGTGTACGTAGCACAATGATGTATGGCAGTGAAACTTGGCCAGTGAAAGCTGAAGATGTCAGCCGCATGGAGCGGAATGACATGAGAATGATAAGATGGATGTGCAACGTAAGTCTAAAGGACAGGCTCAGTTCTAATGAACTCAGAAGGAGATTGAATCTGGACAGTATTGGCAGCTGTATGCAGAATAGGAGGCTTCGTTGGTTTGGTCATGTGGAGAGAATGGACAAGAATGCTTGGACAAGTAGATGCAGAACAATCAAGGTGGCAGGAACCACTGGCAGAGGAAGACCAAAGAAAACATGGGAGGAAGTGATAAGGATGGATCTGAAACAAAAAGGTGTCAGCAGAGACCTGGTGAAGGATAGGATAACTTGGAAGTCAATTTCAAGAAATCGTCCAACACATGCTAGCATGTAAACCGGACGTTAAACCGAATATGATGATGATGATGAAATCTGAAGTCAATGTCTTTGGCCATTTAAACGTTTTATTGATTTAATTCTCACAACAGTAACAACTAGTTTAATGTTGGTAGTATTTGGCTGTAGCAATTCTTCTAAAAGTGTTAAAAATAAGTAATGAAATTAAAAACTCTAAAACTATATACTTACTGAAATTGTACCCAATCAAAAAGAACTAAACCGATTTTTACACCTTTTTTTATTATCGTTCCACTTTTTACGGTGTGACGATGTTAAACTACACTTCCAAAATTTACCTGAACATCGGACTAAAGAAATAAAGCTATGTAGGTTTCTCAAGACCGATGTTTATTTCCAAGACATTGAAACAGTTATTTGTCTAGCATTCCACTGACCATTTCTAATATGGCATTGTTTCTTTATACATGAGTTGCTGTATAACATTAAGTTATTCATGATTATTAAAATATAGTTAGTGCACATTTTTAAAACCGAGATCCGGTTTGGGTAAATGTGGTCCAATGCTTCTTACAGAGGTAAGTTTAAAGGAATATCTGTGCAAATCAAAAACCATGTGGTCATTTTTTAAATCATTATAAAGCTATGCAAAGTCCTTTAACCAGTCTGATTAACAAGAATGTAACTATTTAAAATTGTTTATTGTGATGTGTGTGATGAGTTTGACTAGTCAGGCTAAGGTACTAGTTAAGTTCCACAATTTGGCCAGAGAGACCATTTGTTGCTACGGACAAAAATTTTGTTTGACCTTTTCTCAAATTCTCTTCAATCTTCTTCTAAATATCTCGCGCATATATCACAATATCAAAATAAAAAATTCAATTTACAAAGCTTACTTATATATGATTTCTTAAGCCTTAGCTTAATATAAACACTAGCTTGATAACTAAGCATTTTTCTAGAGAAATAAGCGAAATTTCGTGATTGTTCATTTTGCTTATTATGTCATCAAAGGCATACGCGAATGTTCGCCAATCTTCTTATCTCGTAAATGTCTACTGCGTCAAACTGTACATTCGTTACATTGTTCACTATACCATTCGTTAATGCTTAAGCACTCGGAATGGCAGCATATTATCTTTATCTATTCTCCTCAGAAGATATTTTTTAATTTACAGGGTGATTCCCTTATTTCTTTTTCTCATAATTAACAACTTTTACTAAAATAACCCCTTTAACGACGCCAAATGTCAGGTGAAATGTAACATTAAGCTTTATTACGTTCAGTTTCAGTATTTATCAACCTTCAAATCGGTCTCTACTCTGCTCCTGTCCCAGTATATTCATACACACAAAAGAGCAAAATCAAATGTCAACACAACAAAAAGTGTATCCAACAATGGATCTTATAAGGTGTTACGCCAACTGCTCTCAACTTTTCTTGCAACAAAAGAATCAGCCCATGCAACCAGAAAACAATAACTGATGCGCTTTCCTTAACAAGTTTCACACAGTTTCTACATTCTCGATTGTGTTTAGAGGAACTCAAAGAAAACCAAACCTTTATAGATGTGAGTATTAATTTCAAAACTTCCACGACACTCGCTAAACCATGGATAAAACAGTTAAGACCGTGGAAGAAGTCTTTGTGGGGCTTTCATGGCTCGTCTTTGTCATTGCCATCAACACAGAAAAAAATCTAAAACTCTCTATTAAAATACAAGGTAGTACAAACCAACTCCAGTTACAAACTTATATATATATATATATATATATATATATATACACTATAAAATAAAAACCACTATTCTGTTTTATTTATTAATTTACTAAATTAAGAAATAGAAAACTTGAAAACTGGACACCATTTATGAATTGATGCTATTTGATCATTTAAAGCAAAGAAAAACAAACCTGCCCACAATCACTCCAGAATGAGTTAAGTCTGTAAGGGCAACTAGAAGAATGTCTTGTAATTCGTTTACCCTCTCCATTCTCAAAAGCAGTAGAACAACCTTTCATGCCATTTTCCAATTCATATACCTTGGCATCCTTCTTAAAAGTACAATCTTATCTATTTTAGAAGTATTGTACAAACTCACAGGTAATGTTCCCATTTCTAATGTCAGATCTGTGAGCGTTCATTCCCTTATGTAACCGATGGGTACAATATGTTAGATACATCAATGTGTTTGGTGCATTTAACAGCATAAACAAAGTTACACAAAGAGCAATGTTAGTTAATAAATATTCCGATTTGCTTCTTTGTTTTCCTTTTTATATATATACACATACATACATATGTGTGTGTCTGTGTCTCTGTGTGTCTATGTGTGTTTCACAGACTATGATAACAGTTATGTTCTCAGGATTAATTGAACGTCGACTAATAGGATAGGATCGCATCGGTACCTAAGAATTTTATGCAGTCGACTAGCCAGTAAAATTGACCAAATACCACAATGGAACCAGAATGCTGTAAAACGACACTCCATATATTAATAGTTGCTCAAAGGATATCAAATTATATAAAGACTACTTGTGTACTTTTTCCAAATCTGCCAAAAAATAATCTGACTTAATACCTGCCGAAATATTTTTGCAGATCATATTATGGTCTGTACCGCTGATGGCAGAAAAGTTTCCAGACCAAAGCTGACACTCAGAAATATTATTAGGACTATACTGGAGACGAGTTACTAAATGCGATGTTGAATCATGAGAGCTGAAAAAAGAACGTTTGGGCCACTGTGTTAATCGAAAGCGTACAGGTAGGGCCCGGATAGGTAAGCAGTACTCTGTTCAATACTTCCTGTACATCCAACACTGTTATGCGCACAACATTCAACGGCCAATTCTTAGAGCAATGCGAGTGAATTACAAAGGTCAAAAATCTTACTGTTCCTTGTTTAAAGGTTTCGAAACCTATTATAAACAATTTATATTCTATATTTCATATCATTGTTAAACTACATTACATACTTTGACACATTTCTGTTTTTTTTGCATAAGACGAAGTGAAAACTTGAAATGTGGCTTACAGCAGCAAAACAATGTACAATCCTTAAAAACAACGTGCAATACAATATATACAAGATAGAGCTATATCAGAGGTAATTAAAAATATTATTGAAAATCAAAGTCTTAATTACCCTGCAGTTCTTTCCTAAGGCCTTGTTAAATATTCAACGTTGCAGGTCGGCCAGCCATTGCAATGGTTGTTGTTATGCAGAAAAAACCCCTTTTCACAAACAGTCGTTTAAACTCCTGCCTTTTAACTCAATCACACACAAGTCCAGTTTTACGCACGACTTAATCTGTTAACAGTCTGCAAACCACAGTTTTGTTACTTTTGTGATACTTTGTGAAATACCTCACTTCCATTGTTTTTGTTTCAAAACTTGACACATACTGCTGAGCTCAAGAACAGAATAGAATGGCGGTCCTAAAAAAAAAGCTTCAGTTAAGTTTAGGCAATATCCCGATGTTAATGATTTTCATCCTAAAGTCCAGTTATGTTCCTAAAGGAAACAACGACGGAGGGAAATCACCACTTACGGATCTTGGCACTAATTCTCGGAAGCAAAACTACAGGAATTGGAAAACGAATTTTTATCACAAGACAGGCTTTCAATAAAATAACAAGAATTGTGAATGGTGCGAGTTCCTCATTTAAAATAATCGCTGTTAAGATTTCCAACACAAAATCGTAAAACTGTGCAGATGCCGCTGTGCGACCATGTTATCTGTAAATATTTAAGATTGAACCACGTCAGAGTACATGCTTAACTTGTGAAATAAAAGCTCAAATACCCAAACAAGTCAATGGCTACGAATTCTTCCAATGCCAACAACATCTGTATATTCATTAGTAAAACCAAAACCTGAAATCTAATAACAGTCCCAATAACTTCCGAAAATCAACAAATACATACAGTCAGAGGTGTGCAAACTTTCAGGAAAGTGGACTAGATGCATCAAACCTCTTCTTCAAGCAGACCAAAGGTAATAAGAAAAACATCGACGATACTCCAACAATGATAATAATAAACTACAAGACAACTACAATGTACTATGTAACTTCGATAAAACTAAACTAAACTTACTATGATCGGAAAGTAATAAAACCACATTTTATACTGATAGGATGTTTAAAAAGAATGGTAATATTTACAAAACTAAAAACTATTGTTTGGTGTTATGTTTTGGTATTTCTGATGTGATTTTAACAATGTTTGGAGCCAACGAGTTTATCCATATCAGTTCCATTTGCGAAATCTTTGACTGATTTCTAAAACTGGGGTCAGAAAGCTGAGCCCTGTATTTTTTTCCTTGGACGTGCTTTAATGTGGGAAAGCGCTGAGAAATTCTTTATGTTGGTCAGACCCTCTTTCTCTGATACGCACTGCTGGTAAAAGTGGAGCAAATCGACATCTGAAAAAAGTTCAAAATTCTTTTGCACAGTATTGTACAGTATACGTAGCATTATTGCCTGATGATCGAAATATCGTGAAACTATTAGTTGCAATCATAGTTCTTATTTTTCGTGTTTTACCTTATATATATAGTGTCAAGTAGATGGAGTTGTAAGGTACTTGAATCGTTTGCGTCTACTCTGAACGGAGAAGCAAATAACCAAAATTTGGCTTACGCCTCCTAAAATCTCCAAAACGCGACTCAGATTTTGCTGGTAGTCTTTATGCAGTCTGCATATTTTCAAAATTCGCTGGGCAACTATTCACTCCTGATGTGAGAAGTTCAAAATGGGATGCCTATTTTTTACTGATCTTCCCTGAAAAAAAACTTCAGTCTGGCTTCAAAAGCCAAGACATGTTTAAACACTTTATTGTACAGGTCGTCTTTTCCTTGCAACTTGATGTTATGGTTTGGGTTATTATGTTTTAAGTCTGTTAAAACTGCAAACTCGCTGAGTCACTCATCGTCACTGAAAAACGAAATGGTCTGCTCTTTTTCACCCAAGAACTTAAATATCTCTTTCCTCAAAAACCAGAATAGTTTCAACGCTTGTGATCGACTTGATAAACACAAATTGGAAAAGAGTACAACACTCAAAATGCTGTTTTAAAATCAGCCAATGTTTCCTTAAATGGGCAGTGGTTGAGAGCACGGGAGCGAATAAAATTTTCTACTTTAACATGTTCCATCACAACTTGAAAACCAAAAGCTATAATGCACAAATTTTCTTCATGAATAACACAGGTCAACAAATAAAAGTTTTTGGCGTTGGATCGGAAATGTTTCAACTGTTCCTAAGTAATTTGAGGATGCTGAATCTCAATATCATATCGATTTTTTACCATTAGCTCTAGTTTTTCTTCCACAGGGTACTCCTATTTGGAAAACATTTTGTTTTTAGATCAGAAGAAATTGAGTATTATATGGACAACAAAATTTAAGAAAGTTGTTAAATATTGCTTTTTGTTACATCAAATAGGTACAAGTTTTACAAGAGAAAAGAGGTCATTTTTTATCCTGAATGTCCAAAATATTGTTTTTAATGTGGTAAAAATTTGCGCTTTCGAGATTTTCCTGAATGTTCTGAATCAGGCACGTAACGTTTCAAATTCCGGCAATAATCTGCCATCATTTTTAAGTCCTCTTTTCCTTGGTATCTCTCCTCCATTGTCCTTATATCTCGGTTGAATCGCTCGCCTTGTTCACCGCTAACATCACCGAGGTTTTCCGGAAATTGATCCAGGTGGCTGTGAAGAAAATGTACTTTGATGCTCATGTTAAAACCAAGTATCCTGAAATTCTCAAGCACGTTGTTTATTTCTTTGTAGTTGTCAGCTCTATAGTTTTCATGGAAGTTCTTAACAACCTCAACAAATGGTAACCATGCAGCTAACTCCACTTCATTCATAGAGCCACAAAATTTTTGATCTCTCATCAACTGTCGAATTTGGGGTCCATCAAATATACCAGCTTTTAACTTTTCATTACCTAGGCTTGGAAAACTCCTACAAATATACTGAAAACAATCACCATCCTTATCCAGTGCTTTAACAAATTATTTCATAAGCCCTAGTTTTATATGCAGAGGAGGAAACATTATTTTATCACGTGGTAACAATTGCTCAACAATAACATTCTTTTCCCCACCATAAAGTCGATCCCTTACTAGACAGTACTTTTTAGTCCAGTGATTTGCTTTATCGGTACTGACCCAATAACAAAGAAAGCACGGGTACTTCGTGCAACCACTTTGATGCTCAAGCAAGAAGCTCGCCATCTTTAAATCTACACATATCACCCATTGGTGGTCGTCACATTTGATATGCTGCAATACAATTTTTATTGGGTCATATTTTTCTTTAAGGGTTGTAGAATGACCAATCGGTATTTATCCATAAACACTAGTAATGTGCAGAAGAACACATTTCAGGCTTCTCTTCCAACTTTCAATAAATAATCTCCAACCAGCAGGGGTGTCTTCCATAACACCTAATTTCATCACTACGCCACGAATATTTTTATAGAAAACAGTTATGTCGATCGTCAAAAAACGGCACAAACTCTTTATCACGTGTTCTATAAAAAGTGATTTTAGTACCATGCTGTAAAAGATTTCGATCTTTTAGCTGTGATGCCAATACTTAAGAAGATTCCTTGCATAAACTAAGGTCCCTTATTAAGTCAATCGGACTCTGCTGATCAAATAGTACTGGTGTGGAAGAGGATGCAAAGTCCTCGTCATCACATCATCAACATCAATGAGTTCTTGGTAATCATGTTGCTCCCTGTCTGAATGTTCATCAATAGAGAGATCAGGCAACTTATTAAACTCAGAAATAGGAATATCAGCACTATGAGCTGCTGGTCAAATTGCTGACGGAAAACTTTTGTAATTCAAAGATTTTCCCTTCTTTTTATTTAATCCTGTCACATATATTGAAAAGAAGTAACAGTCGTCAACATGATTTGTAGGCTCCCCTCAAACCATTGGAATCCCAAATCCCATTGACCGTCTGGTTCCACTTGTCCATTGTCTCAAACGTTCTACACATGTCTTGTAAACAACATGAGGAGGCAATGGTTTGTCTTGGTCTGCTAGCTTTATTCCAAAATATGCATGATACTCTCTTTTTACAAAGTCTGTTATAGACTTTCTGTTGTCTATAGTTTTGTGTTCACCAGATGTAACAAAAGCAATCAGCATGACTTTTGAAGGATCTTGAGGCCATCATTTACTTATACAACTGAAAAATAAGACGAATTATCTGAATCACCCTTTAAATCCATCGTCAAAACACAAGCACCACGAATGAATTCATCTGATCCAAATCAACTCTCTGCCAACAAAAATGTCGAGGGAGAAAATTGATCTGTGCAAGTTATTTTTTAATAATTGAATTATAATTTAATATTGTTCATGTCCCCCTGACAACATGCAGACATCACAAGACAACTGACATGTGCAAACGTGCTTACCGTTGCCAAGAGCAAGTTAACACTTAATGACCATGTCAAGGAGATAAAAGCCACTAAGTAACACTAATAAAAATACCAGACTAAAGTCTTCTATGACCTGGCTAAGATTTGCTGTGTAAAAAACACTTTCTACACGTGAAGCCAATTCCATGATATCCAAATCTGCTAAAACGTTTAACATGCTTGCAGAATAGAGGCAAGTTACAGGAATTTTCACATTAAGGTATATCAGAAAAACTACAGCTAACCAAAGAAAATAAATATGATTTTCGTAATCAGGACCCCAGAATTACCTAAAAACAGTCTGTAACTTGCCAACCCGAAAAATTGTGTTGACCAGTGTAATGCAGTGTTGGACAATCACAATAAATGCATCTAATTTCATTTCTTCTAAAAATATTTCTGTGAAACCCTCATATTTGTTGATAATTAAAAGTGCCCCATCAGTTGTTATCCCACATAATTTAGTCTGTCAATTTGATACTTTTAATGAGCTTTGTTACCTCATCTGCTATATTCTTTCCAGTTGCTGTATCTTTTAAATGACACATGTCAAGGAGTTACTCGATTCAAGTCAACTCGATTTCCTTTGAAACAGCTTGAATAAATACAGCCAGTTGTGCTGTGTTTGCAATAAATATCCTCTCATCCAGTTCCATGCTAAAAGCAGCCTGTGGTGCAACTTGTTTTTCCAGTTGTTTTTTGATATCTTGGTTCATGTTTTCTATACATTTTCTCTTTTCGTGGCAAACTTTATCAACAAAAAATGTCAGGTAACCTTTTATAAACCCTCCCTTACTGGAAGGATTCCCTTTTGATCCAACCAGTTCTACAATCTCAAAAGTGAACTTAATTGATGGCTTTTCGTCTATTTTGGTTGTTGCAAAGAAACTGTGCTGGGTTTTAATGTATCTTTTGTCTTCCCTTGTTACTACAAAATAATCTGTTCTAGCTTTGCTTCACACAAGACACTTGGTGTCAAATTTACACTTCTTAAACTTGTTTTCCTCTTAATTTCATTTGGAAAACTTGTAAAAAAATTTCAGAAAAAAAGACTTAAGCTCTATCTATATATAATTGCAACAGAAACTGCTCTGAAATATTACAAGATGGTGTTTAATGCTGAGCTGAAAATCTTTTCATTATACTTTATAACATGGAAACACAGAACTGGATCACAGAGTTGGTGTTTGTCCTAACTATCAAATGGTCATAAAATGTCCAATTCATGGAAGGACCATGGTCTGGAACCTGAAAAAGTTTTATTATGTCCAAAGTATTTACACACGCAATAACAACTTTAAAATAGTCTCTTCTGCCCAGCCAAATAAAAATGCAGTTAAGACTGTGCATGCTCTTCCATGCCATCATATATCTTTTTGGTAATGTTATACCACAGTCTTCATGCTTCCATTAAATTGGGTGAAATGGCATGATTATTTTTTATGAGCTGTGATGAGCTGTGATGGTTAACTCTGTTAACCATCACAACAATCATAATAATTGCAGGGCACTTCAGGAAATCAAAAGCTTTAAGGATTTCATTAATGTTAAATTGATAATTAAACAATGACCATACCAGTGAAGTCTTGACTCCCTCATCTTGTCTCTAAGTCTCCTGATATGGGATGTTTCTCAAATGTGCTTGTTAGGAATTCTGTCCAGTCACATTACACCAAGCGACCACCTGATCATGCACATTTCAGCTACTTCTAGATCCACTTCTTGTCACTAGGCAGTAGCAACAGTTTTCAGGATATACAAGAGAGCTAGGTGCACTACTGTCTTGTAAATTTTTCCCTTCATCCATGGTGATATTTTCCTATTGCAAAGTAACCTGTTACCTTCCTCCAATTATCCTAACTGGCCTGCACTCTCCTCTTTACTTCTCTATCATAGTTTCCATTTGCTTGTAGAGTTGGCAAGGGTACTTAAATTCACTCACTTTGGGGATTTCTGCCCCCTCCCACCTGTATTCTATTAACTTTCTCATTTAATTATCATTCCTTATTTTGCTCCAGTCCTTGGTTGATTTCATGCAGGATTTTATCACATTCTTTATTCATCACTTTCTACTCAGTGATGTCACTAAAGCTGGGTAGATTTAGTCGAAGTTTTTGTTCCTCTGACATTTTATGAACATCTTGATTCTTAACTCCTTGGATAGATCCAACTTTCTTAGCATACCCTAGACGTGTTCATGCTGAATTAATAATTATTTCTTTTATTCTCTTGGAACCATTACCTGTGCATTGCTTCAAGTCTCTTTCATTTCAATTTTGTACTTTTTTGTACAGTTTCATCTTTACTTATTGTTGAAGTATTTGTAAGGTTTTTAGTTTTTAAAATAACTCAAATGGTTCTATTCTTTTTCTGTATATTACTATATGATTATTGCTGTTGACTTGTGTGCCACTGTAAGATCTTTCATCTATTAAAATGTGTTTTCTATTACTTGGACATATGATGTAATCAATTTGGTTATTAATTTGATTAACTTATATGTAATATGGCACGCAGGGTGTCAAAAGGCACTGTTAGTGCTAAATAAATTATGAATGCTACAAAAATCAAGAAATGTTTGACATCTCTTGTTTCTCTTCCCTCTTGACTATCTCCCAAAACATGCTTCATTCCCAGAATGGTCTCCTACTTCTGCATAAAAATAACCTGCTAGAGAGGTTGCTTTTTATGTCCATCCCCTTGTGTAATTTCATTTCTTATTGACAGAAAATGTCCAGCTTAAAGATTGATCTCATTCTGTAGGGTCTGCTATGTAAAAGCTACATTCTCTCAATTCCTCTTAACTCCTGCAATGTGTGGGAATTCTGAATTTCAACATTCTTACATTTCCATTGCAAACCCCATTACAAATTTTGTAATAAGGCTGGTTCAGTTTACAGAAATCCTAATTTATTCTAAACTGGTGTATTATCCTGGGGAAAATATGTTGTAAAATCTTTATTCTTTGAATTATATTGTTAGGAGTGGGTTGCATTTCAGGTATTTTAAAAGACGTTTTTATTCATATTTGCAGATTCAGTTTGAATTTTTTAAGAATAGATTATGTTGCAAGCCTTAAGCCATGATCCTTTTCATGACTGCTACCTTTCAATAAAAGTAAAGCCAAACCCCAACCTCCCCCCATAACACCCCCTAATTGAATTCCTTATCTACATATATCATAAACATAAAATTCTTCTTGACTAGCTAATATGTCAAAAATATTGCAGTAACCAAAGCTGCATCACAATTTTTTTCAGTTTTGGTCATTTTCAATCATGTTATCAGGAAGAAGTACAATATTTCAATAAGGTTCAGTGTTATTTTCTTTTTTCAACAACAATTTATCATCACAAATAAACTTCTTATACCAAAGTCATCAACATAGAAAATCATGAATTGCAAGAAAAGATTTTGAATTTTCAGGATTCAGGAAAAATAAAAGGATAAATTTCACTGAGTTTTAACAAAAGATGACTGCCTCATGGACATTTGGCTTTCAAGGTTTAATGTTTTTAAATTGTTTTGTCAATGTAGAAATTAGGAAGAGACAAAGTCAGTGTAGGGTTTCATCCAACAACCATAAAATTAAGACACACATCTTCCACCCAATATGCTAGCCTACTAACTAAAAACTTAATTTTCATTCTTAACATTTATTGCAGGAGTAGTTTGTAAGGTAAATGTTTATAATGATGACCATGAAAGGAACAACTAATACATAGGTTTCCTTGAAGAGTGACTTGCCAAAAGTAAAAAAACACAAAATGTTTTTATGGTTTTCCTGAACTGCATGACCCTGAGACTTGCCATTTTTCCAAGCATTTCAAGTATTTTAAGCCTCATATTTCTGGAACAACATTATACAAAGATATCACTAGTGCAAAATTATTGAAAGGAGTCTTTCCAATATCAACTCTGAGAAAAAGGAAGATTTTGAACAGATATTGTCAGCATAGGCCCAAAAAGCTTGAGATCTCAAAAATAGTTTGCAGAACAACCGGGAGAAATCTTCTTGTTGTGACTGCAAAAATGCAAACTATATATATTTCTCGAACTAAAGGACACTGAGTTCAAACAAATTACTTGAGAATTATTCACCAGTAAGGCCTTAAAGCAAGAGCTTGCTGGGTTAATCACATACAGTGTTTCAAGCACCTAAAAATGTAATACAATAAAAGAACACATTTCTTCTCTTCAAATTCATAAATCCTATACATCTGGTAACTAGCTGTTCTTAAGCTATAACTGTCACCAAAACTCAATTTTACGAGTGACTGAACCATCCAAAATAACCGAAAAACCAATCCAAAGAATAGTGAAATGCTTATTGTTACGAGTAATTAACTCCTTTTGCACCCCTACTAGTACATTAAGAATTAATAAAGCAGAAGAACTTTACATAAATCATTAAATTACCTTCACAACTGATTGCCTGATACACAATCCACATTTTTACCTCTCACTTTGTGTTGTCACTTTTAAAAGCTTACATACAATGCATCTACTGGGCTAATGTGCCCTTTTTTAACAAACGGTTTATCATTCTTGCTCTGTGCAATGTAATGAATATAAAATATTGAAATGTTTGTTCTATTGTTTCATCTTTGTGCTCTGCTACTTCACACAAACTAGCCATAAATATTACTAAAACTGCATTCCCACATATTAGAATATCTCTAATCTTAATGTCTATTTTTCTTGTAGCTTATAAAAGTGATTCCATAATTACTAAGCCAAGAAGTCAGCTGTTATATCGGAGGACTTACAGTCGCCAAAACCTTTTGAGGAAAAACCTAGTTGGTCTTACACTGATATTACATGGTATATTATACATTTAAAATTTCACATTCCTCTTTCACAATGCCTACTATCTCCTCCAATATGTGTTTCATGCATTATTATTGTTTCGTTCCCCCCAGAAAGAGCGTTAAACTTTACACTACTTTTGAGCCATGCACTGATTACCCTTGCTTTACCACTACATCGGTGGTAACACATGCGTAATAAACAGGCCATATTGTTAGTCCAGTAAAATTTCAGTGTCAATCTACCTAATTATGTCTGGTTTACAGTTACAACTCAACTTTCATCGCGACTTAAAGTTCTGGTACTATCCCACTCTCTATCATTTTCAAATGAATGCTGTTTGTATACAGACTATAAATATACATACATGCATAAACACACATATATTACGTATATATAAAACCTGTTAATTGTCCGATCAAAATTAGAAACTTGTTTTTCACTTAAAATAAGTTTATGTGCATGTGAGATTAAGGATTAAGCATCTATTAAGCAAAAAAAGTCACTAACCTGTGCATAAATAATCCACATGAGAAATATGAACAGGAAGTCGAACAGCGCCAAAGTGCAAAACATTCTTCGGACGGGTGAAAGTCCGCATTTGTAGTCATAGTTCTCTTCGTCATTGCAGAACCTCACCTTTTTCGCTAAAGAATCTGTGGAATAATTATCCACGTTGAGTGGTCCTGAAGCACCATATGGGTGGTATGGCAAGCTTGAAAGCAAGGGTTGTGCGTAATCCTGGTTTGGGTCAACACTGGGACACCCGACAGTTGCCATGTTTCTTCAATATTTGAAATGTCAAGGTACACTGCAAACTAGACTGCGGTACTAATTATTCATTGGTATGTGGTTAAATCTCGTGGAAGATCTTAACAGGAAACTACATCTCACATAAGTCTTTAAATATAGCCAATTCCTCTTAATTTGTGTACAAAATGAGATGTGCAACTTGCTCATTTGTTACTATGATTTACTGTAGCATTTCGTTAGAAATGCACAAATTTAATGTCTGTGCAAATTTGGGCTTGATTTACTGCCTTAATCCTATTTCTCTCCGTAACTGAATCGATTGCAAGTAAGAGTATTTAGCTTATCATCCACAGAGTACTTGCTTGGCCATCTCATGGCTTTCTCGTCCATGTGGAGAAAACCTTGTCACAACTCAGTAACTTCGCAGATTTGCAGGCCATTTCCTGCTGAATTGCAAAAAAAAAAAGAAACCCAGGCCATCAGGTGATACAAGTCTCTGTTTCATTTTAAGAAACGAGGTTTACATCTCAAAAACAGACAAATGGAAATGAAAGGGCTCCTTTTCATCTGAAACAACAGATGTTAAAATGTAGAAATTGAAGCCCCGATGGTTTACAAGGGACTACCTTGACAGCGCTGAATTTCACCCTCTGATATATTTTGTAGTCTGAGCATCCCCATTGTTCTGAATATTTCTGGTTTATGTAGGGCTACCTTAACCCAGCCTGGATCATGTAGTTCGTCCCAAGCCCAGAATAATTGTGTGGTTTGGGGTTTAGTGAGCCCCAGCCCAAAAAATCATAGGATAAACACTACCGATCACAGACCAGCAGATAATGATACACAATGATAGGGCATCACTCGTGTTTGAGTCACATCAGCATGACTTCTCTACTTGGAAGTAATGTGGCACCGATGTTGAAAGACAAGAGAATTGATTTTGCTGGAGTTCAAGAGATGAAGTGGAGAAGCTCATTTAAGAAGCTCAATTGCCAGCAGATTGCTTCAAACTGTTCTACAATGGTGGAACTAATACCAGGACTAGGCTTAACATCATCCTGCGGCAGGGGCCAACAAGTTGGATGCACGAAGGAGGAGAAAATCGAGTTCTAGAAGGACCTTAGGGATGAATAACGATGGATTTCCCCTACAGAAGGGGAAATATTGGTGGATGAGATGAGTGCTCATGTAAGAAATGATCAGACAGGCATGAGAAAATACCTGCTTCGAGAAAAGGGAAAAAACAGCTGATAACATATGGGAGTGGAAACAGAGGATCAGTGGCTGATTACATTTTGACACACTGAGCATATCTAAGATTTTTGTAAAAGACGACAAAGTGCTCCCCGTAAAATCAGTTGCCATTAAACATAGACCGTTGACTCTGAGAATGGAATTGAAAAAAACATAAAGAATAAGGGGAAAACAAGAGGAAAGAAAAGCAAATAGTGGAACTCAAAGAAGCATGAATAAAAGACCCAGGTTTATATCTAGGATAGCAAATATCATAGACATCCCTAGGAATGAACCACATTTAGTAATAGAGAAAGTAATAGTTTACATAGGTAGAAAAGAGCTACCTGAATTAACTGAACAAAATATGTGGAAAGAGAAACTTGGTGGTGAGATACAGGAGAAAATCAAAGCTGAAAAAGAGTCCTTCTAGAAATTGAGAAGCAACTGTTGTGAAAGATAGAGAAAAATAGAAAGAATGTAAAACAGCTGCAAAACAAGCCGTCACACATGAAAGAGATAGAAAGTATGGAGAACTGTATGATAACTTAAACAAAATGGAGGGTTAAACTCTTGTTTGCAATTTAATTCACACAAGAAAGAGGCGCATTCAAGATATCACAGATAACATCTACATAAATGATTGTCGAGGCAACAAATTGACAGAAGGAACAAAGATAACATCGAAATGGCAAAAACACTTCTCAGAATTACCAAACACCAGTAACCCAATGAAAATGCTTCAGGAATTGCTTAGTACAAAGAAAGATGGACCAAAAATGACGTATGAGGACATCAGAGAACAGCTTTAAACAATAAAGGACCATCAGCATCTGGACCTGACCTCATACTGATGGAAGTTTGGAAACCTTGGGTGACTTAGGAATTTTATTCTTCAAACGAACATTTTCTAAGATGTTAACATCAAGGGTGCAATTATAATGGAGCCTTAGTGAGTTTTTCAAACACACTGTATACAAACGAAATGCTCTGTATTTGTCTCTAGAAAGTACAGGGGTATTAAACCAAGCTCACACGTCATGAAACTATGAGAAAAAAAAATAGATCAAAGGTCGAGAGAGATTATTGAGCTTGGAAACATCTAATTTTGGTTTCAGCAGCGAAAGATCAACAATGGGCTCAGTGTTTGGACTCAATGCATTGCAACAGAAATATAAAGAAAAGCATGAAGAGCTATAAAAGGAGTTTAATGACCCGCAAAAGGCCTATATCGGAATGCTTTTTTTATTCCAGTTTACTTTCAGGATCTCAGTGTTAGTCTTGGACTTACCATCACAACGTTTTCCCAAATCGACTCCAATTTGGTAAGAGGAAAAGTTCCTATTACCATGTTTGGAGTAGATTGTCCTTATAATTGCTCTGTTCTCCTTGCTTTTTCTTGCATCTAACTTCTGCCCGTATTACTAAACGTCCGTAATTTTCTCTGATAGTCTTTTATGTCTTTATTATGTGGTATATATTTAGGATAATGATGAAAGGCAGCCACAAGCATACAGGACAAACTTTTCCCACCAAAAATGTTAAGATGAAAATGAAGAAAATCCTTTCCCACATCACTGTGTACAGAAAACGTTGGGAGTTTTTGTAATTTGGATGTCACTCAATTTCTAAAAAATGTTTCAGTGGTATACCCAAAGAAAGCACATTTAAACTTGAATGGAACTGGAACGAGGGGCACTTATTGAATAACTTTCCCTTGGTGAATCTGAACTATCATCAAAACCTTCCTGATTTTAGTACTTGCATCTACTGCCATAACAACTAGGTTATAAAGCATATAAGAACAAAGCCTCCTGATTGATCTTTTAAACTATCTTTACAACCCCCTTATCGATTTTTTCCTCAAATACGTTGTGTTCCAATCACAAATCTTGTTTTCTTTTCCGTGCTGATGGTGGAAGAAGTATCTCTCAAAACATAACTTCGTAAAAAGCTTTCAACTCTTTATCTATGGTGGGAGCTACTGGTGGCTTTTCAAGACAAAACGGTCACTCCACGCCAGCTAAAATGCAGAAGCCTCTAACAGGTATTACTCGTGAAAAGTAGTAATAAAAAATGTAACTATAGTTTACTTTAATTACTATTGTTTTTTTTATGTTCTTGTTAATAAGGACAAGTGGTAACACTAAATATAAGTCTGACGATCTGTGTAAAACTTGCCTGTGGAAAGCAGCAACCCAAACTCGCTTCAAAGTATTAAGGTATCTCAAGTGACAGGGAAGGTCAAAAACCCTGACTAGATTTATTAGACTCCCATTTTCATTGTTCCTCCTGAGAAGACATAGGGTCAAGTACTACTTCATTAGCTAGTCCCAATTGTCTTTTGTATCAATAGAAAAAAATATTTTAAAAGGTTTTAGACAATGAGTCTGATATGCACGCAATGACAAGCATAAAAGCCAACGTGGCAAAAACTAAATGCATGTATCTAAGATATATATATATATATGGGGTTGTATAGGGTGCGTCAGTGATTGTACTAGTACGTATCAGCGACTGTATTGGCTTCATTTAATGCCTGAGCATATTGGGCTTCCTCTCGAACACCCAACTCTTACTACTGGCTCCATGAAATTGTTTGTGCACGACAGTAGCCACAAGCTGGTACTTCTCTTCAGGTGGCAAACTGAACGTAGTAAGAGGTGAACTTCGGCTCATTTGATCCTTCCAGTGCACGAAGACTTGGACCACTGCCGTATGTTGGCAAGAAATTTCTCATAGTGACAAGAAAATCAAATACAAACGACATGGTGGTTGACAGTGGGAACCCAGGCCTGAAAGTACTTAAAATGCTACTGGGGAAGAACAAAGGCAAACCATTGGTAGGGATGACAGGAATGGTGCAGCTGGGACAAACCTCCAGGGAATCCTAGGCTGAGGTAAAATTAGAGTCAAAAATCCTTTTCCTAGCATCTGCAAAATGTACAAAGTTGGAATGTCAGGACTATGGATCTGGGAAAATTGGAAGTTATTAAGATGGAAATGATGTATACAAAGCTTGGAGTTCTTGGTCTCAGTGAAGCAAGGTGGGCCAGCAAAAGTCATTTTCAAAGTGGTGAGCATAAGATCATGTTCTTTGCAAATGACGAGCGAAAGCAAAATGAAGATACAATTATGTGCGACAAAACTGTGTCACAATCTGTCAGGCTACAACCCGTAAGCTAATTTCTGTGAGTATCAAAGGGCATCCGCTTAATATGTTTGTAATACAAGCCAATGTACTTATAACAGCGCCGGGTAAAGACGACACTGGCGCTTTCTGTGGTACTTGTCAAGGTCTGATTAATTTCACACTAACAGGAGCTGTCTTATTATGAGTGACTTTAATGCAAAAGTAGGAGATGAGTGCCTGGCTGCCACCACTAGGAAATTTGGCCTGGGAGATAGAAATGAAGCAAGAGAGCGACTAGAAGAGTGGTACAATGGAAACGACCCAATGATTTACAATATCTTGTTTGAATAACCGAAACGACGACTCTGCACGTGGACATCACCTGACGGTCATTACCGGAATCAAATTGGCTGCATTATAGTTGAAAAACGATGATTTAGTGCTGTCCACTCGTCAAACACAATAACAGGCGCCTGTTGCAGCTTAGAGCACAAACCCCTATGTGTCAGTATCCCAGTCAAGCTGGGCAAGATTAGAAAGCCAAAACGACTATGGCGATATGATCTGGCACAAATCTCGCTGCAATACAGCTTGATATGTTCAATCGTTTCAATAACATAGCAATAGAGGAGGCATCAGTAGATGAACCGTGGAGCAACATGAAAAACATAATTTAAGATACTGGCAAGCAACATGTCCTGAGAGCAACTAGATTCCCAAAATAGAAATGGCTTTCTGACAGAGCTACAGACATCGTGAATCAACAAAGAATAGTGAAAGCCAAAGAATGTTCTTATGGAGACTTCAAACGTATGAATGCTGAGTTTCAAAGACAAGGTAGGAAAGATAAGAGCACGTACTACAATGAATTGTGTATTAGCATTGCAAAAGAAAACAAAGTTGGAAAAACAAGGAACTTGTTGAACAAGGCTAAGAGCCTCAGAGGTAAAGTTATGCACAAAAGTAGTGGACTAACAGACTCAGAGGGCAAAATACCAACGGAACAAGAGCAAGTTAAAAACATATGAAAAGAATATAACAAACAATTATATACGAAAGATGACTGCATATAAGGCTCGCTTACAGAACAGGTACACAAAAAAGAGCGAACCATATTAAAAAGCGAAGTAAGAGTTGCAATAAAAGACATCTCAGCAGGCAAAACTTCCGGCTCTGATGAGATCCCCATAGAACTAATAAAAGAGCTAAGATAAAATGCTATCCCTATCCTCACAGATCTTTGCAACAAGATACGAACGGACAATTCACGGCCAGGGGCTTGGAAAAATATATGTATTTACCACTATCAAACGAAGATAATACAACAGAGTGCTTTAACAATAGAACCATTCCTCCGATATCTCATTGCAGTGAGATCCTACTTAAAATAATACAACGCCGCATGGAACAAACCAGGGAGAGAGAAGAGAGAGCTTCCACAAGAAAAAGCTGGGTTTAGAAGAGGTAGGGGCACAGGAGATCATATTGTCAATCTAAAATAGATAGGAGGAAAGGCTAAGAAATTCCAGAGGATGCTGTATATGTGTTTTATAGACTACAATAAAATCTTTAATTGCGTCCATCCTGATGGTCTCTGGCTCACAGTACTAGAAATGGGGATATCTAAACATCTGATAACCCTCCTACACAACTTATATCAAGATAAAAAATTTGTGGTGGTTACTGAATGAAGTGAAACTGAACCCTTCGGGATAGACAAGGATATATCTGACCACCCATGCTCTTTAGTCTATACACAGAAGGCGTCTTACGCATGGTAAATCTAAAAGGTTTCGATGGATTTAAAGTTGTAGGAAAAAAGATTACTAATTGCTGATTGCAGCAATAAAAGAATTGAATTGGTTGATTAATTGCGAACATGTAGAACTGAAACTAAACATCAAGAAAACAACGATAATGACTAATCAAGGTAGCACGAAATTCAAACTGGACGATGGAGAAAGAATTGAAGTAGTAAACCATTATGATTTTCTTATGTCAAGAGTAGATGTGAAATGTAACTGTCAAAGTGAAACACGGAAAAGGCTCAGTCTTGGACAAAAGATGGTGGTCAGTCTGCAACGATTGTGGAAAGGCAGTAACCTGACTCCAAACACAAAACAGATGTTAATGAAAACCCTTGAGTTTCCCATTGTCATGTACGCCTGTGAGTCATACACCCTGCTTAAATTTGACCTGAAGAACATTGACACCCGAGATGTGGTGATGGAGGTGCATGTTGAGGGTATCTTTTTCTGCCAGGCGAACCCACAAATCCATTTTGAAGGAGGGTAAGCCAGCAATGCCCTTGCAAGCCTTGATCCTCCGACAGAAATTATCGTATTTCGGTCATATCATGAGGACAGATGGTGGAGAACGCTATTATATTTGGCGGTTGCGAAGGCAAAAGAGAAAGAGGAAGACCATGCAGTAGATGGCTAGATAAAGTCACAGTATCAGCAGGGGAGACTTTGCAATCGAAACAGTTGGAGACGATCCACAATGGAAGTCACCACAAGTTAAACACGACGTGATGGAACAAGATATCAAGGTAAGAGAAATATGAAATAAATGAACGTTGAAACAGCATGTCGTGTCTCTTGATGAATAGCGGTTACGCAAAACACAAAACCTCCGTTAAAAATTTGCAGCATACGATTATGCTGGTCAAACTTAA
The DNA here is from genome assembly GCA_003991215.1 of Morbakka virulenta. Lineage (NCBI taxonomy): Eukaryota > Metazoa > Cnidaria > Cubozoa > Carybdeida > Carukiidae > Morbakka > Morbakka virulenta. The sequence continues at coordinate 4,030,559 of RDPX01000024.1, forward strand.
AACTTAAAACAGGATGTATGTATTGTATTGTGAACTAAGTTTGTAAACGTGCATGATGTCAGATACAACTAGTAATAAAGGAAGTAACATAAAATAAACAAACCCTTAAGTAGAACAAGTAAAAGATGGGGACTACTGGCATAATGTAAAAATTATTTAGTATATCTCTTCAGGTGTTACAATTGATTCAATTGTAATATTGTGTAATCTACGTTTCCCACAAAGATGTGATAACATTTGTAAATATTGCTCAAACATGGTAAAAGAATTCGATTTACTGCGAATTCCAGTTACGTTTTTTTAAAGTGATAATTGAATTTTTGAATGGATCAGGTCTTACATCTTTGTCTTAAGAAAACTGTTCTTTATTAACGCTTATTTACACTTGGAATGTCCGGCGTCGTCAGACGCAGGGGAAAATCTGCGTTATCAATTTGGGTCTATTAGCAATCAGTACTCTGACCTCACTCTAGCTTCTATTGACTTTGCTAAACTCTTTGTGTATTGTCTGGTGGCGGCCTACGTTTGGTCCGCCTCTCCTTCTTTCTTAGCTTCGAGGCCCACTACACCACCTAGATGTCGAAATAATGACGATAAATGACGGAGATGTGCAATGACCTGACCTATGAGAAATCCGAATGGTACCAACAGGTGATATATAAATACCATATTTAGTCAATGCGCTGTTCATCTGCTTATTTCATTTTATCATCTATTGTATTGTGTATATTGGTTTGTATTTATATATGTGTATGAGTGTGTAAACAACAAAGGATTTTGATAATAATCCAAATATAATAGTAGCTAGCCCGACTTCAATGGTGTTCCAATATAATGTGTGTATATATGTATAAAATATATAAATAAAATTTATATATATAAATATATATACCAGTGTCGAATTAATTATTAGCTATCGACAGTGCTCAATAATATAAAAATATTAGAGCTATTATATGGCGAACGACAAAAAAAATCAACAAAAGTTAGTTTGGAACTGTCAATTTCATGTTTTTACAATCGTCAGCTAAACTATATATATATATATATATATATATATATATATACACATCCAAATCTAAATTTAAGTAACCTCTCCATTTCTAATCATAAACTGTCATAAGGACCCCTTTATCAGAAAATAAATGAATTTGTTTTGTGTGTGAATGAAAATGTTGTTGAGCATATGACATTTTTAATGAATGTACGAAATAAAAATTCATTTGTATAACTATAAGGCCCACTAGAACAACAGCGAGCTGTTAGTTGATATTTTTTTTAATTTCTTTTTAATTGGAAGATGTACTTGCAAAAATTGTTGGAAATAATTAGTATTAAAAAGACTAATTTTTTGTGTTCTTTAGTTCAAAATGTCCCAGTAGAATCAATTTCTCAAGAAAAAGACATTGAATTTTCGTTAATGAATCTTTCTCTGACAACTTCCAAATACATGGTCCATGAATATGTACTTAAAATATGTCTACTCCTGCTTTACAACGATTTCTGGCTTAACAGGAAAAAGTATTTCTGCCACTCTGTTTTAACACAGGAGCCAAAACTTAATCTTAAAACAATGTCCAACCAATTAAAGCTGCAGGCTTGGCAGTCTTATGTTTCCAAAACCAAAACTATTACGAACAAAATTTTATCAAATACTTACAAAAGGAAACAAAATATCTAATAAGTCAATGTTACTAACATTTCCATACAATAAATGAACTCAATCATGCAATGAATTTTTCATTTCATGTGAGAGTTAGGTTTTCCTAACAATTAGATTTTTGTCAAAAAACGCGCCATCCGTGACGTCACGCTTTGCCTGTATCATGCCATTAGTACAACAAAGGCCACGGTCTGAAGTAAAACCTCTATGTAGTTGTTTAGAGAGCCTGTGGAAATGAAATCGTCCCTGGAATCAACAGTCGACATATTCAAATTGTGAAGAAGTTTTCCCTTGGTCATAAATAATTGGCTATAATATGCCACTATGTAACCCATTCCGCTCAAGGCTCTGATTGCATGAAGGAGGTTCAAACGCCTAGTGATGTCATCTCAGGGAGCACCGCTTCATGTCCTTTGTTCCTTCAACTGAAGTGGCTCGCTCGGCGATGGTACTTGGACCCAGACGTGAGAGAGTTTGGAGATGGAGAAGGGCCAGTGTTTCAGTCCACCCTACAGGTAGGATATAGCTGCCTAAGAACAAAAGTACTACATCCATCCTGAGCATCCTACACATCTAGTAATGCACATGAAGGTAATTTATTAAATTATTAAAGAAAATACGAGACAAAAATTGGGGTAGTTACTAATGTTAATTACTAGAGTATATTTTACTAACATATTTGGCTTTCGAATAAAAAAAGTAGTAAAGCAGAATAGTAAATAAATGTAAACAAGCAAATAAGTATCCGGTTAGTCACGGTACTATAGTTTAACAGGACAGAACCGGTGTATCCACATTTTATTATTTCTAAAAATCTAGTTAAATTAGCGAATACGTGTAGCGTTCTATAAAACAGCATTCGGACACCGGAGAGTTCCTCTCTGTCATACTGCATGATTCCTTTCTGGGATTAATCGTGAATGCCGGCTCTCATCGACAAAATGCACTTCAAATTTAGAACTCCTGAATAGAAGACCAATAATCGCTTGCAAATAACAGATCATTGTGGCTCGAAACAGTTCTTTGTTTTGAAACAGGAGCATTTTATCGTTTACTTTTAAATCGATCTTCAATTACAAACCATAGCCAACCATTGCATTTTTTACCATTTCATCACTCTTTGTGTTTCAGTATTAAAATACACGATGTTTAGTAGTTCCTTTTTAATTTTCTATGGTCCATCTCTCCGAGACCTGAGAAATTGTCGTTTCTTAGTGTTATCATATTTTAACTGAAGCTAATCCTTGCTTCAAATATGGAATTTATGAAATAAACATTTCCATCATTGTATATCTTTATTTTTTCCCCTTATCAAGCTGCAAGGCATTAGCGACTTGCAAAAACACAAAAGCAAAATAAAACTGCTGGTTCTAATTCATAATTTGTTAAAGGTACCTGATCCAATGGAGCATGGGATATGCTGTCAAAAGTAGCATTAAGAGGCAAAGTAGCTTTAGGTCCATAAATAAGGTTGACTGGAAAACAACTAGTTGCAGCAGTTTGACTTGTATTAAGAGCAATTACGTATACAGGCAGTAATAAACATCGCTCTGATTTGTAAAGAGGACAGTGATGTAATATAGCTCACAGCATATTCATGACAGATCATATACATCGTTCATCAAAATCATTGCTCTGACTATGATTAGTTGATGAACAGTACTTTTCGTAGGTTAGAAAGTAGAAGGGTGCACCATAAATATATATTCAATAGTTCAGAAGAGCCTTGGCAATTGTAGGGGCCGCTTGGTCCCTTTTCATTACTGCATTAAAATACTTCGAAAACATATCTCCAATTAATAAAATATACTGGCACCCCTTGCTGTTTTTAGATAGCTAAATCAATATGATATAAATTTCACACTGCTAGCAATTTTGATTTGGCTTGGGTGTTTGTTGCAGCGTGATTCTGGGTTAGGAAATCCTCTTTTATGTTTAGTTTATTGGTATCATTACTGATGTTACTTTATTATTATTATTATTATTATTATTATTATTATTATTATTATTACACTAGTGCTTTTATCTATCATTATCATTACCACCCCATTTTTACACTGTGTGTCTGGCTGTTGTTATCGCCACATTTTTATGCTTATAGGCGAATCATAACAAATAACCATGGGCTAAGAGCATTTCCTTTTTTTCCCCTCAAAACTCAAGTTCTTTCCGCAAAATCCTGGTAGTTCCTAATAATGAAGTCTTTTGAATCACTCCCAAGTTACAGCAAATCTCAAGCTTTCCAACCCACTCCTCGGATCCTTTTGTCACACATTCCAGAGCCCCTATCACAATAGGTACCACTTCTACTTTCTTCAATTTCCACAGTCTTTTTATCTCTCTTTTCAGACCTTAATACTTTTTTTTACCTTCTCCATTTCTTTCTCCTCAACATTTACATCCATCGGTACCGCTATGTCAATGGTAATTGCCTTCTTGTATACCAAGACTAAATCTAGTTTTCTTGTCTTGATCACATTATCACATTGAATATTTACATCCCATAGGAACTTCACATCATCATTCTCCACAAGTCCTTCTGGGTTATGTTCGTACCATTTTTCACTGCATTCAAATCCTCTTTTCTGCATATATCCAAATGAATCTTTCTCACTACATTGGCATGACGCCTCCTGTATCATTATCATCATCATTATCATTATCATCATCATTATCATTATCATTATCATTATCATTATCATTATCATTATCATTATCATTATCATAATCATTATCATTATCATTATTATTATCATTATCATTATCATTATCATTATCATTATCATTATCATTATCACTATCACTATCATTATCATTATCATTATCATTATCATTATCATTATCATTATCATTATCATTGCCTGGTAAGTTGAATGCAGGCACTTGTACTTTAGCTACAAGAGTGAAAACCAAATTTAAATGGCTACATCACTTCAACTTTGCAAGTACCACCCCACAATCAGCGAGGAAAGACAATTTGCTCAAGAGGTTGTTGTTGTATAACAACAACTCATGATTACAGCACTCTCCACTCCCAGCCTGAGAACTGGCAATATATAAAAAGATATCTTGGTACCAGAACTAAGTCTGGTATTGCAGCATTGAATTCAAACTGGATATTTGTTTTTGCCCTGTTTGGTGACAAAAACAACAATAAACAGCCACAAAAACCCATGTTCTAATACATGGCAAAAGGCTTTCTGTATTATTATTATTATTATTATTATTATTATTATTATTATTATTATTCGAGATCAGGCTTGCGAGGTGTGCAGACGTACACTGCCAAGCTCCTAAATGTTTCATGGAAAAACCATAGCACAGCGGTAAGAAAAAAGAGTATTTTGTTATTATTCTTAAATCTTCATGATATAAGTATACTTTGGTCATTATGAAAGCAAGTATATTAGTTATTTGTGCGTTATTGCTGGGTGTTTGTGATTATTGCAAAAAGGAATTTTCATCGGTGGGAAGACATCAATGGCGTTGCAAATCTCGTGCGGAAGTAGATCACCATGGAAACGGAATCAAAACTTTACCATCTGTTGTTAATAATCATGATCCGTGCAACACGAACAAATTAACTTGTGTTTGTGGAAGAGAATGTAAAGGCCTCAGAGGTCTCAAAGCACATCAGCGTTTGTGTAGAACGTTAATGACGTTGGATGATGAAGTAGTAAATGAACTGAATTCCCACGTGAACAATAACATTAACGAAATAACTGATGCGGAAGTTTCTCACGCATTGAAAGAAACACCTTCGTTGAAGCCCGGAATCAAACTTCCTGTCAATGAACAAGATTGGGAATTAGCCAACAGTTACTTCAAGGCTAATCTATCATGCGAGGAAGTTGTCAATCAAGATCTTAATATTAGCGTTGACAATTTCAACAAAACAGTTTATAACTACTTTGTAGAGACTCATGGGACCGTCAATGACAGTAATGGAATTAATAGCGAACTTTCTAATCGATACAATAATTACTCAAAACAACAGCTGAAAACGGAACTTAAAAAGTTAAAAAAATCAGATAAGGCGTTTCCGGTAGTGATACGGTTTGTTGCTAAGCTACTTAGATTAAAATTGCAGCCTTCAGCTTCAGAAATGTTAAACAAAGATCATGACACAGAGATTTCTAAGAACTTTTGGGGTTATTGTAAGAAGTTCATTGAAATTCCATCTCGGATACTTCCCGAATTTGACAAAGAAAAATGTAATGTATTCTTTAGGAAAGCGTTTAAAGCGGTTAATCCTAGAAAGACCTTTCAAATTCCAGACTGGATACCCTCTTTTGATAACCCTACGCATGAATTTGATTTGTCTCCACCATCATATAACAAAATCTGCAGAATCATTAAACGAATGAAGTCCTCTGGATGTCCATGTCCTTTAGATCAAATCCCAGTAATAAGTCTGAAAAGGTGCCCCCACCTTCGAAGCTACATTACAGTTATTTGTTCCGAAGTTTTTAAGCGTAAGTCTATACCATCATTATGGCAACAAGCCGCTACAATCCTTATATACAAAAAGGGGGAAAAGTCAGACCCAGGTAATTTCAGACCTATCACTTTAGAACCTGTTATGTTGAAAATATTTACTTCTTTACTACGAGATCGTGTATTTGAGTTTTTAGTCAAAAACAACTACATTGAGGCAAGTATCCAAAAAGGATTTACGCCTGGATTAACTGGTACGTACGAGCATATTGCTAGTATGACTCACGCAATTAACGATGCACGCCGTAAACAACGCTCTATTACAATTACATTAATTGATCTGAAAAACGCTTTTGGGGAAGTCAACCACAATCTAATAGAAACTGTGCTGAAACATCATCATATTCCAGACGATATTGTTACTATTATTAGAATTCTGTATAGTGACTTCCACACAGCCATACTGACCAACTTGTTCATTAGTGATTTCATTAAACTAGAAAAGGGTGTACTACAAGGTGACTGCTTCAGCCCATTGATATTTAATATGCTAATTAACACCTTCGTACAGTATATAAAAAAAGATCACTTCAAACAAATCGGTTACAAATTTCTAAAACATTTGATACCAAGACACTGGCTACAATTCGCCGACGATGCTGTAGCGATGTCAGGCCAAGAGAGTGAAAACCAAATTCTCCTCAACGCATTCAGCAGATGGTGTCGTTGGAGTGACATGATCATCAAAGTCGAAAAGTGTCACACGTTTGGAATGAAAAAATGTGGAACAGTATGTAAACAAATAAAACCAAAGCTTTATCTTAATAACAGTGTTATTCATCCTATCGACTCGGGTGAACCATTCCTATATTTGGGTCGTTACTTCGATTTCGGCATGACAAACACGGAACACAAAAATATACTGATGTCAAAAACTGCAAACATTCTCAGGACTATAAATGGTCTCCCACTCCACCCCAGAAATAAAGTAATATTGTACCAAAGATATCTACTTTCAAAAATTAGCTGGCACTTGACTGTTGCTGATATAGAAACAAGCTGGGTTAAGGAAAACCTCGATAACGTTGTTTCAAAGTTTATACGGATTTGGTTGGAAATACCTATTTCTGGATCAACACGCCTTCTTCGCCGTACCAAACGTAAGTTTGGTCTCGGTTTAACACTCATATCTGATCGTTTCATTCAGTGTCGAGTATCATTTAGAAACAAACTCAAGTCTTCTAAGAGCAGGGACATTGTTGAAATATACAATGCGACCACCGGTCAAAACATCACGTATGATCAGTACAAAACAACTAGAGAGGCAATCAAGGATATTAGAAATTCTAACGAGAAAAAAATCGATACACTGACTTCGCAAGGGTTAATAATCAAATCAATCACAGCCTATGCAGACAACGCATTTACCAGTCACTGGCACAAAGCGCTTTCTACGTTACCCAATAATATCTACTCATTCACAATCCGGTATTTAAACAACACCCTCGCCAACGCTTCAAATATGCTAAAATGGGGACAAAGAGAATCATCTGCCTGTTCCTTATGTAATGCTACAGAAACTCTCGGGCATGTTATTGGAGGATGTAATACAGCGTTGAACGAAAAACGTTATAATTGGAGGCATGACTCGGTTTTAAAAAATATTGCAAACTTCATATCTTCGAATAAGAAAAATGCAAAAGTTTACTGTGATATTGATGATTACAATTCTCCATCGATTATTACCGGAGATACATATCGCCCTGATCTGTTAGTAATTGATAAAGGAAAGATTTATATTCTAGAACTTACAATCGGCTTTGAAACAAATATTGAAGTGAATTCGAAACGTAAATCAGAAAAATATGAATTTCTGCTAAGATTTCTAGGCAAAAATTATCAAAAAGTTATATTTGTCAATTTAAGCATTGGCGCGATAGGAGCAATCGGAAAGAGTACACATTCGGTAGCGAAGATGTTAGCGGAAATAAGTTACGATAAAAGCGAAATCTCATATATCATAAAGAAGATCATATGTGTGGTAATTCGAACCACATATTACATATTCTGTCAACGTAGTAAGACATGGGATCAGCCTCCTCTCCTTTATTGGTGACTACGTTACTCTGTGCGTCCCTGATACCATGCCTTGATAGTGAGTGGTATTTCTTAGGGTAATGATTGTAATGTATACACGGCATACAATTGTATTAAGTGATAACATGGAAAAATATATGCTTGAAGTTTAAAAAATTATTATCTAGAATGCAAAGAAATACATAACGTTAACAAAGAAATACAAACAGTTCAAAATACCATCTACGAATACTTCGCTACTAACTACGGTACAGTTAATAACGAATCTGATGAAATGAAACAACAGTAGCAACATCTCTCCAAGCGGCAACTTACAAAAGAACTTAAAAGGCTAAAGGATGAAAACCTTGAGTTTAATAATCAAAGAGTCCGCTATATTTCCAGACTAATCAGAGTGAAGTACTCAAAAAAACAAAATGAACAGCTTGATCGGGACCACAACGCTGAATTTAAAACAAACCTTTGGCAGTATTGTAAGAAAACGTTTGAACCACCAAGAGACAACACTGATTCAGATTTTGATGAAAAGACATGTTTTGAATACTTCCGAAATGTCTCCCGTAAGAATCCAAATAAAGTAAACAGTGACTTTCCATCTTGGATGAAATTACTTGATAAACCTACGGAAATGTTCAATGAGAATCCCCCGTCGTACCGTGAAATAACCAAAATAGTAAATAAAATGAAATCTAGTGGTTCACCTTGCCCATACGATCATACGAGTATCATTATACTCAAACGCTGCCCTTACCTGAGGACTCTCCTCGCATTGTTGGGTCAACCGTACATTTCCAGAAGAATGGAAATATGCATTTACCATCTTGATAAACAAACGTGAATGTAACAAACAGCCGAAAAACTTCAGACCAATCACTCTTCAGCCAGTATTTGCGAAAATACTATCTTCACTAATTAGAAACCGGATGTACACCTACCTGGTAAAGAATAACTTCATCGAAACGAACTTACAAAAAGGTTTTTGGGCAGAAATTTCAGGGTGTATTGAGCACACAGAACTTTTAACGTACATAATTAGCCACGCACGTCTAAAACAAAGACAAGTAATCATCACGCTATTAGACCTGAAAAATGCCTTTGGAGAGATTGACCATCGTATCATTCTAAAAATACTTGAATACCACCACTTTCCTGATTCAATAAAAGAAATGATCAAATGTTATTACAACAATTACAATATATCCATAGGAACCAAAAAGTATACAACGGATCCAATTCTAATCGAAAAAGGTGTTTTACAAGGTGATTGCTTGAGTCCCTTATTATTCAATCTGGTGGTAAACACTCTCCGGAAAACAATTGACACTGAAAAGATCAGATCAATGGGGTACCGGTATAGTGATTCATTACAACCAAGGCATTGGTTCCAGTTTGCCGACGACTCTGCGTTAGTTACTAGCACCGAAGAAGAAAGCCAAGGACTGCTCAATGCGTTTACAAAGTGGTGCTACTGGGCTGGACTTAAGATATGCTCTCGCAAATGCAAGGCTTTTGCGATGAAAAAAAATGGAACTAGAACAGTTCAGTTCCATCCTTACTTACGAGTAAATAACGAACAAGTTCCAACACTGAATGAAGGTGCATCATTTACCTACCTTGGTAAAGAATTTACAATGAGCATGAACCTTGAAATTGCTGAAAACCAACTGGAAACTGATCTCAGAAAAGATGTTGAAAACATTCACACCACACCATTGCACCCCAAAAACAAAATTGATGTCATCCTTAAATATATCTATAACAAGATCCGTTGGAGACTTTCAACATACGATTTCTCTTTTACATGGGTCAAACAAAATCTCGACTCGATTGTGATTGAATACGTTAAAAGGTAGTTAAATCTACATCAAGGTGCAAATACGCGACATCTGTTCCTGCCAACAAATAAACTAGGTATCAGACTCTTGTTACCATCCGATATTTTTAAAGCATATCAACTAGTAAAACGCTCGATATTAAAGTTATCTAAAAATCAAGAGATTAATGAACTTTACAAACTTTCAGTTAAGAAACACTTAGAGGAAAAGCGTCTTCTGCAGAACAATGACAAAAAGTCTGCAGCCAAATTGATGAGAAAAGAGACAATAAACGGCATTATTAGTAAAATGGCTGGTCTGAAAGAACAAAATGCCATTCTTAAGACCGTTAGAAACTTTTGTTCCAGCAAAACAATTAACATGTGGCACAGAATAACGGAAAGTATCCCATCTAACATTTATAAGTTTGCACGAAAAGCTCTGGTATTCTCTCTTCCTATCAAAGTAAATCTGAAGAGGTGGAAGAAAATAAATTCAGAGCTTTGTCCAGTCTGCAATCAAAAGCAAACGCAACTTCACGTTCTTAATCACTGTTTAACAGCAAGATCAACAGCAACAGTCATGGAAAGCCAGGATATGGAAACGACAGAGCATCTTATTGATTATGGTGGTGTAGAAGTGGCTGATGATAGTCAAGACAAGTTTCTGGAAGTAGATCTGACTGAAGACACATATCTCGAATAGGCTGTAGATAGAAACCACTCAGTTTTGGATGGCGTTGTACTCAAAGTGCTGCGCAGATTTTAATGGTTTTGATGACAGGCTGCAATTAGAAGACCCTTCTCCTCTGGTCAATGAACTCCGTGAAATCTTGAAGCAGCGTGCTGCATGTCCATCTCCTCCTGAATGTCCGCAACTCTGTCTGCCCATTCAATCGAGGGGATCCACGTAGAAAAACAGACAACGTGGGACTGATCGAAAATTGTGTGATACAGCCGAGCTGGTAGGAGAGTTAAAAAGCAATTACCACCATACCGACGTGAACCCATCTGTTAATGTGCCTTCCTTGCCCGATTTTCCTCCAAATCAGCGAATTGGTTTGGCTTTTCTTGAGCCTCAGTTGAAGCATATGGACGGACTTTTGTTGCATATAGAAAACATGTCACTCGCGGATAATTCACGCCTGCTGCTGTGATCTGTAACTTGTTCAAGCTGAAGTCGGCGAAGTTCAATTGATTCAGAGCAGCATTAGTTCCCTGGGTGGCTGCTGCATTGGTGAAGGCGATGAAGACATGAGTAGGAATAGGACCAGCCAGGACATTTGCCAAGTTAAACTGACTGATGGTGGTCTGCTCCTGGTGGACCCTGATCTGATCGATTAGATAAAGTGCTCTTTTCTCCTTGGCAAAAGTGGCTACCAAGTGTCTATTTGCTGCTTCTTTCAACGAGCATCTGCGGAGGTACCATCACACTCGAGTCAAAGTGATACTTGCGCCAGCCACTCCACCGTTGATCAGTGTGAACGAGTCCTTTGCTCTCTGAAGCTCTAGTCTCAGTCCAGTTCTGTCTGGAATTAGTCTGTTCTGCTGGAATGCACCCAGTATTGGTCGAAAGCAGACTGACACAATTAGGGCAGGCTCAGCTGCGTCGTTTGCAATTATGAGAGCTTTCCTAGCCCTGTACCCCGCATTGCCGTTGTCAACAAAGTCCATCTGCCCGGCTGTGTCTTTGTAGAAGCCTTCCAAGGTCCCAGCAGACTCCGCCCAGTTCTTGTCTTTTGAGAGCAAGGTTGCTATAGCACCACTGTAAGGGTACCTACTGTTTTCATCCGATATTCGTTCGTCATTGGCGTAGAGTGAAATCTTCTGCCACATAGTGTGGGCAAAGAGGTTGATGAGCGAGCAGTTATCTGCTCCGACAATACTACCACCTGTTTTTGTGACTCGAAACTGAACCTCAATGTATGACTCAGACAAGTCAGTCATGTAAGGACCAGCGCGAGCATTAGTCGCCGTGCCAAGAGCCTGTGTTGGATCAATGACCTCCCAGTACCCTGACCCAGGGTCAATGTCCTCTTGGGTGGCAGGAACCGTCCACAGTCCAACCACTTCAGACTTGTGTCCGTGCTTACTAGTCTCGTGTATTCTCTCCATGGTTATTGACGTCCTGGCTCCATCTCTTCAAAAGCGAAAAGGATTGGGGGTGTTGTGTGTTGTCTGGGAGGTCGTGATGTGAGAAGTCGTTCACAGGATGGGTCGAGCTGCTCTGATGCCAGTCTTGGCTGCATTGACCAAGTTCTTTTTAGTCATCGCACTTTGAGCACCTGCCTTCACACGTTCCTTGAATGAGTCCCAAGTGGCTAGACCAGCTTGAAGTTCTTCCTGAGCCATTGGAAGAGCAACCTTACTGACTGCCTTGGCAACGGGTGCTGCGATACTCTTGAGCTTTTTGAACATGCTTTCGACGAAACTAGTTCCAGCTTGCCAGCCGGGCAGTTCACTGCTATGCTGTTTGTGCTGTGCCAGCAGTGCGGTCCTGCTGGTGAGTTTCAAATCATACGGAACACAAGGTACCCTCATTGTATTGTTTATACTACGCTTGTCCCTATGCGTCTAATACCAAGTGTTAAGCTGACAGGGAAGCAATTGAAATCCAGGGTTTTGTTGTTGCCATCCTTGATGTTCACTTCGATGTCCCTCATGAGTGGCACATTCAACTTGTGAGTCTCTACTGGCAGTGGCTGGCGGTACTGGATAATGTCGCCGGACACGAAGTTGTTGATGGGGATCTTTTTTAGCAGTGGCACGCCAAAGGATTCCGCGTAGGAGTTCTTTAAGATAGACAGGTATACAAAGAGGCTGGTCAACCCTCCGGTGATGTCAGCAACTCTAGGAGCTGTCATTGTGCCAGTGGTCATAGAATCCCCTGGGAAGCCAAGGAGTTGTCCCATGATGTGATGTGTGAAGTGGACTGTTGCAGAACCGGAGCACCTGACCGTAACTCTGAGGCTGACTGGGTCTGTGATGATTCTGATGTTTTGCTGAGCCACGTTGTTCATTGAAGCTTGTACAGCTTCAGCCAGTGTCTCAACGCTGTTATAGTAGCCCGCTGGGATTGTGGTCTTCATCTATTTTTCTTCTGGGCTTTCTTCAGTGTAGTATAATGCGTCATTGACCCCGGATTTTACGTTGTGCCACGTGAACGGTATTTCTGCTTCGAGAAGAAAGCACTCATAATTTCCATAATCGAAAGTCAAAGTGCGACCTAGCTGGACAGTGTAGTCACCTGGAGCGGAGTCAGGAAGAACACTTCGGTCGTTGCTAGGTAGTTGTAAATATGTGGTTGCCATGTCAATATTATGGTGTGTCTCTAGTGTCTAAAGCAACATGAGGTGCTCTTCCACTTTCTTCACGTGGGGAAAGGGTGCCAGTTTTCTGCTTCTCACATCTGTCGCCACTTCTTTGGCTTCTTCGTAGTCTCCCTGCTCAGCCAGATCCATGGCATAGTTGAGGAGTCGCTTTCCTGACTGCTCATCAGTGTCTTTGAGCATCTGATATAGCGAATTCGTCGTCGTCACTGGCGATGGACAACGGGTAATCAAGGGGTGATTCCTCTACCCTGTGACGACCCCCATTGTTTTTGTCACCTAACAAAGGCTTGATTGCGGGAGGAAACTTGCTTGATCGGATCCCTCCGTCCTTCAGAAGCTGTGCTGTTTCCCCTATTTCCACTGGCACGGATCTTCAACGTGTTGCCTTGATCAAGTACTGGAAAGTTTTTAACAGGTTGCTGCTTTTGATTGGACATCCGTGGATGGTGATTTCATCCTCTGAGTTGGCAGTGACTTTTCCACGGACTATATTGGCTATGTCCGCGCATCTCTGTAGCTTGCTTGTAGAGGGAGTACTGCCAAGCACAAGACCTTCTAGTGGTGGTTTGTTCATCCATGTGGTACACGGTGGGTTCTGCTTGCTTGAAACGAAGCAGTTGATACGGTGATAGTTCACTTCCACCACCAAGCGCTTCAAGCTTCTTTTCGAGGCTCTTCCTGGATGCTTCTTTCACTGCTCGTCTTCTTTCTCTAGCCAGCATCTTTTTCAGGATGCTCTGGTCTTGCTTTTTCTTGACTTCATCAAACGCTGGTCGTTGAACAGTCTCATGAAGTGACATGTCCCGCATTGCTCGGCTGACAATGTCCTGAACTTCTTCATCAGTAAAGACACGTTTTGCTTTGCTCATATTGAATTGTTGTACTGCCAACTTATACCATATATGAAGTCGAGATGTGTGAACTTTCAAAAGAGTGTGTGAACACTAACTAACTTTTTCCTCAGTATCCGTTTGCTGCCCAAATATCAGGACCTTTTGGATGTGGCAAGACACCATGGGTAAGGGACCTGCTTCTCCACCCTCAAAGTCCCTTCGAATGGGTGATGTATTTCTACAGCATATGGCAACCAATGAACGAAGGGATTCCAGCTCAATTCATCAAGGGACTTCCAGAAGTGCCACCAGAATTTGATTCCAGCCAGCGCCACTGGGTTGTCTTTGATGATCTCATGGATGAGGTGGCAAAGAGCAAGTAGGCTTTCAAGCTGTACACAGCAGGATGTCATCACCAGAACCTCTCTGTGATTTCCTTGCAGCAGAAAGTGTTCTGTGACAGAGAGCAGCGTCTAAAATGTTACTACCTTGTTCTATGTGACTTTCCTCAAGACCTGGGAGCAATTCTGCTACTTGCTGGTCAGCTGTGTCCTGGAAAGTCAGAGGACTTTATGAAGCTGTATAGAGATGCCACAGAGCCGAACCATGGCTGGTTCCTGGTTGACATGAAAAAAGACAGAGATGAAAGACTTAGATTTAGAACGGGGTGGCGAGACTGCTACATAGATGCTTGCGACATATAATGCTGAACATCTTCAATGCTAAGAAGTTCATTCGAGGACCACAGGGTCCGCCTGGTCCGCCCGGAAAAACACCAAAGATCTTGGTTGAGCAAGGAGGTGGACTTAAACAAGGTTCTACGGGTCTTGGGCTGGCACCACTTCGGTTGTTGTGGGATGTTGCTGTTGACAAGGCGCTCATTCTCAGGGAACATCCACTTGCTTTCCGGTTGCTGTACGTTGTGATAAAAACTGACACTTACTGTCAGACAAGTGTTCTAGTTCCTGCTGCTATTCATACACATGTGTTGAAGCTAGGGTCAGTTGTGGAGATGATGTTTGATGGACCGGAAAAAGAACCTTTGTGGTAAAAGGTGGGTCATCACTACTGGCGGTTTATGGTGCTGACCAAACCACATTTAAACATTGGACGTGGAGAAAGTACACCATGGAGAAAGTTGACATATATCCCAAACTGGAGCCAGAATCTTGGAGACTGTCTTCCGTACAAGGCTGGTCACGCCAGCTGCTGGAAGAGGAAATCAGACATAGTGATGCTGCTAGGCGAGCGTCTCTGCGCCATTCCAAATTACACACGGCAACCTCTGACTGGTCTGACATCTGCAGCTTTGTCAAAAGCTGGTGGGACCACACTGGCAACAGGAGTAGATGCAGGTGTGGCTTTCGTATCGGCGGGGCTAGTAGTGATAAGCAAGAAAAACAACGTCCGTCTGCGCAAGCACTCTGAGATTGCACCACTTACTAGGGAGCGAAAAACGATGCTAGATCTGACAATCAGTCAAAGCATCGACGATAGCCAGTTCACAGCACAAGAGTATGAGAGAGCTACAAGGGTCTTTCAGGGTTACTTTCATAAGAAGGAGCGTATTAAAACTGATGCCAAGGCAGACCTAGACAAGCTTCGACAAGAGGCTAGGAAGGAAGCCATTCGGGAAATTGACACACGGCTGTCGAGCTTGCGCCAGAGCATGACACGCATCAAGTCTTCCTAATCGGGTTATATAGTGTGGGGTCAGCTTCGGGGGGAGTGTGGGTCTCAATTTTCTTGTCCCTTGTATTTGGGGGGAGGAGCAAGTGTTTCCCAGTGGGGATCCGGAAACGAGATCTGGGGCTGGGGAACTTGGTTCGTCCACGGAGACCTTATATGCTCGTTCCCTGAAATGGTGCTGGAAGGCTCGGAGGGTCTGGAGACCCAGTGGGAAACGCTGGTCTCCCCCCCTAAGATGACCCTTGGTTATTGTTTCAAAAGCTTTCTATTCAAAC
Source organism: Morbakka virulenta (assembly GCA_003991215.1). Lineage (NCBI taxonomy): Eukaryota > Metazoa > Cnidaria > Cubozoa > Carybdeida > Carukiidae > Morbakka > Morbakka virulenta. The sequence goes on from RDPX01000024.1 coordinate 4,046,698, forward strand.
TAGGAGTAAGCAATCTTAACTAACTTTGTGCTTTTTTGGTAAAAATTTGTATTGACTCATGGTGTCGTTTCCGTTTATTTAATTCAATAATTACAATTTCCTGTCTGCCCTGCTACTTTCAAACTTTGATAAATCTTTCTCTGTGTTTGAAACTTACGCAAATACACACCAAATTCTCTTGCCCCACCTTACTTTCAACGTTTTTTGCTGTTCAGTTTTTCTTGTATCCTTTATATGGTGGATACATATTTCAGAAATTAAGACTCCGAAGTCATTGTTAAAACATTTCATTTTCATTTCCATGGAGTTTCTGCTGCAGTAATATTAGTTACTATATTCGACCAAAACTGGCTTTCTAATCGAAGTACTACAACAGTTTGGTGAAAGTGGAAATAAGCGAGTATCAGACTATTCGTGTGACAAAAGTTCCACAAAATAGGTCAGCTGTGTGAGGGTGGGGTGGGGTGAGGTTACCTACACCACCAGTCCTTCATTTGTACCTAATTTTGTTACATTGTTACTAAAATCTTGAGGTATCAAGCTCACTCTGCCGTCTCTAAAATGATTGGATTTTTAACTAGATTTGTGTGTGTGAACGCATTTGGTTGATTTTTTAAATTAGTTTTTCAGGCATATGCAGAGAATAACTGTTTATAAGGAATTCAATGCGCAGTATCTACATATTTTTTAATCTTGCCGTTACCAAATAATTTTTGTTACAATGCCTATCAACCAAAGATTTTTCTGGAGTGTTAATTAGACCCTGTAAACACAGGTTTTTAAACGGAACGCTATTCCAATGTGATGAAAAACAATGCTCCCTTTAAATCTCAGATATAGAAAATACAAGATTTTAGGATTAAAGAATAGTACAGACTGTAAAGCGCAAAAGTCTCTGGAAGGCTCTTTATAGAACGTGGTGAAAAAACCAGCTTCTCCTCAAAGAAAGAAATGGTCTAGTTTTAGATATAAAAACCCTTTCGTTTGCGAACTAGACGGAAGAACACTGCTTCATTGTAGTACTTTACCGTTCCCCTGTAATATAAATAGCCTTTCTGTTTAGGCAAGAGGATATATCTGTTTTCATTTCTGTCGACGGTATAATACAAAATCATGATGTACAAAATACTCCAGGTGCACACTCGAATGCAGTATTCGTGCATTGACTACACATGGTATTTCTGTAACCTGTTGCTACCATTTAGGTTTTTCATTGGTCAGGTCATTAGACATCTCCGTTATTTATCTTCATTATTTATGGGATGTTAACAGCATGTTTTAATTCGTTTGCTCGCTTATTTGTTAGTTTTAATTGCACGCACGGCGAATTATTAATTAAAACGAGGTCTCTGCGTACCAATCTGGCTTGCTCTATAATTCTTATTATTAGCCTCTAAAAATAATAGTTAAGAAAAATAAATACAATATTGAAAAAAAAGCAAAACACGCTCCTCCCTTGAGTCAAGTTTTATTTGAGATAAAAACACCGTGGAAACAGTAAAATTCAATGCTCTTCCAATGCTTGATTATGTAACAAAAGAGCAGGTGCACAAAAATCACTTTCATTCTATTTTTTAATAGCTGAAACTCGCCAACTTAAAGCATGTTTTGCGCAGTCTCCTACAGCTTAAAAGATTATTTATTCTCTGTCACCAAGTTTCCAAACGTCCAATTTGTGTTGTGTAAAGTGGTCAAGTAATAGTGTGTCATCGATGTTTTGGCTGGTGGTTTCTGCCTTTGGTCCCTTGTATTTATGTACTTTCTCAGAATTCAATACAAAATTTTTGACATTTTCAATTTTGTTCAATTTAATGCCTGCAGCATAAAATATAATAAAGTGCTCTAAAAGAGGAGTCTAATGTCTCCAAAGAATGTTTTTTATTCATGTTATAACTTAATTCTACTAAAATTTTCAAGCTATCTAAATTTCCCGTTGATTAGTCAGTTGAATATCATACTTATCGTAATTTTGCTTAGCGGATTTCGAAAGGACTTAGTTAATATTTTATTTTAAGCACATGCTCAGTTCCTCAACACAGTTCCTCAAAAGAGCACCATTTGAGACCAATTAAGGGGAAGAAGAAAGCTGAAGCAAATAAAATCAAACCAATACAAACCTTAAGAAACTGAGCAAGCTTTATTCGTTTTAGGTAGAATTGGATCTTTTCATCACGTATCAGAAAGAAGCTGCAATACTAGATTTCTCTATCCAGTTCTCATTTTCCAGGTATGAAAAGAACCAGCCACCATACGGACATCCAACAAAATCCACCACTCCTCTTAACAGCTCGATGCCAAAAAATATTACTCTTTGAAGATCCAGAGGAGAACAAGAAGGCCAGCCCTTTCACTACTTCAGCAGCCTGACGTGAGTAAATAACCCATTTGAAAGACTGTAAATGACAATCCCTCTGAGAAAGAAACAACATACAATTTGAATAACAGTTCGCTTCCTTGGTGTGATGGATTTTGATAACCAGAGAAGTACCAATCAAACAAAAGTCATTTAAGGACAATCAAAAAGAAAGAGTTCGTAGAAAGATTCATATACCGTATATCTTCGATGGTCTACTATCTGCTACATTTACAACACAATATTTATTCCCAATAAAGGAGTAATTTCTCTAAAAAAACTATTTTCAGTTTTCTAGGGATTTTTTGACTGTCATCAAGTTTAGGACAAGCAAACCCAACACAAAGATTACAACTGCTGTATTACTGCAAAGAGATCCCCAGAAGGTGTAGCAAATATACCTGAACTAAAAGTGAAGGTCGACTGACTCCCACCTTTAGAATTTTAAGTATTCTGAAGAAAGTTCTATTAAATAACTTCATGGAAAGCAAAGTATTGTAGTGCAAAGGATACCAACCCAGAAAACAATACAAAAGTTTTAATCGAAATTTTTAAAAATAATTTTGAATTAGCAGCTCATATGTTTATTTCTTCTGGAACAAAGATAACCTTTTCTTTTTAGTTTTAACGTCACTTTCCCCCAGTAACTGGGGCTCAGACGGTGCCCTTCACATGGACTTGGGTTTAGCAGTGAGGAGTTTCTTGGTTGGATGCCCTTTCTGACTCCAACCAGTGGGTTTTTCTTTTGTGAATTTCCAAAATCGCCCGCTCAGGGAATCGAACCCGGTATTCTTGGTTACGGTGCAGTTGCACTAACCATTAAGCCAACGGCTCCACTAACCTACTTAGGCAAAAAAGAGAAAATAATTTATTAAAGATATAAATATTTAAACTCTACAAAAAATTGCTTGACCACAGTAACTTATCCAGATTTTGGAAAAATTGATTAATAAATGAACTTTACACAATAAAGAAGTATTATCTTTGTGCGTATGATAATTTTCGAATCTAATAAAGATATCAATAATTCGACACTGCTTTTGCTGTGGAGAGAATAGCAAAAAAGTCTTCAAGGATCATTCAATTTTTGAAGATAAAAGGATTACAGTCAGAAAGCATTGGTCAATGTTGCAATGACCACCATACCATTAAACTAGAGAAGAAATGGTCCCTCATTGGCTATTTTTCTTTGAATTTTCTTTGCCAACATAGGGTACAGATCCTTAAGGGTGGTATTTTTTAAAATGAGAAATAGAATTTTTTTTGGTAGGAAGAATTGTTTTCAATGTGTAATACGAGCGAAACATTTTAATTATTGCCTTTTACATTGCTTTATTTCAGGTGTTAATCTTTCTTAGCTTCTGATAATTTATTTTATACACTCAATTTCTTCTATGGTTTTATCTTAAACAACTCAAACTCTATCACGGTGCACCTGTTCACTTTAGAAATCTTTCTGCTTTGGAATTCATTCCAATGTATGTACCTGTAATTTCTGTTAGTAAGAAGCCATTTTTTCAACAAACATCCAATAATGGTCTTTGTCATATTAGCCACTAAATTGTAACATGTTATATGACATACAAACAATTATATACCTAATACGATGATTAGTTATTGTTTGAACATAATGCGCATGCAACAGAATAACCTTCAATCTTGAATGTAAAAAGTTTACAAAAAAATGCGATTTGATAAATGATCCAGTTTCACTGGTGACACTTATTGGGTTATCTGACTGAAAAATTCCTGGCCTTAGCAAAATGAATATGCTTAATGGCCAGTCAACTGTGATTTCATCAGACATATTTTACTCTCAAATTAAACACTTTTTGCAGTGATCTTTAAGATTTTGAATCCCTTTCAAATAACCTGGGATGTTGGTCCCCAAACCATGTTTTCATGAAAGGAATCACCACCAAAACGGAGACAAAAACACTTTATTAAATGTGTTTCTCCGGTTGTAGCTAGAAGTGGTAGTGAGTAAGGGCTGAACGGTAACACATACATTTCACCAATTTGAAACTAAGTTCGCAAATATTTTTTCAAATGACATACGTTGTGTGAGAATTGTTGAATTCCCCTAGAGAAATGAAAGACTACAACTGTCCGACGACCTCCATACTAGGACACTTCAAAACTTTTCCGTACACCATTATATTTTGTGTGCCATCTCACTAACACATTCTGATATGTAAACACAATCTGCATGAGATTAGACTGGAGCAAGACAAACGTCCTACTTTTCACGTTATATCAGAGCCACCACTAATATCTACTGGTTGTCACTAGATGAATAACACTGGGTTCTTCTGCATCGTATTCGTTCAGGGTATGGACACTATACCAACTACCTACTAAATAACAGGCTTTGAAATCAACCAAGCTGTGTTTATTGTGATGCTTAAAGTACACAACACGTTTTCAGCTTCAACACAAATTGGGGAGAATATAAGAGCTTGGGAAATAAATGTCGTTCATTGCTTAACGACAACAAACTACTTAAGGTATAATTCCTCTAGGGCAGTAAAAGTATCAGATTCTTCCAAAGACAAGGCAGGCACGCACCCTAAGACATATGGAAGGTTGAAACTGAGATTTTTTTTTACGTGTCTTTACTTTCATGCCATACCATTCTTGAATAATAAATATTACTTAAAGTAAGAGCCACTGCTTTAACCTTACAATATCCAGTGCCTGTTCAGAAATTACTTAACTATGAAGTTGTTAGAATCGTTGAAGATCCAATATCACCAATTACAAGTCAAACCTTACTTTAATTAAAAAAATTACCATTAGCATGATGTATTAATTGGTATTGGTTGCACTGCACATATTTAGGCAATGTTTCTATCAACTTCATTAATCTCAGTATACCTCTTACCTAGTGAAATTCCACTTGCTTTTTTTTCTTCGTTAACTTTCCTTGGTATTGTTACCTATGAATCGGTCTACTTCTGGGATAGAATCTATTTCTTTTCCAAGTAGTATAGAGTTTAGCAACCGATTACTTTTCATTCTTTGCACATGTCCAAAACACATTCTGTCCTTCGTACTCCTGTCCATAATATTGTTTTCTTTTGTCAAATTCTTTCTCTGTTCCTGTTGACTAACGATTCATTCTTTAATGTAACTCTGGGCGTTTGTCTCAGGGCCTTAGTGTTCCTTACTAGACTTTAAAACCACACATTTGGCTATTATCGAGTGTTGCGAGTTTTAGCATTACTGTAGAATAATTAGAAAAGATTCTTAATGCTCTAATGCCATGGCTGGTGCTGTATTTGATCCTTCCGTTCTATTCTGTCATTGATAAAAGGCCACTTCTGTTTTTCTTGTAAGTTTCTTTAGCGTTCTGACCAATACTAGCCAAAACACGTGAAACCAAAATAACTTAAGTCGTGATGATACATTCCTAGAAGGAGGTGCATTTTAAAAATGAATGCAAATTCGAATGAAATTTCCCAAATAGGAAAGGCAGTTGAGTACTACGAGTGGCCACTGTAACAAAACAGAAAGGGAAAGAAAACAGAAAATTAATAATGCATTGATAAACAATACGTTTTAAATTGAAGGGATTTCAAGGACAACTGTGTCGCCCTGACCCATGTTGCAGGAAGTGTTCTATCAAGATGTTTGGAACGAAGTGATTTTCTTCATACTATTTTACTATTTTTACAAAAAAAACACAAGCCCAAAAGGATATTCTTTGCACGAATAAACATCGCTACGAAAAGTTTGGAGTCGATATGACAGATAATATTGTAAAGGCATGAAATATAGGATGACTGTTAAACCAAGAAGTTTTTCGAAGCTTTAACAATTTGAAGGAAGGAACAACATGACACTTTCGAGGTTTAGCTATTTGTAGTTTATCCATTTATTCGTGACCAGCTTTATGATTAAAAAATAACATTCCTATAGCAGCTTTTAGCTATAATTATTACTGTCATAAAAGTCATCATCACTAACCGTTATATGGTTTAAATTCATTCCTCTTATTATTATTCTTGACTGTAACGTTCTTATACAAAAATAAAAATTTTGTTTGAAAAATAACTTTAAACTATTTAAGATGATATTATCATTCCCAGCGTCTAAGCTACTGAATTATTATCCTAGTTAGCATTTCTGTTTCACTCATTTTTTTCCCTTCTGTATCTACCTGAGATTATTGTATGGCATACTAAGTTACTTTTAAGCTTTTAATTCACTCGAGTTTTCGAGGTTGTTTTTGTAATATTTTCCTGGCGTCCAACTGAATACCTGTTTCACTTATACTTTAAACAACCTAAGATTTCAAAGAGTTTTTTTAGCCGATATTTCAACATTTCCTTCTACTTTTTGGCTTTTTTTATATGAATTAAAATTTGCTTTGAACTATTCTTTCAGAACAGAAATTCAAAATGTGAGAAAAAAGCGAATCTTTGAATGTAACTTCTTCAAGATGGGTCTGAAAATAAAGATAGGAATTATATTTTCTTTGTTTGTGTTTTTTTAAATGCTTGAGTTTTAATTGTTCATTGCGATACAGTTAAAGCAGTTTTACTTAATTATTCAGCTTAATAAATAAGACTAATGTTGGTTGCACCAACTCAGGTTGATTATGTGAAATCTTGTTGAGAAATTAATGCACTTAAGTGATTAAGCTCAATGAATTCACTCATCTGAGCAAGCTGACCAATACCGTTTTCAGAGACATTCAAACAAAGCTTGCCTCTGAAAATTAGAGACTTCTTTTTGACAAAGCAGATGCTAAATATAATTCTAATATNTTACTCAAGGGCTGGTTTTGGCCCAACTTGGTGAAAATAAAGATAGGAATTATATTTTCTTTGTTTGTGTTTTTTTAAATGCTTGAGTTTTAATTGTTCATTGCGATACAGTTAAAGCAGTTTTACTTAATTATTCAGCTTAATAAATAAGACTAATGTTGGTTGCACCAACTCAGGTTGATTATGTGAAATCTTGTTGAGAAATTAATGCACTTAAGTGATTAAGCTCAATGAATTCACTCATCTGAGCAAGCTGACCAATACTGTTTTCAGAGACATTCAAACAAAGCTTGCCTCTGAAAATTAGAGACTTCTTTTTGACAAAGCAGATGCTAAATATAATTCTAATATTGCCTCTCTTTATTCTAGATTATGGTTTGTCTTATGAAAATAAAACTTCCTGTATTTTCTAGCAATAAACTAAATTGTTTTTCAATAAAATCTAATCTCTGCTTTAAAAAAAAGTGTAAGAAATTTTAAAAGGGACACCAGAATTACGGTTTCGAAATTTAGAAGCGATAACTGTATTATACTTCCTGATGATATAGGCTGATTCTTAACCATGTTTTTTCGAAATTAAGCTTCTACTTCAATATACAAATGTCTTATCATTGATCTGAAGCCCAAGAGCGAAACTTTCAAAGAGCTCTTGAAACTGTAAACCTGTAAGTTAGAAGCAACAGCACGCTTAGTTTTGGTAATCTTTAAAAAAGTCTACACAATGTATTTTTAGGCTAATAAGCTGAAGCGACGTGACAGATTTACCTTTGTTTATCACAGTCTTTATTGCTTCGATAAACTGTTAGCCACAGCCACTCAAAATTTTCCTCTCTTTTATGTTGATTGGACAATAAATAATGGGCTTAAATTTTGCACACTGAATCTTTTGACAAAGGATTTTGGCAAAGACCATATGGTGTCGTTATGTAAAATACTATAGTTTTTTAGTTTTCTTGTGGTTGTTCATTAGTTTAGTTTAGCATTTATTTCTTTAGCTAAAAGCTTTTTTGCTTTTTTGCCAAACAAGTATAGGAATTCAGGAAAATAACTTAAAATTTGGTCTTCTGTACAACAACCTGTTCCCACCTGTGCTTTATGCAAATTTATAAAGCTTAATGCAGCAAAGGAGATGATTGGCCAAACTATACGCTCTGGAGAAGCCTTTAATAATGTAATAGCTAGTTCCACTGTAACCAAGGTAACCACAGAGAACAATAGATTTATGTCCTTTGTGGGTAGCATATGGTGCAGAGATGTCTTTGAATAGTTTTTTTTCAGCTGCTTGACAGACTCGAAATCTTCATCGACTTAAACAGTGATTCTATTTGAACAACGAATATTTGATGTACCAAGTTTAGCGATGAATGTGTGAACTTGAATTGGGGCTATGCAGGTTTCAAATCGTATCTAAGTGTAGTGCGTATCGACTATTTGAAGAATTAAAGACTCTTTTCCTTTAAGATGGGCACAATATTAGCAACACCGTTGTCACAGGATAATACATCCGAAAACTTAAACTTCACGAAAGAGAAAAACAACAACTCGACGAATACGGGATATTACTCTTCTAAAAGCAACCTGCCTTTCTCTAAATTGAATTTTATGCACGACTGTCTGCCAAGTTTGAGTGGCAAAGAAAATCGATTTTTCAATGAAAAGGTTCCATCATATATTCTTAAATCTAAGGGAGAAAACAAGAAGAAGAATAAAACTAAAGTAGTACCAGAACATTATAATCGGATTGATAATAACTGGAAATCGAAATTGAATGTTTCAGAATCTACAGTAGCAGGCGAGTCAGGGAGTGAAAAAATTTCAAGGCCAAGACGTGAAACAAGAGGAGTAGAAAACTTGAATCTCTCTTTATCACAACCTGACCTTCATAAACAGTGTACAAATTTTTCCTTGAGTGAAACCCTGAAGTATATAGGGTGTTTTGTGTATTTAAGGTGCAGGCACCTGGAAGGATTAAAACCGTCGGTTGTTGTATCATGGATCAGAGGCGTTGACCGAAGTCTCATTTTGTCAGGATGGCAAGAACAAGGATTCATTTCACAGCCGAACATGATAGTTTTTTTCATGTTACTCAAAGAAACTATCAACAGTGATATATCGACGTTAATAAAACTAAAAGCAACTATGATGAGCTCTCTTTATATGTGCTATGCCTACAATGGACATGAAATCAGCTATCCGCTGAAACCTTTTCTTGTAGATGGCGATCGTGCAGCATTTTGGGATAGAAGTATGTATATCATTAACAACCATAGCACAAAAATGCTTTTAATTAACAAGGATTCTAAGTTTTACAATGAAATACAAAACGAGCTAAAACTATTTGGCCGAAGTCTGGAGAGAAAGGATGGATAAGCATTTCTTTTCAAAAAATGGATATTGATTGGGGAAAGAAGAAATATGGGACGCCTTCAAATTAAGAAAAAATTATACCAATTTTAAGTCAAAGTGCATGATATTATTACCATCTTGATCCTTTACTTGGCATAGAGTGCCAGTTGACTATGCCTTACACTCTGGGCATCAAATTGTGGTTGAGCAACACGCTTTTAAAGAGGATAACGTTCCTCTGAACATATTTTGCTTCAATAATCATCACTAATCCTTGGAATATTTTTTTCTCTTACTGAAATTTCATCCTATTTTTATAACCACAATTATGTTCTGTATTGCTCATAGGCCAAATACAAACAGAGCAGGGTGATCTTACCAATAATAACAATTTTGTGTTTTATATTTATTTATTAATCTATTTATTTATTTATTTATTTATTTATTTATACAAGTATGGAATTCCAGAGTCATTTGAAGAATTGGTGAAAGTATTAATGTGCTTGAGTGCAGAACCATTTTTTTTATTAGTGTAATGTAGACTAACAGAATTTTATAAAACTTCTGCTAGACGTTTATGATCATGCGCAGGTTAAATAATGTGTCAATATGGTCTCTTTTGTTGTATTATGTAGGTTTTGTAATGATGAGTGCATGAAGAATATGAATTAATGCTTGACAGCCAAGTCAATTTGAAATACCAGATAACTTTTCTTGGCGTCTGAACATGTTGTATCGTTAAATGACGAAAAGTTTGATAAAAGTGGTAGTGTACTACAAACTTGTTAGAAATACGAAAACAGAATTGATTCTTCTAAAATCTAGAACCAGAGCAATGTTAGTCAAGATGATCAACAGAACGCAAGGAACACATATTAGATAAAGTAAGGAGGTGATATAAAGGAATTAATTATGAAATCTTAAAAAGCAGGTTTCATCCGTTTGTGGTTTGATAATAGGTAGAGCAAAATAACAGAGGTACCAGTATATAATGACATTCTTTTTTATATAGCTATAAAAGACTTTAATTGTAAACTGTCAAATCTGGAGTATTACTAGAAGAATTCTCTAGGAAGTACAGTAGCTAGTGACTTTCGAAGATCTAAAGATAGAGAATTTTTCGCTACAGTTAAATATTTGGTCAAAAATTAAGTTTTCCGCCTTAGTTTTATTTAAATTGTTTCTCTTCGTTGCCTCATTAACTGTCACGTAACGAAGTCCTGTAAATTACTGATGTATATATTAACATGGTGTTCAGAGCTGTCGTATTCAGTAAGTACATATAGTCTTTCTCAGGTTTGTCCATATTCTCATCAACATAAGGCAAGGTTAAATCAGTACTCTCAATAGAAAGTGTTTGGACTTGATCACCTGATTAATATTTAAACACTTTGTAAATGGATAAATCACTCTAACGAAAGAAATTTTGCTAAAGAGACTTTTGTCTGCAAAATAATTTCTTTTCTTGTCAAATTTATGTTTTTTGAAATTCTTTCTCTTCATTTGCTTCACCAAAAAAACCCTTTATAATATTTTACTACGCCTCGTTCACACGCGCCAACATTAACCGCATAATTGCGGTGTGATAATGATATACTTATTTAAATTATTTCTTAATTTCCACTAAATTTTTTATGGGCTTTAAATAATACGCGTACGAAACTGTCCAAATTGTTATTTCTGACCCTACGGTTTTAATAAAATTTGAATCTACCATGTCGTATTAGGAAAACAAATTCATCAAACATCCATCTCATTTTTCTCATGATTTTTTTAATGTCAGTAAAGATGTTTATTTTTATAATTTTCTTAAAATATTGTTATTTAATAAAATAAAACAAAGGCAAGCCACATTTACAATTACTTTATATATCTATGCAGCCACAAAATCTATTAATTGGAACAAAACTAAGCTATACACGTTAGTGCACCTAACCATTTCACGATGTGATTATTCAGGATTACAGTTGCAGTAGTATTAATAGTAATAGTAGTAGCAGTAGAAGTAGTAGTAGTAGTAATAATAATAATAATAGTAGTAGTAATAGTAGTAGTATAGTAGTAGTGGTAGTAGTAATAGTGGTAGCAGTAGTAATAATAATAATATTAGTAGTAGTAGTAATAATAATAATATTAGTAGTAATAGTAACAATAATAGTAGTGGTAATAATAATAATAATATTGGTAGTAATAGTAATAATAATAGTAGTGGTAGTAGTAGTAGTAGTAGTAGTAGTAGTAGTAGTAGTAGTAGCAATACTACTAGTTTTAGTGGGCCTAGCAGTACAGGTAGTAGTATTGGTGAATATCGTAGTAAGAGTAGTGGGAGGTATAGCAGAAGATATGCTAGAAAAACTTCAGTAGGTTTCTGGTTACTTCAACTAACAAGGGATTTATCTTTCAACTAATAAGGTACGTTTATATATCGGATACTCTTGATAAACAGGACCTTTCAGATGACTTATTTCAGATATTATTGGGACAACCTACACTGGCTTTAATTGCCTTTGAAACAAAACACTAATTTGTGTCAATCACCTTTCTACTCATCGATTACGAGTCATGTGAAGAGTATTTAAATGATAGATTAATAGTATGTTTTTCAAGGGGGAGACTAAAGTTGTGGGGTGTGACTAGTCAATCTTGTGTTTTGCTTTATATGTCACATCCCTCATAGTTTTTAGAGTCAAAATTGTTTAGCAACTTCTAAATTATGAATGGTTTAGGAAAAAGGAAATGACAAAATTATGGAAAGGCAAAGAAAAATAAAAGAAATCTTCCTTTTTCATCAATACTACTTTATTTCTTAAAGTCTGCTATCTTGATCAATAACCATATTTTTACACAAAATATGACAACAACCTTTAAAGCAGTAAGAGCTGGCTGGTAAAATAAACAGCTTACGAGAGGTTTTTCGTTCATAACTTAGCAATGTTTCTGGAAGTAAGGCACTCAATTTGTTTCTTTGTTACAATTGGTATGGTACTGAGAATGCATTTTTTTATCCGAAGATAGAACTCGATGACGTAAGAAACCAATAAAGAAAATATTTTGAAAAAGTAAAAAAGTAAAAAGAAAAAGAATTAAATAAAAAGGTAACCCTCTGCACTGCAATCAATGGTGAACGAAGTATGTATATAAATGTATATAAATGTATATAAATGTATATATATATATATATATATACATAAGGTAAAACACGAAAATTAAGAACTATGATTGAAACTATGAGTTGCAACCACAGTTCTTATTTTTCGTGTTTTACCTTTGAGCACTCTTTGATACGAATACACAAAGTTACACAAACATATATATATATATATATTTTTTTTTTAATTTAATATATATAGATATATATATATATATTTCATCGATATGTCTTTTTTCCACCATTCGTCTGTTCTAATTCTACTCTCATTCTATTCTCTCTATTTCTAATCCATCTATTATCTATTTACCTTACCCTATTGATCTAACGTGGTAGTGGCATTTGGCCAATGCTGCTGCGGAGCCATATCCTTGAAGTTATCT
>RDPX01000024.1:4059715-4110729 GCA_003991215.1 Morbakka virulenta
CACAAACTTATTCCCCTTCCCTTTTTTACATTGTTTTTTTTTCTTTGATGTTGTTTTGTCCCTGTATTTGTCTTATGTCCCGTTTGTTTGTCCTGTTTAGTAAAATTGCCGATTTACATCTACGGCCATGAGCTTAGCATTCATACTATATATATATATGTATATATATATATATATATATATATATATATATATATATATATATATATATATATATATAGAGAGAGAGAGAGAGAGAGAGAGAGAGAAGTCTCAGAAGCTCTGTGCTGCACTGATGAGCCCACAAAGGGCGAAAGGTACTGTCTGAAGATTGAGTATATATATATATATATATATATATATATATATATATATATATGGTGATGATGAGTGCATGAATCTGGGGACTAATACATCTCTTTACCTGAGCTCTGGATATATTGTTTAATTGGTTACATTGGTAACTTAAATGTCTCAAAATTCATGGATTTAAGTAATTAAACTTTTTTTGTTTGTCGCTTGTGACAATTCGTAAATGTCATCAAAGTCTCGTGCAATAGGGTCATTTCTGAATTACTTTGACTAAACCTGTTACCCCTTGCCATTATTATTTGACAGAGGGTAAAATTATTTCCCTCAAATTTGTTATTCTTTCTCGATATCTTTCTCATTATTATTTAACACACCTGAAATAACTTACTAATCTTCAATCTGTGTTTTGATAAATGCTGTTCTGTGGATCAAAACTGACGTAATCATCAAAATCAAGCCTTACAATATGTTGTCTTATTCTTAATTATCCTTAAAATTTTCTTTAAGGGTGGCCCTTTGAAAACGGGAATAATTATGTTGGGCACTACCTTCTGTAATTCCAACTAAAATGAGAATCCTTTCACCCTATTGAAAGCAATTCTTTACTTCTTTGGAGCAAGCTTATTTATTAAATAGAGAGTCATTTTGGGGAAATATTTTTTACAATTCTAGTAATGCCGTATACCACAGGCTGGACATTTTTAAAAGTGGTGTCTTTTCAATTTCAAGTTAATATAGCCAAAATGTGGTCATTGGGGTGTGCAGGTAAATAACACAGGTCAACCAAATTTTATGATCCAATTGTTTCTGAACAATATGTATATGTTTCTGCCTTCTGTTTCTACAAATGACATCCATTTCGTGCTATTGCATTATAATATTTGTGAATGAAAGACACTTACCTATAAAATATTTACAAAGTGGCAGTTTTTTAGACAAGCATTCAACATTGTAGAACAATATATTTACCAGAAATGAAAACAGAAAAAGCAATCAGAGACATTTAACTGAAAAATATTTTGTTACTCATAAATTCAGTGCAGTAGTGGCCGAGTGGTTAAATCAGCAGATAGCCATGCATGGGATTTGCTATTCGAACCCCATCCACGTCCATGGAACTACTGGGCCTAATTTGTTTATAAGTGGCATACTACTGAGTTTGTACACGTTTTCAGGAATAGAATCGGGAGATTTTTAAATCATACAGGCAAATGTCATCTTGTGAAAAACGGTTTTTTTTCTCAGTAGAAAGAAATGAGTGGTTTCTGGAACTCTTACCATGTCTTTTAACTGGCTTTTCTCTTTAATTCCTGGCAGAAATCTTCTACTCTTTTTTTTTGAATATCTTGATAAAAACATTTGTCTTGATTCTAACTGACAGCACCTAAAATTTCTGGAAACTGCCCCAACTAACTAAATAAAAGTCAACATTTACATGTTGTCATGTTACACTCAAGGTTTTGAAACGTTCTAACAAGGTTTGGACAAGCTCTTTGTAATTGATTGCTCTTCTGTTGCCAAGAAATTTTGGACTACATCAACAAAAGAAAACCCTGCGTTTTCTTAACTGTCTTAATCGAATTCCCAAAAGTCTAGCTCTTAACAATTTCCATATTTTAAGTCAATTTAATATACTAGCTTTGATCTTTCATCGCTTAAACTTGGAAAATCCATTTACAGATAGTTGGTACACTGTCCATTTTGGTTTATTTTCTTTAAAACTTTACAAACTTTTCCATTAGACCAAGGTTGATGTGTGTGTGTTTATGTCTGTGTTTATGTCTGTGTTTATGTCTGTGTTTATGTCTGTGTTTGTGTCTGTGTTTGTGTGTATGTGTGTGTCTTCGAAGTAGCTGCTCATTAAAAAAAAATTGCCTCCAACATTTAAAGATATTCTTTTGGGACATTCCTTCTGTATCCAGTCATTTTTCTGCACGCCAGTCCAAAAAGATATGAAACATGGAAAACTTATGTACCCATTTTCTTGATAGAAGTAAAAAATTGACCATTTCATTGTACACCCAAATGATTCATTGATGAACGTCATAGATCTTTAGGCTGGATACATTTTTTACTTCCNGTTAAGTCACCCCTGGAAAGTGCAGCTTGTAATTTCTTTTCCTTCCAAATTGCTGTCATTTCTAAATTTTACAATTTCTCCTTTTAAGACATCAAGTCAAATGCTCTATTAGTTTAATCTCCAAGCAGTCTAACCAGACCTTGAAAGCATTTAAACCTCCTACAATTAGCAAATTAGCAAATCGGAAACATTTTCTCTTACCATTGTACCGGTTGAAGGACTGCTTATTTCACGGAGCTTCATAAGGCCTTGGTAAATAGCCTTATTAACAAATTCATTGTCACCTTAATATAATAGGTCTTGACATTTTGAAACAAAATCGACGTACTGGTATTTAGTAAAAGAATCTTCCCTATTTTTTATTAAATAGGAAGTTGTATTTCTCCAGGACACCAAAGCTGTAGCCAACAGCAGAAAGTTTTGTTCCTGCTTTTAATCTTGCGGAAGACTGCACTTCACCTCAGCTGTGAGCACTTTTTTCACTCTTTGAACAGAAGCTATATTTATTATATACTTGCACGCACCACAATGAAAGGTTCAAGCAACTTTGTTTTGTTTAACAAAAAAATTGAATATTTCGTTAGATTGACTCATGGTATGCCTGCTATATAAAACAGTTAAACTCATTGCGGCAGACATGGAAACGGAAGTTTTAGAAAATACCAGTAAAAGAGGACGCTTTGGGGTTGAAATTATTATTTTTGTTACACTGGAGATTTATTTTGATTTCATATTTGTAGTTTATTGGTTTAGAGTTTAAAATGATTAAGAAATACTGTGCAACAAATTACAATTCAAAATCATTCCACCGAAAATGGATTACTTATAGTTAACATATTGCGCTTTGATTCCGAAGAGCGACAGAAATGAATGGAAACCATTCCAAGAGACAATATCCCAGATAACCTTGTTACTGTTGATTGTGCTAAACAGTTTCCGCCTAATATATGATCGAAGTGACTCATCAAAAGAGCGTAGCAATAATATAGCAGAGGACAACGTTCTTGTAGATGTGATTTTTACACTTATGGAAATTGCTTACTTATTGAATCAAAAGCATGTGCATCAAAAAACAATGGCGTTGCCAATTTTTTATTGAAAATGTCAGATGACTTAACTTTTCAGGAAATAAGCAACTTGGCAAAGAAACGACTTAATCTTTAAGACAGGAAAAGTAAGATTGATCAAGCTATGCAATTTTTAAACATAGCTGAGTGAGATAAAGAGGAAAAGAACTAGATGAAACAAGCTGAGGAAATGAGCTGTATAAATGCAAGTAATATATTTAAGCTGAAATATGTTGCAAAAGTAATCACTCAAACTTTTGAACATCTTTGCCTTTACAAGAAGTTTAGGTAAACGCTTGGAAAATTACTGTTGGCTTCCCAGCTTCTTCTTCTTCATTCGGTATTTTCCAACGTTACGTCGGGTCGGCCGCTCGACATCTCCTTCTCCATTCGCTGCGCTCGTCCCACATTGCGGATTTCACTTCAACTTCCATCATATCCCTTTCCACTGAATCTTTCCACCGTAACCTCTGCCTGCCTCTACTTCTTTTTCCTTCCACCTTCGCCAGATATACTTTCTTCACAGCATGATCATCTCCTCTACGCATTATGTGGCCCAACCATCTTAGCCTTGCTTCACATGCTTTGTCCTTGATGTTTACTACTTTTGCAAATTTCCTGATGTCCTCATTTGTTCTATGCGCCAGTAATGATACTCCACATATCCAGCGTAACATTCTCATTTCAGTTGACTCCAAAAGCCTCTCCTCTGTCTTCTTAAGTGCTAGTGCCTCCATTCCATACAGCATCACTGGTCTTATCACACTTTCACAGATTTTCACTTTCAGCTCAATTGCCATCTTCTTGTCACATACTACTCCACTAACATCTCTCCATTTTCTTCCCAGCTTCTCCAGGTGGCAAAAGAATAAGATATTGCTTAATAGAAAGTTTCTGTGAAAACTATGTTTAGATACCATGGGACAAAATTTTTTAGTAAGGCAGTTAATGAAGGTTCTGTTTTGGAAAAAAACCGTAATTGCTTTTATGTTTGGCTGAATGTTTAGTGGATCTCACTGTTTTCTAGTAAAATTGTTGTCGAATGGTAAACTTACTGCTGATTTTCAATAGGATTAAAATTTTTATTAATAAACAGTATTAAAGATGTTTGACGTAAATAGGTTTTATTATACGTGACAATAAACAAATCAACCAGTTATTTTTCAAAATGTTTTCATGTTTATCATCCTAAACAACAAATGACAATATTTTTTTCACTTTATTTTTTCAAGCTTAAAAAGAGTTTAAGAAACAACTGCATCACAAAAATGGTAGTGGAGTTGAATTTGAATATGAAAAAGAGATATATACAATTAGATGGGATTTAAAATTGCAAAGGAACAGAAGGTTAAAGTGTGGCTAAGATTTTAGAATGGAATTAATATTTTTATAGTCAATATTTAATTTTTTCATATTTGCAATAAATGGGTGAGTGAATTTACAAAGGAGCAATGAGACATTTTGTATGGCTTAGTAGATCTGAAACAAAAACTTTCCTACAATGAGTAATGAAATTTGGTTTATATATTTTGATATGTTATATATTACATTATGTTGAATATTTCTTGTGAGATTATTTGTGAGTAGGTCACTTTTTTTATATAATCTGTTTCATCACCTTAGAATGGATGTATGCAAGTATTTACTGTCATCAGTCTCATGCATATTGCTATAGCTTTTATACTATTGAGAGAAAACATGCATAAATTTTATTCATTTTTAATAACATCTACTGTTTTTTCTATTCCCCATCGTCATCAAATAAACATAACGTTGACGTTTTTTTAATTGGAACTTAGAATACATTGTATTAGACGTTTTTATACATTGACTATGATAACATTTAATACATAAAAGTGTTAAAAGGATGGAGGATTTTGTTAATATCGTTTTACATGTACATTTTACTATAGATTTCTTTTTTCATTTTAAAATAGTCTTCGGATCTTGCAAGCTGGATTACTGTTTACGACTTATACGTTTATTTGGCAGCTGTAGTGAAGATTGAAGCAGGTTCTGCATGTACATTTTTATGTCAAAATTGTTATCAAATTTTGACATAAAACTGTATTATGACATTTAAGGACGAAAATGGCATGTTTCATTTCTTTTCATCTTGTTGTTTCATTTGTAACTGTTTTAGAACACCCTTTTTAAATTTCAGAACATTTAAGGTTCCCAATGACCTGTAGCAGCTCTATGTGTCTGTGTGGCTAGAAAACATGTTTGTGAATGGAAGTTGCTGATTGCCCTTGTCGTGATCAATTTGATCTTAGGCAACATAATAAACCCTGATGTTGGGCGAAGCAATCGTTAAAGAAAAGAAAAGAAAACAAAGTGATTAACCAAACAATAAAATAGGCCATAAAATGTAAGAAAACAATCTGATATTGTGAAATCAAGGGAAATAAAATAAAATTTGTTTTTCCGTTTTTCCTCGATTCAAGTAACTGAGGGAATTAACTCTGGTTTAAAAATTTTATTTAAAAGTATTGCTCGAAAAATTGAGTTTTCAACACATTAACTTACAATATAAAGCATTGGTAATGAAAAAGCAAGAGAACATAAAATTAGTTGAATTAATTTCATATTTGAAGAACAGCGAGGACACTGTGGTAGTATTGGTTGTGACAATAGTACTAGAAATGGTAAAAATAATAGCAGCCATAGCTACATCATCACTACTCCAATTATTTACACTAGTATTATTACAACTTTGGTAGTATTGTAATATTTGTTGTGATGGTAGTAGTAGTTGTGGTAGTACAAACGCAGTAGTAGAAAAAATAGCAGCACTGTCTGAAACATCACCACTACGACCATTTCTGCTTCTGTTAATACTACTAAGATTACTACTATTGTTAGTAGTGTTATTACTACTATTACTACTATTACTGCTATTACTACTATTACTANTGTAGTGTTAATACTACTAGTACAACTATTACTACTATTACTACTATTACTACGATTACTACTAGTACTACTATTACTACTATTACTATTATTACTACTATTACTACTATTACTACTATTACTACTATTACTACTATTACTACTATTACTACTATTACTACTATTACTACTATTACTACTATTACTACTATTACTACGATTACTACTATTACAACTATTACTACTATTACTACTATTACTACTATAACTACTATTACTACTATTACCACTATTACGACTATTACCCCTATTAGTACTATTACTACTATTGCTACTACTACTATTATGACTATTACTACTATTACCACTATTAATAACTACTATTGCCACTATTAATAACTACTGTTACGACTATAAATTACTGCTATTACTACTGTTAAGTACTACTATTACCACCATTAATTTCCATTATTATCACTATTAATTACTGTTATTTCCACTACTAATTACCACTGTTATCACTATTAATTACTACTTTTGCTACTGTTAATTACTAATTTTACTACCATTTATTAATAGTCTTACTTTTACCACTACTACTTCTACCACTACTTCTTCTCACATTTTTACTATGGTTGCTGATAATATTGAGAACAGAAAACTTGTACACCACTTTTATTCAAAGTAAGAATGACATTTTGAAGGTAAAAGAAAAGGCATTATCGTTAGAAAGGTGTAAGCAGTATGATTAGTATACGTAATATTTACATGTAGTTCTGCACTTTACTCTCAGTAAAGTGTTGATTAAACATAGGTAAGCTTTACAATGTCTATTAAATATTGACACTTCATCTTTGTTTTTTAGTCCAGTGCTGTTTTACAAAGGTATTAATCTGACACAAATTACGTTGCTAAGAGCCAGCTTGTTGTGCTCCAGTAGACAAATGTAAAAGACAACATTTGTACCAGGGGAAAAATGCACATCGAGTCCGTGTCTTACGTTAAAACGTCCTTAAATCGTGGTGATTATGTTGAACCTTTTGTTAACAATATAGTTGTGCCACCTTGTGTAGATCACGGCATCTTTTAAAGTGATGAGATAACGTCTCTTTCATTGAATGTAATATCTGTTCATTTGTTGTCACTCAGCCAAAGATGATGAATGGATTGTGACGCTTCCGAATAACTCATAGTGATATGATTGCGTTTTTCATTTCATTGATCTTGATGGTAGTCTCTTAGAAAGCCCTAGTGAAGGCTTTGAGGAACTAACTGCAACAGTAATATTTGATGCAGTAATTAGAGTTGGTGTTTTCTTGAATTTGGACCATTTATGGGTTAGCCAGGATTGCACAAAATCTAGTAAATTATCAGTTGGCATAGTTGTTTTTTCTTTCAAATTTGGATGCTTTATAATACCACCAACTACATTCACTTCTGACAGTGTCAAAACTACGAGTATGAAGTCTTTAACTTAACGTGTCACTTCAATCAGCTTATCTTCTTTGCGATGAGAAAACCGTCACAAAAACCTTAGCCTAACTTATCAGCTTCCTGGTAAATAAAATAACATTGCTATGATCGTCCTTTTTTATGCATTTTATTGTGGAATGGGAACTCCTTTTGGTCTTCCTGTGAGATAAGATAAAGAAAAATATAATTCGTATAGATTCAGACTACTTTCAATACATCGTTTCCTATTACTTTCTTTAAGAAATTGAAAAACTGTGATGGTTTTCAAACTAAACTAAAATGTATGATAAGTGGATGATAGAAACTACGACCAGAAAATAATATTATTTAGTAATTACATGCAAGAAAAGAAAAGGAAGCATGAAGAAGAGCTATACTACAGAATAGGCTAGTTCACAGAAACGATACAATCGATAATGAAATAAGCAGAATCAAATATTTTCAAGTGACCTGTCATGAGCTCATTTTTGTTATTTCATACCTTTCAATGTGATTGCATTGATTCAAATTTCTTTGCTTCAACTTTATAACTTAGAGGATGAAAAATAGTTTCATCAATGCTCGTGTATTTATAATCCGATAACCCAACAACTATGGTGTTGATCTTATTAAAAATCAGTAAATCTTTTGACAGATTTTCCATAAATACACAAAGTCGTATTTTCCACTGCACGTAATTGTTATCCAAAATATCAAATGCAATATTTGCTTTATCATCAATCTTATCCCTACTTTCTTTCTTCCGTGAAGTAGATTGGTCTATACACAATCTATAAATTTAATGAAGGAACCAAGCAATGTACTTCTGGATATCTCATGCTTGTAAAAACCAAATTATGGATTTAGTATAATTATGGTTTTAGTATTAGTAGTGGTAAAAGTAGTAGTGGTGGTAGTAGTAGTAACAGTATTGTTAGTAGAAGTATTGTAGGATGTAATACTGATACTAACAATGTTATTAGTAGTATTACTAGCAATACAAGTATTAGTTGTGTATTAATTGCATTAGTTGCAGTAGTAGTAAAGATAGCAGTGGTGTTAGTTGTAATAGTAATAGAAGTAGTTGCAATAGTTGCAGTAGCCTTAGCAATAATATGAGTAGTAGTAGTGCTAGTAGTAGTAATAGTAGTAGTAGTAGCAGCGGACAACTTCGATTGTACTGTAACAGTGGTAATGATAGTGGTAATAGCAGTGGTAATGGTAATAGTACACGTAGTCATAGAAATAATAGTAATAGTAGCAATAGTAGTAGTAGCCGTAGAAATAGTAGTAATAGAAAGAAGAGTAGACATTGTACTATTAGAAGCAAAAGTGGTCCTAATGGTGGTGGTGCACCTCGTGATACTATTATTTCTATGACTATGTGTACTATTACCATTACTACTACTATCACTACTATCATTACTACTGTTACAGTACTATCGAAGTTTCAGAAGTAGTGTTAGCAGTGGTGTTAGCAGTAATGGTAGAAGGAGTGATAGTAGTAGAAGTAGCAGTAGCTATACTACTACCACTACCAACAAGACGATATTAACACCATTTCAACTACTTTCTCGAGAGACGTTTGTGTGTATAAAGCTGGTATGAAGTTGATATAGTGATATCAATAGTTTACGGGGACGAAAAAGTCGACAGTCTCAAGATCCTTCCTTCCTTAGGAGATGTTGTTCCTCAACATGTCAAAAAAAATTACAGAGGACGAAGGTGAATAGGGATTGACAACGGTGTTAATATCAAAAAATTATTCACCCAAACGACTGTATCGATAAAAGTAGTGAAAAGCAAATTTTGTCAGTCAGAAAAAGGACGCCCTTTATGGGAACAAAGGAAAGAAAGAGACACAAATGGAAAGCAAACTGCCTAAGAACAAGCGTTAAAGACAAAGGACGCAAAGAAAGTTATTTTGAAAAGTAGTTATATACTTGGTTTTAAAGTTTCTGGCACTTCTAGAATAAAACCTACGAAGACAAGATAAAGGAACAAAAGTGATAAAATAGGGAACAATCAAAACATATAGCAAATATTAGGGAAAAATGAAGTTTTTTTTCTGAGAATGCAAAGTTCAAACTAATAGGTAATAGAACATTACACTAGGCATAATAATACTATTTAAAAAATCACCGAAATATACACTAATTGACAGAGGCCGTTGCTTTGACAGCAATGAAAATACGGGGGGAAAACGGACAGGGAATGTTGAACGAGTATCAGTTACTGAAGTACAAGACTAGGGAGAATTTAGCAATCTATGTATGAATATTATTCAACTTGTGAGTGGTACTCTTGACAAGGTGAGCATGGATTTCTGAAAATCCAAATTTCATTTGAAAGTCTAAGTGAGTTTTGCTACGTTGCAAAAAGACTTTTATTCTAATGACAGGGAGAATAATCAAGTCTGGCTGGATACCCGAGGTTTTGCAGTGTGACCTGACATTCTGTAACAATACACCCATATAATTTATAGAGCTAGATATTGCACGTAGTAGATATTCCGGGCTCCACTAATATTCCATATATATAATATGTAATATATATAATATATATTATATATCTATATATCTATCTATCTTCAATTTGCTGGCAACTTGTTTAGAAATCTGTATAAATTAAGGTATAAAGGTTAAGAAATTAGCGAGAGGCATTTTCTGGCAAATAAGTTACGGGAAAGGCTACGATATAAGGCTAAGGTAAATCTCACTAAAGCTATATTACAAGGTAATCTAATCATTTTGTATTAGGTAGCCCAAAACAGAACAACATTTACAAGATGTTAATATTTGAAAACGAACATCTTAAAGAGATATTGGGCTAAAATTTGTGCCACCTTTACTAGGACGAAGAATGGTGCAAACCCCTTTCCATTCTGAGGGAGTAGAACTAGATACTTGAATATCAAGGATGTTTTCATTAAAAAAATATAAGTAAGGACAGAACTTCAAACAAATATAGATACCTTAAAACTAGGTCACGACGGAATAGAAGGCTTCATCCTAAGAATAATGTTGCTAATCTGTTGGTGCGATGGTGAAGAAATAATGAAAAAAACATTTTTCTAAAGCAATAATCCACCCTTGAAGATCACCACGTTTAATAAAATCTGTTTCGACTGGAACATTAGGAACAATGGCCTCCATTTTCAGCTTTACCCCACTCAGTAAAAGACTGTCTGAAGTAATTGAAAACTTCGTTGAGTACACTAAAACTTCTTTGTTGTCAACTACCAAGTCTAGTGTATATTTAATCATAAATTTCACGTTATGACAGCCGAAACGGACAAAAGGTTCAGGGGAGGAACTTGCTTCCTGAATCCTGCTTTGTGCGCCTGCATGAACTCCACTCACAACGCTAGCTCCACAATAACCTTGCCTCATTATCTTTCTAAACTCGATATAAAGTGTTTCAATGAAAGTTTTCGAAGTAGAAGCTTTTCCGTTTGTATTACGCCAGTTGCTTTCACAAAACCATAAAACTCTCAACCACTGAGCAATGGTATCCCTCATTCTAATCCAAATTTATGAGAACATTCAGTTGATTAATTTTAGAAACATTACTCGTTGATTTTAAGTTAATCGACGAAGATGGGGCAATTTTAATCTTCTTGACAAGAGATGATCTCGCTGCTTTTGGAAGGAGCTCTATTAATTTGGTATCGCAGTAACACTTGAGTACTGTAACACTGACAGAGAGAGAAAACACTTTAAGAAGTACTACTAATAACATTCTACTAATAACTCAATCACCCCTAGGAAGGTTCCCCCTTTACATACTTATTCTTAAAGTATTCCTTGTGGCCTGTAAACGCCAAAGATAAAAATACCAGAATCAATTTTATGATTATGATAGGATTAAGGACTTTCACCCTAAATAGTGATATTATTCCACCTTTACCTTCGTTTTCTTTCTTTAATGCCTTTCTGGTTTTTCTTCCAACTACCACATTAGGGTTTCCTCAGTTCTTATGAATGACAGAAACAAAGCTGAGGAGCTGAAATATTGTTGATGTGGCTATTATAAAATCTTGAACTTAAATTTGCAGGTACAGATCCATCTGCATAAACTTGTTCGAATCCTTCAATTGATCTGCATTGTGCATGCTCCAGAACCAATCTTTTCACCCCATTTATAATTTCACAGAAGTAGCCACTATCAGTGGGGCGTGTTTTAGACCAATTATATTGTATTCTTGAAGGCTTTGCATTGGCTATGGTGCAGTCTGATTAGAAATCTCTTGTGACTGTGGCTCCTCAACACATGCTGTGGAAGTGAATTTACTGCTTTCAGGGATCTACTCTGTTTTAACAAAAGCTTCTCCAATGTTTTTCTCTGCTTCCCTCATTTTGAGACACTGTTTCTAAACATTGTATTCTTTCAAAACTTAACGATATCTCTTTACTGTTTTTGTATCATGTTCAATTTTGCAAATCTTTCCGGCTCTTTTAATCGATCGGGATTTATACACAGAAAGAAGACAATTTGAAATAAATGATATTAGCACTAAAAAGGGTTTATTCATTGTCGATGAATTTGTTTGGTAGAAATAAGAATGTAATGGGCTGTTTTGTCCGACACCCACTGAAGTCTTGCATCGCTGAAAACAGGCGAAAATTGCTCACGTTACAAGAAAATCCAAACAACAATCTAAATGAGTTAAAATAGCCATCTTGCCAACTTATTACTCAGATGCATGTTTCAAATGCCCTCTTCTTCGGGCAAATTGTTTTTGGCGTATATGTAACTTTTTTAAGGAAGCAAGAACATGGAGTGCTCATAGTCCTTTCGTTAACTAAGATTAAACAGATGTGCATGCCACCACTACATCTGCGCCGGCAGTAACTTCCATAAAAGCTCCTTTTGCCCCAACCATTGACAATAATTCGTTCTTCTGCTTGACACACTGTCGTGGAGTTAATACTTTTATATGGCTCAGCTACCTGGACCCTGACCAAAAAGCTGGAAAAGGTACTTGATGGAACTTACACCCGTATGCTAAGGGCTGCCCTCAACATCCTACTAAAGGGGAGTTATACGGAAATATCCCTACAGTATCATCCCTTGTCAAAGAAAGGAGGATTCGTTTTGCTGGACACTGTTTTCGGAGTTCTTCTGAGTTTGTTAGCAAGTTGATTCTATAGAGACCAAGTCATGGCTTTAACTCTGTTGGTCAACCCTGTATCACCTATCTTGATCAGACTTTTGATGATGTAGGACTACAAGCTAAAGATGTACCAACTGCAATATCGAATAGAGATGGTTGGAGGAAGCGAGTGTTAACGTCCAGGGCTACCCGCCCGATCTGACAACAAGGACCTGGGTTAGTAATGAAGATTTCTTAGAATTATCAAATTTTGCAAATTATAAGTCCCCAAGAACCATAAACTTGTTAAGGTTACAGTGGACAAGGAGAAAAATGAAAGGAAGAAAAGTCCAAAGGGTAGCAGTTCGGGGCAAAAAAACTCGTAGGGTAAGTGTAAGCTCTGCAGTTAGAAACCACTTCAGAGAATGGTTGATACTTCATTAAAGAGCGAGTAACGTGATTTACGGACTTTAAGGGTGGTACAAGAGAAGAAAGCTCCTGGCTGCACCGTCTATAGGAGTAATTGTAGAAAAGGGAAAGAGGCGACGTACACCAAAAATTTGAAAAGGCTTCAAAGGTTCTAGAAAGCTCAAGACCTATCAATCTGGAGACAGGACGCTGGATTCAGTCCAAAATATTTAAATAAGAGGTAGAAGACCTGGACCAAATGTTGCAACAATATACTATATTCTTTCGATAAAAGACTTGTTTTGATTACGTTTATTCCGGACTCTTCCATTTATTTTATTGTTACTATCTAAACCCTAAATATTTCCTATATGCACTCTTTTCGTTTGTTATATCTTGATCAGCCCCCTCACACATTGCTCCATGTGCCATGTCGTTTTCTTCACTATTTGCTTTTGTTTCCATTGTCCAGCTCAATCACTTTGTATTCCACTGTATTGTTCTTTTCCCCCTGTTCATTGAATAACCTGTTGAAATATGGTACCGAGATCCTTTTTTTGTAGCATCGATATTGTCTCCCGTTATTTTGCTGTCTGCTAAGCAAAAACCATGGTTATATTGTCGTGTTGGATCACTTCTTGTAACAAAAACAACTAAAAATACTATCTATGGTATTTCTTATCTTACTTTTACTTGATAGTTTTTAAAGTTATTTAAGCATAAGAACTTATCAAAAACAAATGTGCCACTCATAGGGGAAAAAGCATTCTAGTTTAGAGATTAGTGACCCAAAATAGTGCAACACGACGATTTAGCTGGCTTTCTGACATTGTGTATTGAAATTAGCTTTTTGAAGCAGATAAGAAGTGAAATTTTCTCTCTTAAATTATTAATTACGTCGTCTTCAACGACTCAAATTTACATTTGATTCCTTCCAATTACTTACTGTTTTATAATATTATCAAGTAAAAGTTAAAATATTTTTGTTTTAGTCTTGTACTAGCTTTCATCATCTAGAATTTTAAGCGTTTTTAAGTGATCTCTAAGAATGAGGAATCATAGTGTTCCGTATTTCTTAGTCTGACCTTGTATTCTGTAGCAGCTAATACGATAAATAATTTTGCTTACAACTCATGAAGCACTTAAGTAATAACATGAGGTTTGTTACTTGTGAATTTTGAATAAGCTCAGTTGATAATTAAGATATTTTCTTTCTCGTGGATTAAGAAGGTA
The DNA here is from genome assembly GCA_003991215.1 of Morbakka virulenta. NCBI lineage: Eukaryota > Metazoa > Cnidaria > Cubozoa > Carybdeida > Carukiidae > Morbakka > Morbakka virulenta. The sequence goes on from RDPX01000024.1 coordinate 4,074,237, forward strand.
TTCATGAAAGTTAATCAGTTGCATAAAGAAAGTCATAACCTTCTAAAGATCTTCTTCTTCTTTTAGTCAGATAGCCACGAGGTTGGCTGCTGTATTTACAATTCTACGCCATTTATCTCTATGAAGAGCAAGATTACATGCGTTCCCGAAGTATGCATCTGTATAACGTTTGAAATCTGCATTCCATCTTAAATTTGGTCCAGACCTCCTTTTGCTTCCTCCCATCATTCCTTGGTAAGTCTCCTTTTATAAACCAACTGGTCTGGTGTGATCAAAACTCGTTAGCTTTCTTTAGACAATAGCATTCTTTCCTTCACCTTAAGTTTGTTTCTGAAGATACATACCTTTAACACTCTTCTTTGTGTTGTAAGAATTGTGGTATTTTTGCAACTGAGCTAAAAAAATAGCTGTTTTTGTGAAAGTAATTCCATATGCAGTATGACAGTATATCACTCAAGCAGACAATTGAAATTAAACCGTCTGTTTTGTAGCGAATTCTATGTTATGCTACGCAGAGCATATTTGTAGTTGCCTATCAAAACCACTGAACAGCAAGCTGCTTTTCTAAAGTTTATGTCTGAACAAAAACAGTAAACCACACCTTATTTGCTTTTTGTTTTTTATCTGCCTAATACTTATGGAAATGAACTGGTGCAAAGCAACGTTATCTTGATTTAATAAAAATGTGTTGGAGGACTCAACAAATATAATGTCGGTAAAGTTGCAGATCAAATAAATAAAAAACACCGAATACATGCGTGTTTTATTAGTGAGATCTTGATTTTGATTCATTTATAAGGGAATTCGATTATTAAAAAATTTTTTAAGCCTTTCTGAAATATTTTTGTTTTTAACTTTTGCAAGATTTTAAGACAGAATCGTACAAAAGATCAACCTTCAACTGGAGAAAAAATATCCCTTATTCCCCTTAATCAATTCCATAACTCCGAAAAAAGGTGATTATTCACCCTGGTATGTCTGAAATTTAATAGGATTGGTGAAAGCATGTTCTTATAAAATTTGATGCTATAGGCAGTTGGCGACATTAAAGCAGAACAGGGGTTTCTTTTTCTCTCTGATATCCAGGTATTGTGTTTTGACACTTGTTTCATCTTCAAAAAATTGTTCAGATATATTGGGTTTCATCATTATGCCTGACAGAGTTTTCTCAAACGATGCTCAAAAAGTTACAGTTCTCTCGTTTTACCGATGTACTTCCTATGATTTTCTATTCTCTCATACAGTCGTCGGTCGGCTTTCATATTCTCAAAGCGAACTTTCTGATCATAATTGAAATCCTTTCTTCTTATCTTTTTACTTCAGCAGATGTTACATTCACCCTTTGCATAAGCTTTTTCTAAGTACTTCCACGGCTAAAACATAAATTGCACTCAACCTTAAGTCAGTGGCTATTCGAGGCAGTGCTTTCAGTTGGCAGTAAAATGTGCAAAATCCGAGGTGTTTTTTGTCTTAGTATTTAGAAGTAGTGAAAATGGATGGTAGCTTAAAATAATTATGAGCCAAATGCTGCTTCCTGATAATTTTACTACTTTTTGGCCTATTTTGAAATTAAGTTGTTATTGCGTCAATTAAATGCTATTCATTGTTAGCTTACTATTTGAGAAAACTGGCTCTCATCCTAATTTCTTCTTTACTTATAAAACAATCTTCATATTTTAACCAATAAATATTTCGTCAGTCCCTAAAAGTCAAAATTTTAAGCGTACCGTTGTATCTTTCTTCTTACTGATTGCTATTATTCTAGAGCAGGACATTTAAGAATAACAGCAAAATGACAAAGAAATTGAGATATATTTAATATGAAACTACAAATAAATTATGATATTGTAAATTTACATACTTATACTTCTAAATTTATGATAAAAACAATAGTCCTGGATATTGACAAAAAACAGCATCCGGTTGTGGAGTTTCGACGGGGGAGAAAGAGGTTACCTTTTGCCACAGCTACATGTAGGTCACCTTAGAACAAGGTCATAGTATATGTCAGCTTTCCCCGACACCCAGGTTATTATCCAACGGGGATTAGTCTGTCTCATGTGTGGGTGGGACTCTTTAGCCCTAGAGGGCAAATCTATTGTGATGGTGCCACAAAAAGGAGAAATACCGGTGGTAATGTAACCTAAAACTCACTAACCTCAAAAAGTGCAGAATGGATCATCAATGTATAGTAAACAAATGCGTGAATCAGACTGGAACAACCAGAGAAAGTCTCTCGCCCAACAGGTATTTTATAACCCAGCAGACTGTATCCGGCTGTCATCAAACTATTGCTAGGAAAAGCAGGAGAAAATGGTCACAAGATGAAAAAAGGGTATTGTTATGGCGTGCTTCTTTAGCAACAAGCCAAGCCGTAATGGTTACAGAAAAAGAATGCATGGTGTGTGGATTAGTAAAGATATACTCGCTGTAACTGAACAGAGGTTAGTGGATCAGAAGAATCAAATCACAAAGAAGCAGTGGTTATCGAATCTGAAGCTTGAATAGATAAAACGATTGATTAAAGATGAATTGTAAAGACAGGTGGAATAGGGAATCAGGCATGAGAGTAGAATTGAAGAATATTGATTTGGTGTCAAACGTTGCTTATGAGAATGCTGATAGGAATGTTTATTTCCGGGTCTATGAGGAAGGAACTGATGAAAAGATAAACTTAATTGAACAATTAAATGGGGTGTTTAAGAAAGAAAGAAACATATTACAATCACTGAGAGGCGTTGAGAAAGAAGAGCTGTATGCAATAGTGAAAAAGGTGGACAGTGTAATGGGCAAGCGTTATGCAAACAACATTCCTGAGACCAATGATTTGATATATTGTGGAGTCGTAATGGTGATGGAAATGATTTGAAGGAAAAGCAAAAGCAAAAAGAAGAGAAAAGAACCATTGTAGAAACGTTGACTTGAAGGGAAAGTTAAAGATTTGAACAGAGGTTGATTGAATGTATTAATTGACAAGAAAGGAGTTAAGAGGAAAGATTAAGATGCATTAAAAAGAAAGTAAAGTCTCAACCAACAAGGACTATAATTTGTGAAGGGGTAGAGTCAAAGAATTCAAGTCAAAAGCAAAAAGATAAAAGTTTTAATTAAAAGCTAACCAAAACCCACAGAACAGACCGTTCAAGAACAACAAAGTTGGATGCTAGAAACAAATGAACGGTGAAGGAGAGCAGGGTGAAAGTGAAGTGCTGCATGGCAAAAAATATGGAGTACAGAGACCGAATACAACAAGGACGCAAAGTGGTTAGAAGACTCTAAAACCAGGATGAATGCTGGGACTAGACAAGCAGAAGTGAAATCACGGAAAAGAAAATATAGAAGATTTTAAGAGTACCAAACTGGAAGTCGCCTGAATCGGATGTTGTACAAGGGGTCTGCTTGAAAAACTTTACAAAAATACATAAATACTTTAAAAAAATTTTTATTGCACCTTTCGCGGGTCAAACACCAGCATAGATGACTAAGAGCCGAATTGTTTTGTTGCAGAAAGACAAATCAAAGGGTAAATATGCAAATAACTACTGCTCAATCACATGTATATCTCAACAATCACAATGATGTGGAAACGTTTTACAAGACTTCTATTAGAGCAGATACACCTACATCCGTATCAAAACAAACTACTTACCGTAGAACAGAAAGGATGCCGATAAATTTCAAGAACCACGAAAGAGCAGCTGCTATTGTATTGACAGAGTTATTATAAAGAATTGTAAAAGGGGGACAATGTGCCAAGCCATGGGCTGGACTAACAATAGGAAAGCGTTTGACGTGGTCTCACTCTCATGGACCATTAAATGCCTTAATATATTTAAAAGTTGCAGAAAACATAAAATATCTTTTTTTAAGAAGCATGCTACAGTAACAGACTGACTTGACATCAGGAGGAGAAGATTTGGGCGAAGTTAAAATAAAGGGCAATGTTTTCCAGGGCGATAGTCTATCTCCTTTGCCCTTGGTTATTTGTTTAATTCCACTTCCACTAATTTCCCCTAAAGTGAGAGTCGGCTACAAACTTCGTAAGTCTGGTCAACGAGTGAATCATCTGTTATTTCTGGATGGTTTGAAACTCTTGGTAGATCAGAGAAACAACTGGATATTCTGATGAATGCAGTGCGTTTAGATAGCGAGGGCATTAGAATAGAGTTTGGAATATTAAAGTGTGAAAAAAATGATAGTAATAATGAGTTAAAAACTAATGTACGACGTCATACAAAATACAAAAAAAGATACAAACAGTCTTTAAAGGTACATTAAGATGGCCTCCAGATGTAGAGGTTATTTTCGAATTTATTAAATAGAGAGTCCAGAAGCACGGCCACAGCTCAGGCTGCATTTGGGGAAGGCAAAGTATTCAATAGCCTTGTACTGGTTTATCCGCAAAAATAGAATACTTTTATGGTGTCTAGTAAGGACTACGATATCTTATGTAGATAGTTGCGTGCGCATTAGTCTTTGTTGGCATCTAACTAGAGGTGATGCAATGAAAATGTTACTGGTAAGTGTGATAACTTACAATAATTATCCCTTTACGAAAATAAAAATAACAAATCAAAGCGATAATAACAGTGACAGTGACTTGAATGCTGCTAGAAACAGAGGTGAAGGTTCCTCTCGTTATCAAAGTCGTACCAGAATTAAATTGACTAGGGAATAGAAAGGTTGTTCTGAAGTGTTTTTGAAAAAGTAAACAATTTGATGAGAGCCGAATACCCCTATGGGGTTATAGGCAAGGAGTGTTTAAAGAGTAGAGGGTAGGTAGGAGAATTCTTTGACGTTCGATAGTGCCTGTAAACAAAAATAGACAAAAATTATCCTGAGCCATCTTTCCCTTTAAAAAAAGATCGCAAAAATAATAAAATAAATAAAATAATCTCAGACACTTAGGACTCCATTATGCGAAATAAACTGCACGATAAGGTGACCATTAAAAATATATGATTACAACAAGTAGTGTTGTTAACTTGGCTGAACTGTACCTGTCTTCTTGTGAAATTCTCTACAGCAGTTCAGATAGAATTATAACGGAGTTGCTTGCTACCCCAAATGTCTTAAAATGTTGCAGTAGAATTTTCTCGAGGTATTTTTTTTGTTCATCAGGTTAAAGGTTTTGGGTCTTTTTGAAATTGAAAAACTGGCAACGTCTGGTCTTTTTCACAAGATATGTTGCAGCCGTATACACGACAATATTTCAGCATTCGTAGTTTTGTAAGCTGGGTTTATGACTTAGCACGGCGGTTGACTCTGGTATAGGCCATTGTGAGTGGGTAGAGTTACAAAGGCCACTGTAGACATGAAGATTACTGAAAAACGCACTTCCTTGAGTAAAATGACTTTGCGAAACAAAAGAGAACACCAATCCATCGCAACGTTTGGAAAAAGTACAGAAAAATTGAGTTTTACCTCTGTCAAGCAGTGAAAAAAATATACAGAAAGTTCAACAGCCAAATAGGTTTTCCACCTTTGCTACCCCGTCGCTAAGACTCGTCGTGATTGCCCAATGAAAAATCAATTTTCGATTGAATTCCTTAATAGAAACAATTTACATCAAGAAATATAAGTAAAATTGTATATTGACAAGAAAGAGGAGATAATTGATGTAAAGGAGGAGAACAAATACATGGTTGCGAAATACCGAAAACTGAATGGAATTGTTAGCAGAAAATATACAAGCTGATGATATCACTTTCAAGAGGGTTGATTTAAAGCGGTTAAAAAATGAAAAGCCAGAAGTTACTACTCGAATATTTAATAATCTTTGAGAAAGCGGTTATTATAAGAGTGGGAAAAACAACTGGGTCATGTGGATTGGGGTTGTCAAAAGAACAAGATGCAAATGAGAGCTCAATGGGAAGATTCATATCGTTGCCTCTTGATGTATGGGAAAACAACAATTGGAGAAGAAGGAGAAGAAGAAGACTAAGGTCAATGAAATATATCGACACAGGGAGGAAGATTAACTACTGCGTTATTTGTACAGGAACTTTCTATAAGGCATTTTTGAAATTAAGAATAGATTACAGATCAATAAGACCGTGTCAAGGGTCAGTCAATGGGTGAGATGAGTCGAGAGTTATTTTAAAAACGTTGACAGGTAAAGGCATTTCGATACAATTTGACCTTCGGAATGACTGGAGTAAGATTGTTATTTGCGTCTACAGTGGAAATAGCTTTCGCACTTAAGACAGTAGTTTTATGGGTTTCATCAATAATTGTTCAATCCAAGTAATGTATTTTGTATTCACAAAATTAGTCTGTGTTTATTGTTTTAGAGAGTAAGTTTTAAATGACTCTTTTATTGACGATACTTCCCTATTTCGTCAATGGTTTCTGAGTCAGTACTATTTTCATTTCTTTGCTTAAGCTCAAAGTAACAGCTTCTATGTGTTTTTATTGCTAATTGCAGAGGCTATTTTCTGAGATGAAAAGTTACCATATCTTTTTTCCATTGTCTAGTTTGAGTTTTTGATTTGCATGTTATCTGCTATCTTTGTTAATCCGTGTGTGACAATTAGAGTTTATCTTCAAAGAAGGGGCTTTGAACTGCACTATAAGTAACCGATCTGCCTACATTTAACTAAAAATGATAGATTCAGATACAAGTGACACCTCGCTAGTATTATTCTCAGCTAGAATTAAATGGTGGTTTTTCTACTATTTTTAAAGGGACCTTCTTCAGACCACGAAACGTATCAGGAACTCATGTAACCAAGATTCAGCATCTCGATTTTTATTACACTTTATCTAGTTTTCTTGTTTAGTTTTATTTCTAGAAGACGTTACATCGAGCACATTTGTTAAATAACTAATGCGATCAAAAGTGATAAAATAGTTTCACTACTGCAAGAGGAACATTGATGTTATGTAGCCAAAGCACTATTCGTTCGGCCTGCATGATTCTTTTCTTCTTGCTTCAGCTGTAGCACCAAGGAACTGTAGTCTGCTAACAAGGTCTCCACAGCAGCTTCTTCAGGTAAACCAAGTATCTACCAGTTGAATAGATGACCATTTTATTCCTATATAATGAGAAGAATAGTGGTCTTATTGTTACCAAGGTACAGGGGCTACTAACATGCATCATCCCCGTGTCCTTTGATTTGTAGTAGAGCGGTAATGTCTGTTTACTCCATACGAGTAGGTCAGATCCGTACCTTCTTAATTGCAGACAAACATTACCTGCCGGACATACTACTCACTTTCAGATAACAAAAAAGTGATAAAACACTACTATTTTAATCCAGAAATACCCTCATTTGCAAAATAAGTGCACAAAACACTGTTTTAAATAAACATATACGTAGTAGAAACGAGTCGAATTACCTTGTAACAACAAATATTTCTTTTATTTTTGTCTACAGAACAACTTTTGTCTGTGGGGCTTCATTTATAGTGATAATTAGACATTGCTTTCTTTTATTTTAATTCTTTTATCACAATGGTAAATCTAAAAAAAGTTAGGTCCTTTTTAATAGAACATTTACTGTTTTTGATCCTGTAGTTTACTTTTCAAGTCAAACATTGGGTCATTTTAATCAGTAAGAATATATATTTAAGAATTCGTCGATGCTACTAGTGTTGACCACAAAAGCTGGTGGTAATTAGTTGTATGCTTTTTCCGCTTGATTTCGAATTAGCCCTCTTAAACGACACTCTCAGCCTACCAGCAAATATTTTTTATTTAGAATTTGACGAAGAAAAGATAATAACCACAGAGCAAAAGATAAGTTGGTCATAAAAGCTAATTAGAAAAATTTGTACAAACTTGCTCTTAAGTTCAAAAGAAACCTTTGAAAACAAATTTGCGAGGTGGTTCCTTTACGCTTGTTACCAGGCAATAGCGTTATGACATAAACGGTAGATATCTATTCAACTCCATTATAAGTATAGTTTACTCTTTCATGAACCTTTGGTTATTACCATAAAGGGTATGAAACTTATCGATGAAATCAGAGATAGTCACGTTTTAAAACTAAAATTTTAATGTGAACTTTAACAGGTGGAACCTCTGATTATGAATCTCGAATTTCTTAGTAAAATTAAAGAAAAAACATTGTATTTATTATTTGCAAATATATTTTCCCAACATTGGGTATTCAGTAAGGTCTTAATTGCTGAATGAAACGGTTTTGTTTTAAAAATATTTGCATGAATTGAGGGTTTCTTTACTTATTGTTGGAACTGTCTCATCAAGGATAAAAAAAATCATGGTTACCTTGAAAAAGAAAGTTACCCTATTACAGTTATAATTTCTCGAGCAATCTGTGCTAAAATATCTCCTAAACCGTTGCCAAACTAATTTTAAGTTGCTTTTAATATAGAGCAAACAAATATAGAGTTGTATAGCAGCCTTTTTATGTTTGTTGTTAAGTTGCCCTCTGGCAAAGATTATGTAAAGATTTGCTAAGTTTATCCTCAGAAGGTTTTGTTTATGATTACATAAAAAGAGAGGCAAATGAGACCAGATGGCAGATTTCTTTTGCGTTTTGTCTCAATGCCTAAATTAGTCAAAATTATACATACTTGCAGCTGGTAATTAAGTTCGGCGTTTGATTGCTCCACAAGTTACAGTCTGGGGCAAGTAGAAGCAGTGGTATTCAAACATGAAAATGTCGGAGTCATTGAAAGTTTAATAAGGTTACTAGGAGTTTGAGAAAAAGAATTAGTGTAAGTTATTTACAAAACAGTAAAAATGTGTCAGATGTTGGTGGAATGGATTTAGTTTAGAAATTTCTGGTGGAAAATTGCTACTGTTATTAAGCTCTGAGATAAATAAAATAGGCTCAAAGGGATAATGGCTAGTTTGTATTCGGTGAAAAAATATTTTGTAAATTTTCTAGCTCCTCCTTTTCATATTTATTTTTATTATTTAAATGGTAGAGACAAGTTGAAAAATATTTTGGAGTATTTAGTGATTTAGTGACAGTGGTATTTAGCCACAAAAGCCTTCTCATTTTTCTCCAGTAAATAATGAGTGGGCTGTTGTTGACTTCATTTGCATCATAGTTCTTGTAGCCGCCAGTGGGTCGTATTTCATGTTGTTTTTTCTTCTGTGAGATAATTTCTATAGAAACTGGTCAGGAATACAGCACTGGAAAAATCTCTTTGTGTTATTTGTTTGAATGACATCAATTAAACTTGTTGCTGTTGTTGTTGTTATTATTATCTGTATTTATGTTGATGGCACCTGTTTACAACCTTTACTTTTGCAAATTCCTTTGAAACCATGATTGTCTTAATTTTTAAGTAATTTGATTTCTAATCTTCGGTGATGATTGTTTCATTGTTTTTTCCTTCAGTACTTTTCAATTTCTTTGAGAGCACCATGTTAAAATATCTCAAGGAAAGTACCGAAAGTCTGTACTGATAACAAAGATATAGAGTTTGCATATTAAAACCTAATTTGTTCCCAAACTGATTTATATTTGCTTTCATGAAGATGAATTCTCTGGAGTGAGTTTATCTGATTACAAAAGTAGATGTTTCGGTCTTCCAATTAAGTGCTGTTGAGTTTGATCTGCGTTGTCCTTAAAATGAATTTTCCTTTTTACTGATTTTGTTCTAAAGTCGGTTTCTTATTAAATAGATGTTTTTTGAAAAATTGTGTAGCTTGTGCTTTCTGTTTTTGACGAATTAAGGTTTATCAGAGAGTCTATTTCTTTACTTGACTTTTTAGTATAAAATGCGAAGGCTTGTAAATATTTCTAATCCATAAGCTTTTTCCCACGTCTCTGAAATTTCTGAATTCTCCTTCAACATTCTCTCTGTCTCTCTCTCTGTCTCTCACTCTCTGTCTCTCTGTCTCTGTCTCTGTCTCTCTTTCTCTCTCTCTCTCTCTCTGTCTCTCTCTCTGTCTCTCTCTGTCTCTCTCTCTCTCTCTCTCTCTCTCTCTCTCTCTCTCTCTCTCTCTCCTCTCTCTCTCTTATCTATTTTCAGCGAATTCGTCTTACAATTTTGAAGTCTTTTCAGACCCTGTCAATAGGTTTCTTTTACCAATTAAGTGTCTTTCTTTTTCCCTAAATTGTTACTTTTAGTTTTCTTTCAATACAGTTAACTCTAATTTACCAAATTTCACCTTGTGAAGAAAGCAATCCTTCACAGAATTCAGAAAATAATTTACACATAACATTGATGTCAGCCACTAATCATGCACTACTTGCTTCCCCCACTTGCTTTTACTGAATTGGCAAATTTCTGCAAATTGATTTCTAAACTTTAACAAGTCCAATTATTATCTCTAGTGTAAGAGTAATACTACAAACCAACCAATCCAAACATCTGCATATCAAGATAGCAACAATTCGGCCAACAATATTATAAAAATTGTCAAGCACAAAATGATCTTTAAGCTTGTCATTGCTTCATTTTATCATACCTGTAATGGGTTGACCTGTGTGTCTTTGATGTTTAAATTTACAATAATGTAATGTAATATGTAATGTAATACGCCTAAAGCTCGACACGGGTAAAAACACTTAAAATATACATAATAAAATCAATTCTATTCAATCAATTTCCACTTATAGCTCTCTTTCGAGCTCGGTGCATTTTTGGTAAATCGCAATTCGTTTTGCATTCACATTCCCACAAACATTTCCAATGGCTCTTCTCCAGAGCGGACGGTCAACAACCAAATTTTGCCATTGATCTAAGATTCTTCCTGACTTAAGAACACTTTTACAGGTTTCCTTGTAACGCAGTTTCGGTCGACCAACAGGACGAGTACCTTTATCAAGCTCGCTGTAGATTACAGCCTTAACGGGACGGTTGTCGTCCATCCTTGACACATGATCAAGCCAACGCAAGCGACTTTTGATAAGCGTGATCTCGATATCCTCAGCATCTGCTCGCTGTAGCACTCCTTCGTTACTCTAATAATCGCTCTACTTTATTCGAAGGATCTTTCTTAGATGTCGTTGCTGAACTGTACGAAGCTGATTGATTTGGTATCAATACAGTGTCCAGGTTTCACAACCGTATGTGAGGAGTGGCGTCAAACATTGAACATAGACTTTCAGCTTTGTCGAGAGTGTGAGGTCGTGGGAGTCGAAAATACGTTCACGAAGCCGACCGTATGCAGATGATACAGCTTGCATACGTGTGATGAGCTCAGCATTCACTGAACAATCGCTAGTAACAATACTCCCAAGATATTTGAAACGGTTTACACTTTTGATTGGCATACCGTCTAAGAAGAACTGTTCTTCAGGACCAATGAACATGGTTTTGGTCTTTTTTATGTTTATAGAAATACCCATTCGTTTTGCCATATTGTTGTAGGGTGTCAACAGAGTCTGTAGTCCAAGTGCTGAGTCACTGAAGATTGCAATGTCATCAGCATACTGTGCTTCTCTGATGAAGTCGATGAAGGTTTCAGATTTGGCTTTCAGTCTCCTCAAGTCGAAGAGGTCACCATCGTACCGAAATTTGGTTTTTAGGCTGAATTGGTGACCGATATTTTTGTATGCAAGTAGGAGAAGTACAGCAGCATAGACTTCATACAACGTGGGTGGTAACTTGCCGCCTTGTTTTACACCACTGTTATATTCAAACGGTTTGGTCAGGACACCATCAACGATGAGACGAGCATGAACTTGAGAGTAGAGACTTTGAATCAGTCTGACAAATTTTGGAGGACAACCAAATTTTCCCAAGATCTTAAACAGGAATTCCCTGTTTACTGTATCGAATGCCTTGGTAAAGTCGACAAAAACGATGTACAAGTTGTGACGTTGTTCTTTGGTTTTCTCTATGAGCTGTCTCAGAGTAAAGATTCCGTCAATGGTACTTCTGTTTTCACGATAACCGGATTGAGACTGGGGATAAACCTTGTCAGCTATGCGTTTAAGTCTCTGTAACGGTATGTCAGCAAACACCTTNTTCTGTCTCCTCAAGGCGAAGAGGTCACCTTCGTACCTAAATTTGGTTTTTAGACTGAATTGTTGACCGATATGTTTGGATGCAAGGAGGAGAAGTACAGCAGCATAGACTTCATACAACGTGGGTGGTAACTTGCCGCCTTGTTTTACACCACTGTTATATTCAAACGGTTTGGTCAGGACACCATCAACGATGAGACGAGCATGAACTTGAGAGTAGAGACTTTGAATCAGTCTGACAAATTTTGGAGGACAACCAAATTTTCCCAAGATCTTAAACAGGAATTCCCTGTTTACTGTATCGAATGCCTTGGTAAAGTCGACAAAAACGATGTACAAGTTGTGACGTTGTTCTTTGGTTTTCTCTATGAGCTGTCTCAGAGTAAAGATTCCGTCAATGGTACTTCTGTTTTCACGATAACCGGATTGAGACTGGGGATAAACCTTGTCAGCTATGCGTTTAAGTCTCTGTAACGGTATGTCAGCAAACACCTTTCCCACGACACTTAGGAGAGAAATCCCTCGATAGTTTCCACATTGACTGCGATCTCCCTTTTTGAAGAGAATGGTGATGTTTGGGTCCGTAACTTCTGATGGTATGTTTTCTGTCACCCAAAACATTGAAGTTATAGTAAACAGGAAGGCTTTTAGGGTATTTCCACCATGCAAAAGTACTTAGGGCAGAACACCGTCAGGACCAGGGCTTTTGCCAAGCTTTGTATTTTTGAGTTCTGTGTCAAGTTCCTCTTCAGCTATAGGGAGGTCGAGCGAGTCATCAGCTGGAAGGTGTTCGATATTGTCGATGAGACTCGCGTCAACATCAGTCGGTTGATTAAGTGTTCCACTCATCTATCTTTGATGTCCGGTGATGATGTAAGAAGGACACCAACTTTTGATCGAACAGAGTGAGTTGCTTTGCTCCTGGGACCGTAAATCTTATTCACAGATGCATAAAATTATCGGTGGTTTTTTAACTGAGCGTAACGCTCAGTTTCTGTTGTCACTCTTTCGTGAAACCATTGGTTTTTCAATAGCCTGACACGATCGCGTAATTCCTTTCGATTCAACTGTTTATCTTTCAGGAGTTGTTGAATCTCTTCATCTTGATCACCAAACCAACCATTCAGCACCTTTTTCTTTTGATCAAAGGTATGCTTAGCAGCTTCTTGTACAGTCACTTTAAATTCTTCCCAATTGTGTCTACAATCCGGAAGCTTTTCATCGAGAAACAATTTCAAGCGTTGCATCTTTTCCGACGTTAACGTGATGTTGAACTTTTTAGGTGGTTTCAACCCATTCTTTTTGTGTTGGATTCTAAAGTTGCAATTCGAGGTCAGCAGTGTGTGATCTGTGAAGCAATCAGCGTTGGGGTAGATTTTGGTAACAATGATGCACTGTTTTGCACAAGCATTGGGAAGTACATGGTCGATTTGGTGACAATGTTTCGATCGAAGATGTTGCCAAGTTGTTTTTAGATTGTTTTTTCTTTAAAACATGGTTCCCATGACACACAACTGGTATCTGGAGCAGAATTCAAGTAACATAAGTCCATTTGAGTTCATGTTTCACTCTCGTTGTCACTCTCGTTCCAAAAGAGTGTATGACTTTTCTCCACAAGATTTCCTGCTCCAGGACGACAGACTTCGCACAAAGATCCATAGCGGTTTTGTCTAGCTCTTTGCATTTGATGGTTGTGGCACATTCGGATCTGATTAAACCTATACTGTCGTTCGTTGTTCTTACGTTCCATGCACCAAACTCTAGTGAAAGTGATTTGCACGGATTTCGCGTCTTGTTCATCACGGGCGTGACCTGTGGCGCCTCGGTTGCCCGGAATGCAGTAGCTTGAGCGGTTGAATTCGAATTTACTTCCATCATATTATCAAAGTGAGGCTGCACCTGCAATGTCGACACTAAACGGTGCATAATACTGTCCCTTGGCAGAAGATCATGTTGCCCAGTGGCACAACATAGTTGAGACGACTGCATAATTATTCTGTTGCTTGTTACTTAAAATTAGCTTATTTCTGTCAAATTTTCAAACAGTCCTTCAGGGTTTTTCTTCTGTTTTTTTGGCGTGGACACAAAGGCAAACAAACACTGTTGGGAGCAAATATATGCTCACTACTGAATACAGGATATAGCCTTTCATTCATGGCAAGTATAAGAAAACCTGGAATCGTCTGAGGACCAAACCCTGACCGTGGTACTTCACAACACAGAGATTGTGGTCAAAAAATAATTTTAGGAGATCTTAAGAATATGCATTCGAAGTAACATCGAATGGGGTCTGTAAAGATATTCGTTTCCAGTTTTTAGGAAAAAATTAGTTTTATATGATATTACATCTATCTATCTATCTATCTATCTATCTATCTATCTATCTATCCATCTATCTATCTATCTAGTCATTTATCTATCTATCTTTCTATCTATCTATCTATCTAGTCATTCATCTATCCATTTACATGTCATGTCGACGAACTTCAACGATCATGGTACCCCAGATTTCCCTGTCCTTTATACTTGTTATAATGTTATTCTCTGTCCAACTTTGATCCAATCTCCGTTTCATGCTAGTAACATAACTCTCCCCTTGCTTGTCACGGGCTCTCTCTCTCTCCTTCAAACTTTCCTGTACCGNATTCGAAGTAACATCGAATGCGGTCTGTAAAGATATTCGTTTCCAGTTTTTAGGAAAAAATTAGTTTTATATGATATTACATCTATCTATCTATCTATCTATCTATCTATCTATCTATCTATCTATCTATCTATCTATCTATCTATCTATCTATCTATCTATCTATCTATCTATCTATCTATCTATCCATCTATCTATCTATCTAGTCATTTATCTATCTATCTATCTATCTATCTATCTATCTAGTCATTCATCTATCCATTTACATGTCATGTCGACGAACTTCAACGATCATGGTACCCCAGATTTCCCTGTCCTTTATACTTGTTATAATGTTATTCTCTGTCCAACTTTGATCCAATCTCCGTTTCATGCTAGTAACATAACTCTCCCCTTGCTTGTCACGGGCTCTCTCTCTCTCCTTCAAACTTTCCTGTACCGAATAAGATTTCTGGGTTTTTCTTTCCACACGTAAGACCAAAAAATGTCACTTGACTCTTTGCTAAGTACAGAAATATAATTGTAAATAAGATATAACTGTTATCAAACCTGTCCTGTTTTTCTACCTGTTTTAAGACATTTATTAAATATCTTTCCAAAATATGCAGATGAATGTCGGGGTCTTTATATGTAGCATAAAATCTAGGGGATTTTCAGAAAATAATCAATCCATAAACACTTCGAAATTCCGAATTATATGCACTTCAAGAAGTTAAGATAAGCCTGTATTTCACACAAGCTTTTGGGATTGTTGTAATCATATAAAAGTATGTTTTTGAAAATGTGAAAAACATTTGTGTCAATTTTTCATTGCTTAGGTATACAGGTCAAAATGCTTGTTTGTATTTACATTCAATGAAAGAACCAAAAACATCACGTACATTAAAGTAATTATGTACAATTCTGCTTGTGTTGCTCTTGTTTCACCAATTAAAAAAATGCCAGTATAATGATATCTTTAAAAGGCTCTGGACCTTGGAAGAAATTTATTCAGTAAACCACATATATTTTGATGTAATAACTCAAAACTCCGACATAAAACAGCGATTTAAATTTGGTATTATCGTTCACACATTCTGTCCAAGTTTAGGCATGACAACCAAAAAAAAGAAAATCGCTGAAAAATAGTTTTCCTAAAAAAACTATACTCTTTTTCTTGTAGTTCTGTTGTATACACTCATAAATCTATGCTGCATTATATCTATTAAAATTCATTGCAGCCCTTTTATTTTTCAAGAAAGGCTCTTACAATAGACAGCACAATGTTTACAAACAACGATGGTAAACACTCAGCGCCATCTGTTCTCTCTGATATTATTAAACTTTCTAAATAAAAGTAATCAACTTGCGAAAGATGGCAAATTACTTAAGCGACATAATCAAAATTGGGTCTAATCATTATACTAACACTAATAGTACTAATTATTACAATATAACCATTAAATGTAAACCATTCAATGTGTCAACAGGTATACAAAGAAAACAAAATTTGGAAAACACGTTGCGTATCGGTTGCTGATTATAATAAAAACTGCTGTAAATTAAGACCCCTTAATTTCATTTTTCAAAGAAAAACGTGGTCGAGTTTTTGCTGTGAAAACCATTATAAGGTGATAAAAAATTTCCCCCTCAGTAATTGTTTTTGCAACTTTCAAAGTGGCGTTGTGTCTTGCATGTTGATTAAAACTCATTGTTGTGAAGATATGAGGTAAATGACGTTACCATCAAGAAGGCACTATTTTTAATAAAACAGTGGGCAAAATTCATAAGCGTTCTTCTAATGAAATAATCTTGAATTTAAAAGCAAGCTCAAAGGAATAAAAAACAATAGATAGTGATTCTAACTTTGAGCAAGATTACGAAATGCTAATGTAAACACCAACACAAAAATAATATATAAAGACTGTGCGTTATAAATTCTTTAACCATGTCCATACTAGTCACGTTAAAGTCACTTCCTGTCTTTGTAGCCGAATGTGACATCGGTTGTTATTGAAATGTTATTTGTCGTGGCATTTCTTGCTATTAACCAAACTTACGACAGACCTCACCCTCAGGAGAACCTTCAGTGGGTTTATCAAAAAGCAGTACTGTCAGAAAAGCAGCTGAATTTTTAGGTTTGTGGTGTGTGATGGTTAACCAAGAAATATTGGTTGAAACGATTTAAGACCGTTTGGCAGTAACTAAAATAGACAGTTACGTTGTATTAGGAGAGTTGGATGGTTTGGTTGAGGAGGTGGTGGTTGTGGTGGGTAATGGTATAGATGAATACTTGCTGGATAATATTTAGTTTTTAGAAGGTGCACCTTTTCTAGAAAATACACATTAAAAGTATGTCCTCAGAGCGTTTATTCTATAGTATGGAAACACCTTTCTGTTATATTTAAAATAAATACAAGGCTATATGTATCAGAAAAACCCCTTATTTTCTGTGAGCACTTGTCAGTTAGGTATTGTTATTACTAAGGAGTACAATAATAATATTTTTTGTGAATAGAGCATTCAGATGATCTACTGATATATAATGAGCTGTTTGATTTGGTAGAGAAACATCACGAAAATTGAAATACAACGCTGGTAACTGTTTTATGACACATTTCTTACAGCAAATATGAATTTTTGCATTTTTCTCAAATTTTATGAGGTGTCCTCAATTATCTTCGAGAAAATATCAAGAGAAATTCAAACTCAGGGCAGAAAAAGAGAGTTTTTCACGTATCTAGAGGCAAATTTATCATTCAAGGTGGTTTGAAATCGCCATGGATAACTCTTGATTTTTTTGTTACCAGAAAGCTACTAGCCCTCCTTGTGTTTTCCGCAGTTATGCTTATTTGTTATGAAAAGGGAGAAGAGTTTTCATTCCTTAAATTCTCTTTAGATTTCACCTTCGAATTTAAGCGACTAGAAATAACTGGAAGACTTAAAATTATGATGTGGAATCACAAATCCGAAGGTCAAAAATTGCAATTGCGGAATTGAAATAGGAAGAACTGTACTCCGCTTTATTCACAGAAAATTATGTATCCGATCCGATCCTCAATAGTAAAAACACCAAGATGTTTGTCTGTATTTATACCCAATGGAGGAACGAGGAACATAGTATGCAGTGGAATATTAATGTAAAAATTATACCCCTGTTGCTTCAGTGTCATCAATCATCTACTATACTCAAATTAGGTTAAATCTTTATATCTCATAAAATTTTGTTTTTATAACTTTCCTTTCCGTCAACTACAAGCAGACCCGATATTTCAGCATTAAGGTACCACCAATAGAAGAAGAATTAACTATAGTTACCTTACAATCATTTTCAAAATCGTGACACGAATCATGATATTTAAAACAAACAAAACAAAAGCATCGAGTGGATCATTCTCTTGAATCTCCTCAAGGCGTTTGTGTCCCAAATTCAACACAAAAGTCATATCATAATGGGTTTGACCACAGCAAAGACTTAATTTGGGCCATTCACTTAACTTATCATCGTATAAAGTGGATTTCTGTTTCCATTTATTCAGTTTAGAGTCCTTATTATAACCTAGCTAGAGAATAGGAAATAATAATCAGTTCAGAGAACAGCCATTGGTAAAACAAAATCTATCTGAATTACATGGAAGAGAGGCTACTAAAAGATAGCTTATTTAGGGCTAAAAGCAACTATGTTACTTTATTCTAAATCATAGCACACAAACATCTTTCTTTAACTTGAACTTATTAAGCGTTACAAGACACTTTTATTTTTGCTTTGTTCTTATATTCTTTTAAAATGCAATAATAAGTTTTTGTTGTATACTTTGGTGTGTTCAAAGGATATATTTTTCTAACAAAGAGGAAATAAATGTGCCCATTCCTTTTTCTACCGCCGTTACCAGTGACTTTTAATTGAGTTGGAGGGGGCATCTTCCTCTGTTTTCATGTTGGATGTTGTGATGAATCGTTCTAAGAGAGTAAAGGATTTTGAATTTACCTGGAACATACTATAAATCTGAAAATTGGCAGTATTAAAAGCAATTAACGTGGCACCTAACCAGCACAAGTTATCCTTCATTCACCAGCTGCAACAAAATACTTAGGCTCTAAATGCCTAATGTTCTTGCTTTGATATTAGCGTGGTTTTTCCAAGTTAGTTGTGCTTTGTCATCTAATTAAAAGAGTGGAGAAAATCTAGGCCAAATGCTTACTTATTTTAGTATAATTACAAAATTTAATGTTTTCAACAAAATTGGCCTGACTAAATAAGCACTTCTATACGTAAATTGTCATTTTTTAGACCTGACAAAGTAAAACAACTGATGATTAAGAGGACGAAAGCATATTTATAAATCGAGCAAAATTTGACTTATTTTTTGTCTGATCTTATATTCATATTCATTATTATATTATTTTTTCCGTTTCCTTTAATCCTCAGTTGGATAAATGGATCTTCTAGGAAGTTTCAAGCATGGTCTGCTACGACAAAAATCCCTATTTTAATAGTTCTTCCTACTCCTCTGCAGCCACGTTATTGGTAATAGAGAAGAACCCAACCAACCAATTCTCTTTCTAGAGCTATCAAGTAAATCGAAATCTGTGTTATTTCTGTTGTTAACATTTAAAAATGCCAGTATATTATTTTACTCGCTAGATACTTCTATATTGACATGCTTAGCCCAAATATCGCCATACATTTTCTATGATATTACATCTATCTATCTATCTATCTATCTATCTATCTATCTATCTATCTATCTATCTATCTATCTATCTATCTGTCTATCCATCTATCTATCTATCTATCTATCTATTTATCTATCTATCTATCTATCTCTCACAGCATACATACAAGTTGACGTACCTTGTGAAATTAGTAGAAATAATCAAAAGTGTTTAGAAAAGAATGAGATGGAAAGCTTTCTTCTGTTTAACTCCATCATGAAGGAAAACGATGACAACACGCCTGACTATGGACCTTACAATAATTATGGATTTAAATCTCGGAAGTGTTCTAGTCAAATAAGAGGACTTATTGTATTTGTAAAGGATGTACTTTATATAGTTAATTCAGTTGAATTCAAAAAGACATCTAAACAATTGCAAGATATAATGAAAAACTATATATCTAAAATCAAAAAGCCTCAAATGTATTTGTTTTTGTACTTAAGACCAATAATATTTTTGAAATGTCATAAAATGAATACAATAAGCTTCTCATGAACCATGTTACCATATTACTTACAAAATGCATTGAAACCCTCAGAAAAGTCACAAAATTTGGAAGCCAAGTATATTGTCACCTAACTGAATTTTTCAAACCTTATCAACTTCCTCGCCCAAACTCCGACATACATTAGTTTAAAAGACCATAATGAGAATTTCCACGCTAATCCATCGTGCATCTTAATTAACCCTTCAAAATGTGAACTTGGAAAAGGAAGTGACTTAATTTTTGAGAATATCAATGGGAAACACGTTATGAACCTCATACTAAATCAATGCAAAAACAAAAAGGAAGTTATTAAATGGGTTGATGCTATCTATGACAAAGTAGATTCTTCTTTTATTCAAATAGACATCCAAAAATTTTATCCGTCAATATCTGAAACTGTGTTAAAAAACGCTACTTTTTTGCCAAGCAACTAATAGACATTGCAAATTAAGAAATCTGAATAATTAACCATTGTAAAAATTCTTCGTTATTGAATGGAGGCATTGCTTAGAAGGGAAAATCAACGGACAGTACATATGATGTTATAATGGATAGTTTTGATGGAGCAGAATCGTGTGAGCTAGTTGGATCTTTTATTCTTCCATCAATTGTACATATATTGAAATATGAGGACGCTGGATTGTGCAGACATGGCAGTGTAATTCTATTGAAAAATTTCGCGAGGCAACGGACAAGCTAAATCAGAAAATTCCCTACTTAGAAAAGTCTCTACTTAGTTGAAGAAGCTTAACTTTTTAAATGTAATCTTCAGTTTGGAAAAGGGCCATTAGCTTCCCTACAGAAGAACCTAATGACAACTTTTTATTGATAGGTACCTCTCCCAATCATCCACCAAACATTCTCAAAGTTGTCAGATATGATTTCGGAACGAATTTCATGTAACTAAACCAATGAAACATTTTTTAGTGAAATGAGGTATCTGTTCCATGCTGGAAATAAAAGAACATATTACAAAAACTTTTCGTTCTAATTTCTCGATTAGTGATACCAACAGTAATCGGTCCCAGCTGCTATTTTAGAAGCATTATGTATAAAACGCCTATCTCCATCTTTTAACTTTGCTTTGAAGGCTTCAAAAGAATTACAGTAATTTTCTTGATATGTGTTTTCTTTCAGTCTTTAAGCTTTTGTTTCCATACAAAATTTAATATTGTATGCAAAATAACTGCTACGTTGTCTGTCACATTCATGGCTGATGATGTCACGATAAAGATGTTATTAATATACTTTATAAGATCAAAATAAATTTTGAGATAATCAATTTAGCACACAATAATTCTGGTGAAATTTTTCGATATTTACTATCATTTTCTAACCCAAAATGAAATTGAAAAAATGTTTTAATTAACAGTCATTTGATTTCATTATATGCAAGCAACACAAACTTGTCCCAGATATTCTTTTTCATAGCAAGGTAGATTAGTGGTCATACATCTTGGGTTGGCATTATTATGGCATTCAAGGGGTTTTTGGAAATATGTTGTAAATTAGGGACCGAATTTCTTTTTTTCTTACTGTGAATCCAGACAATACAATTATCCTTCAGAAATTTTCTTAATACGGCATCACACTTCAAAAATACGGTAGCAGTTTTAAAAAGCCATTTCATGTTGGTTATAATTTCTTTTTTCAGGCTGAAGTCAAATCATGGAATAATCAACTATACATGAATCTTCGCGTAATGTTGTTCTTGCAGATCTTCCTTTTGAAGGAAAAGACGGGAGTTAACAACATTACCTTAAGATGCAATTGACAATCTACCATAGACTACATTATGTTTACTTTTGTTTTCAAACTATTTACTTTTACCACATTATATTGGAATTTGAGAAAATTTCGTAATGTGGTATTACAGACAGGTGCCGAAGACTAGTTCTGAAAGATAGGAGGGACATGAATGATATATAGAGTGTTAGAAATGGTTAAAGAGTAAAAGAGCTTCCTAAATAACACCAGAAGAAGATTTCTAATTTTTTAAATTCTGCAGACAGGTTTTGATGGAGAGCAAGCTGATTCAATTATTATTAGAAGGGAAGGTCAAAAGAAAAAGAGACCCCATGCCAGGCAAAGGAAGCACAGCTAGGTGACATATACAAATAGCCAGGTGCAAGAAAGAAAAACAGTACTAGTAAGAACGTAAGTATCAGAAGAGAACCGTGTTTACTGACCTCCAACCCTTACCCAAGGTATGGCAATTGAGTTAATGGCTATTTGACTTGATGACTTTTTCTAATTCAATTACAGACTCCGCTTTTTGACCCATTTGATGGCTATTTTCTCTCTGAACCTTTGATATTTAAATGATCTTTCTTTATTGATTTCAAGATCAACCAACCTCGTTTTATGGAGATTTCTGATAGTAAGGATTTTCCTTAATAAATTGTGAAAAAGTGTGTTCTTTCTAGTACTCATTTAGACTGGTGGCTTTCAATTTAGCTTTATGAGGGTTGTTTCTTGGAAATATATTTGCTGTTTCTTGTTTTTAATAGCGTATCATGTTATTTGGGATTTAATTTGTTGTATTTTATGAATAATATGGTTGGCCCCTGTCTTTAATTTTGCTCAAGACAAAATAGTTTCTACTTAAACCTTTTTTTCCTTATTCAATAGTGTCGGTTTCACAAGGTGAATATGAAAGTAGAGATAATGAACTTTTTCGTAAATGGTTCTTGAGATTAAGCCAAGAAAAACAATGTTGTAATCTGTATCTGATAAGTTTGAATTGTTGGTAAAAAATTCCTTTTTATTTTTCTGCCGCAGTCCTGTCACTAGGAAACTAAATGGTATTTTTCATTTTGAAAACGTCCTGAGTTTAAAGGGTGTGTATATCTTCAAAAGCTGTCAAAAATCTCCCATGATTTATTTCAGGGTGGATCTATTTACGTACCATTCAAATTTCTATTCATGAGCTTGACTACTTTATACAGTTCTTTTGTCTCGTTCCAGAATTTCATCTGTGGTTTTCCAAGAAAACCTTATTTTTACCTCCCTTCCCTGTTCACTTACCTGGAACTTTTTTACCTGGAACATTTTATAGGCATGATTTGAAATAAAGATGCATCTTAATTCAGATATTAAGCTCTTGAAACCAAAGTTTAGTGTGATGGTCAAGTTGGATAGATTAAAGCCATAATTTATTGATAATCAGCTTTCGTAGTATGACATAATCCCAATTTTAGGTTTATTTTTTCTTAAATCCGAAGAAATTTTGGTAATAACAAGGCAGCAAGCAAATTAATCTTCGCCTAAATTGTCCTTAGCTTCACAGCTTGAGCAGCTGTTTGTTAGTTTCTTTTTTCTCAAAATGTAATCAAACCATCCGATGTCAACTGCACAATAAGTGTCTGTCGACATTTACCAGCAATTTGTTTTGTCGAATGGTTTGTTTTCAAATGTTCTCATGTTGCCAAAGTGGATGATAAACCTTTCCGGCCGAAATATACAAGGTTTTAAGGAATTTTTCTATTTATTTAAAAGGGCTGATTAGTTATAATATATTAGCTGTTTTTATTATATTATGAATTATGATTATTTCACTTTTCATATCTTAATTTCTTGTGGTGTTACCACATACGGCAAACTGTTTGGCATTGAGGGTAGTGATGGTTAGCATGAGTACTTTTTTAAAACTTAAACAGCAGCTTGACAAGTACAGAGGAAAAATAAGTGTGTGTGTGTGTGTGTGTGTGTGTGTGTTTAGTCGTGCGGGAAATACTCAGTAATTTTGCCTTTTCCTATAGACCGTGATCTTAATTGGAAAGGAATAATCTGGCCTTTCTAATGATCCAAAACTGTTCCAATGTATTCAGTGTTAGTACATTTTTGCTAAGATGCACTACTAAGTCGCAACTCTTATAAACTAATATGCGTGTTAGCTTTAGGAGTCAGTAGTAATCACAGACCCTCTATTGCAGTATTGACGGTTTTTTCCAAATGATGATTTTACCAAAATACAGTTTTCGTTAAATGACAGCCTTCACAATTTTTTGTGATAACGTGATTTATTACAGTATACATACATATATATATGTATATATATATGAATATATATATATATATATGTATATATATATATGAATATGTATATGTATATATACTCAATCTGCAGACAGTACTGTTTCGCCCTTTGTGGGCTCATCAGTGCAGCACAGAGCTTCTGAGAAATAACTCTCTGGCCATGTTGCCGGAGCAAACACAGCTTAAAGTGTTATTGTGGGATCCTGTCAGAGTGCTCAAACCACGCATGCGCAGTGAGCATTGCATATATATATATTCATATATATATGTATATATATATGAATATATGTATATATATGAATATATATATCGCTTATTTAGGAGCTCCTTTGGGCACTTGAATTTTAAGTACTTACTTCGATCCAGTCATATAAATCCATGAAGTGTGAGTTCTTGCAATTGNAGAGTGCTCAAACCACGCATGCGCAGTGAGCATTGCATATATATATATTCATATATATATGTATATATATATGAATATATGTATATATATGAATATATATATATATATATATATATAAATATATATATATATATATATATATCGCTTATTTAGGAGCTCCTTTGGGCACTTGAATTTTAAGTACTTACTTCGATCCAGTCATATAAATCCATGAAGTGTGAGTTCTTGCAATTGAAAGTCAAGTATTTGTGTCATGTAGTATCAACCCCAGAAGACTCGTAAGACTTTGAGAAAATCACACAGGTTAGCAGCTTGCCCGTTTCCAATGCAGCAAGACAGCTGAGGCTTTTTTTCATTTGCTAATTAATACTGATATTTGGCGAAAGACTTTTCGACAATTGTAGCCTCCTACATAGATCGTGACAAAACTGAACCAAGACAGTGAACTGAAGGGGTTTCCAAAAATTTCTACAAATCACTAGGGGAACGACTGTGAAAAGACCATAAAGGACACGAAAATGCCACTAACCAGTACGATATTTCTAAAATATCCAGATAAGAACTTGTCCTTTCCTATGGAAAGACATGACTTCCAGACTAGATTTGCTGCTGTCCTTTTCCAGAAACAGGGTACTTTTGTGTTATAGCCTCTGCAGATAGGGGAATACTCGCAGCTGAAAAGAGTATGTGTTATTACTTCTCTTTTAAGTTGGGTGTTTCCTGCTAGGATCACTCTACAAAGACTACAACCCACTGACGTACATCAACTCGAAGTGCAAGATGGAAAGAAGAAAGCCATTGACCAACGTCTGGCAGGGGAATTGGCAGCGTTTGATTTCAAGGAAAAATATCGTCCAGAAAAAAGTAATATAAATGTTAACCCCTAAGTCGCGGCCACCAAGCAAATAAACACAAGGATTTTTGAAGAACTACGAACTATGATACGGCCTCCCCAACGAAGTTACAGGATGAATTGCATCCATCCCAAATAATTTTTATATAAGTTGCCCAGAAAGTTCCAATGACTTTATTACCATTACAGGAGTCACAAGATTTTCAAGACTGCAATGCAAAGCAAAGGTCATCCAGACGCTCATTTACTACTTTGGGCGAGAAGAGAAGACAAGCATTCAGAAAACAAGTTTTACTATTCATCAAACAGTTGGAAAAGTAGAAAAAAATAGCCCTCATCTACAAAAGATGTTCAAGACAAGAGCGGTTAACAGATTGCAGATCCTACTACTTGAGGCATTAAAAGGAGAGGTCAAGTACATTATTTACAAAAGATGTAGTTATCATAAGTAGAATACTAATAAAAGCAAGGTGCGGGTAGCCTGGAATTGCAAAAGATGTAAAGCAGCCTAAAGTGTAAGCTTCCTTTTAGTACTTTTTTAGCTGAAAATTATTCCTAAAGGACTAAACATTTCAGTATTTTTATACCTGAAGTTTCCAAAGTACAGATGTAGGTTAACGGCTAAAACAAACTTTACGTACTTGGAAAAATACAGAGTATCTGTAGCCTATCCTTCTCTACGTGATGTCGCTTTAACTGCAGGACATTTTGGACCTTACAAACACCATTCGGTCCAGGGCCCTCCAAACCTCAACCCTTATCACAGGTTGCCAATAGGATAAAGATTTACAAGGATTGGAAGCTTCGTAAAATTTTAGACAGAAATTATATGGGATTAATGATTTATCAATAATTACGAGCATATAACAATGGACAAAAAGTTGGATTGAAGGCACTGGCCAGTAAAATTGGGTAAATTTTTGAATTTTTTTCTTTTAATCTTTTACTTTGCCGATAGCAATATCATGTACTTTCTTGATGGCTAAAGAAATGTTTAAGCTTACCCATTGTTTACCATTTGGAAAACCAAATGCTAATTAAAAGAGCAAGGAAAAAAGAAGAGGAGCTAGAGATTCTAATTTTATTTCTCCCAAGCGCAGTCCCTTTACACACCAAGAGGAGAAAAAGATGGAAGCGATTGACAGTAGACGCTTTGAATTTAGAATTTCTCTTCGACTGAGATAGTTGCAGTCTGTCAGTCGTTCTTTATATCGTCAAGGAGGCTAGGAAATATGTTTTGAAATCGATTCCGAAGTTTTGTTTCTCGGAAAGTTATTCAACACTTTTTATCTCCTCCTTTTAATATTAACAAATAAATATTTACAATATTAATATTTACAATAAATATAAATATAAATATAAATATAAATATAAATATAAATATAAATATAAATATAAATATAAATATAAATATAAATATAAATATAAATATAAATATAAATATAAATATAAATATAATTATAAATATAAATATAAATATAAATATAAATATAAATATAAAAGTCTTTGACTGTTTCCTCATCTTCATTCGAATCAATAAACAAATCAGGAACGTCTTCCAAAAAAGTATCATTTTCTGGGATTAATTTATATGGATCAATTTCAGTTCGTCGAAAGGGCTAAAGGCGGTTCTGTAAATGTTTAACTGGCCCTTAGGTATTAAAGATTACCTGGTCATCTTCAGATCTATCGCATTATTAGAGCTCGTTTGAATGAGTTCCTCTGGCAGCATCTTTATATATAGTTTCATCAGGATTATTGATTTTTTCCAAATAATGCAAGCTAAATGTATAAAAATGGTAAACTGGGCAAAAATTATTTACTTCAAAAACTAAAAAAAAATATGTTGATATTACATATTAGATTATACTTATTTTGACTATGACAAGTTCTCGGTGATGACCCATAGTTTCTAAGCTATTGCACCTAATTGCACACGTGTGCATGATGCCAAGATTAGAAGAGACATGTATAATAGTTATAATATTAAAAAGCACACGTAAACAAACGAGGAAGATATTCAACAACTACAAAGTTCAAGTTAGTTTTGTAATTTCTCTAATTAGCACTGCATCAGATTTATTTGTTGTCTTTTTTTGCATGAAAGGCGGTTTCAAAGCTGACATTTACATTAAAACTGCAGTAACAAACGCTTTTTAAAAGCCGCAAAAGAGCAAACTTTTAGTAGATTGAATGGTAGATAAAGACCAAAAAATATACTGATATGCTGTAATCTACATGTTCCTCCCATTGGTGTTACTTTTATCCGTGAATAATTAGTTAGAACTGAAAGAACGTGTTACTCGCACAGCAGCTTATTAGCTATACAGCACTTTTTGGAAGATGAGACTAATTTGAATAATTACAGCATGCGAACTACAATGTGGGGCGTTGATATGAAAATTTCCAAAGAGAAAAGTTTTGCTTGCAAATCAGGAAGTACATTAATCCGTTAACATCTACTTAAAATATTTCCAGGAAATGTTATTGCTTAAAGTGTACTAGTGCTTTAAAAGAAGACACATATAGGCTAGTAAGTAGTACAATTTGTCTTGAAAAGAGAAAAACGTCTTAATGACAAAGGAGAACTTTAAAAAATAAAAAACTTGAGAAATTTCTTCGGTAGAATTGATTTGTCACTTAGGTCCAACAAAGCAGAGTAACATGGCGTCTCCACAGTAAAAATGTATAATTAAATCAGTACACACAAAGCAGAAAAATTGACTTAAAATAAAATATAATATCGTCTAACAAAAGTGATGATGAAACTAAATGTTGAATTAAATGGTAAAATTGTCTTCATCATTGCACTAAGTTCCCTCTTAAAGAAGAGGGACATATTATTATTGTAGTCTTGAAAAAGCCCTAAGATAAATTGTTTAGAAGAAAATGAAAAAATCCCATGGAAAATTGATATTAAGCTGTACCATTGTTGAAAAATAAAATTCATTTGTGTTATTGAGGGGTTAAGTCGCAACTTAAGAAGTGTATTCTTTGGAAAGAGAGTGATAGAAAGTAGTAAACTGAAACGTAGATAGGTTGGTAACTGCTAACTACCAGCTATCAACTTAATTTCTGTAGTAGATGGGAGTAGGATTGTTTCACATAAAGGGAAGTGTAACTTTTTATCAAGAAAATAATTTGAGGTCAGCTACTGGCTCTCTTTAGCGTACCGCCTACCCGAAAACTGATAAAAGAATTACACAGTAGTAAGGACATTCTTAAATGTAGTCTAGCCTTAGCAGCAGAAAAGAAACATTAAAATTTAAGATTTTCTGCGTAGGTAAATGCAAAGACAAAGGATTATAGGCTGAGAGACCGCCTGTTTGGTAAAACAGGGTTACAAATATATTCGATAAGCATCTACTCCATTTCTTGATCCAGTCATAGCAAACAAGTACAGCTGTTTAATGATAGTAACATACATACTAAAAATAGTAACTATTATCTATTCTTCATTAAGTACTTCAAGTTTCTAATTATTGTTAGACCTACCCCGACACTCCTCCTGCTTTTCCCTTTTTTGTTGTTGCTTAGCCGTTGTGGTCATTTGTATCTTACTGTATCTTGCTTTAATTCCTAATTCATGTACGAGCTAATTATTTCTATCAGATATTTTCTTATTGGTTGTGGAGATCCGCTGCGAAGATAAAGCACAAGAGAAAAAAAGGGATGTATAAAATCAACAAAGACAGGTCAGTGTTATCATCTGTAAACATTGGATATCTAGGAGATTCGAGATCTAAATGTGTATAGCAGCCATTGGACCAGTTGTGCTGTAGGGATGTGAGGCTTGGTTCTTCAGATTGACGGAGAAACAAACGATTAACTGCAAAAAACTAATTTGTTGATATAAGTATATATTGTTAGTATTCTTTATTGCTACTAGAAAAACGTAAAAACGAAAAATGAGGAGAGGGCTGGTTGTCTTACACGAATAGAAGAAATAACAGGAAGGGATGATTTAGATAAGTTCGCAATAGAGAACAAGCTGCTCCATCGTGAATGAGCTTTGCAAAGGATAGCATTCACGTGGGAAACAAAAGGTTAGGCGAGTGCAGTGCAGGAGCAGAACGCCGGAGGAAATGGCTTAGCACTGAGCTGTAGAAAAAGTCTGACCAATAAGAGAAGTCTCATAATAATAAAAAAAATAATGATATAAAATAAATAAATAATAAAATAATAACAAAGTAAATAATAAAAATGTACCCTGCTACATCCCTGAAAGAACCTGATAAAATGAATTTGATTTTATTTCCACAAGGGGAAGAGCACCATTAGGTGGAAATGCAAAATGAAAATATAAAAATACCAATAGCTTACGCAAGGAAGGTGATAGAACAAGTCAAAGATATGAATGGGCAACTTAACAACGATGAAGAAATTTGACCATTGTTCATAAGGGAGTTTGAGAATCTGATGCACTCTGTAATGCTACAGACAGATCCCCGTATGAAGCTACCAAAAATTAAGCTTGATAATCAAATATTAAAAGTGATAATATAGTACTGAAATTATATTTAAGAGGTGTGAATACTTTGTCAGAATCAAGTGATAAAGCGTATGCAATGGGACAAGCTATTGCATTCAAGTTTGAAGAATTACAAACAAAGATAAATCTGTAAAAAGAAAAGGAACGTGAAAAGAGAAAACAGTCAGGAACGAAATATTAAGAAAGAGATAAAAGACGTTAGACAGAACATTGCCAAGACAAGTAATGGGTTATTTAAAAGAAAGAAGGGGAGAAAGGCAATAGCTATAGAGGGGTCCATCCTCAAAGAATTAATGACCAAAAGTAAGAAAAGTACGACTAATTTCAGCCTCAGAAGTATGAAAGAATTCTGGTTGGACCAAATGAGATGGCAAAATTTGTTGAAAAGCGGAGGATAAAACAGGATTATATCAGGTTCCTGTGTGATCTGAGAGGATTCTTTGGATGTTGGAAGACGATGGGACACTTTAAAGGGAGATGCCAGATATAGATAGGTATTTATTGAAAATCTCTATACAGGATATTCGATTCAGTTCTATACACATATTTACAAAATATATATAATAAAAACTGTTAAGCGAACTAATACTAATACACGTAAGAGAATTGTGTTGTAATTTTCAATTGGTTCAGGTGAGTTGGTTAAAATAACATAATTTAGTGTTTCACTTTTATCTGTTATGCGAGTAGATTGGTAATAATTGTTTGTAACTATGGGTAGTAAAAATATCTTTTATTGCTCTGTGATCACTGTGTTTTAAGTAGTCACTCAAAAGAATTGCTTCTTTATCCTCACTTGTAAAAAAGTTTGAAACAACTTTCAAGCTACAGTAGACTCTCGGTATAACGAATCCCCGGTGTAACGAACATCTCAATATTACGAACTGATGCCTCTGGTCCTTGGCCCTTGCCTTATCAAACCCTTATAAATCCTTTCTATATAACGAACCTCCGATATAACGAACTCTCGATTTACGGAACCTAAAATATTTGCCCTTCAAGCTAAAATTCTTCGATATAACGAACTCAAGGCACTAAAATGGAATGAAGTCACTGCAATGTCTTCCAAATGAACAATTTTAAAATCATTCGAACGTCGAATGTAAGTCAAGTTCGAGATTTTAAAAAGTAAACACTGTTTAATGTCAGTCTACTCAGTTCTACACCTTAGTAGTCAACATGAAAAGGGTCAATGTTTCTATAACCGACAAGTAAGAGGCTTTGCAGAAGATTGCGGAGGGAAGCTGTACAAAAAAGAAAATAGCCCAGCACTATGGAGTTTAGAAGAACACTGTTTCAACATGGATTGCGAACAAAGCAAAAATAACACAGGCTTATGAAACTGGCCAGGTCAATTCGAAAAGAAAAAAGATGAAGAAGAGCGACAACAATGATCTTGAGAAGCTGTTTTTATCTGGTTTAAAAACGCACGTTCCAGCAATATACCTGTCAACGGTATGGAAAAATCTCGAGCCTTGTCACAAAGCCTCGATGTTCCCAATTTTAAAGCTTCTAACAGTTGGTTGGATAAATGGAAACAAAGACACAATGTCACTTTGAAAGCTGTTTCGGGAGAAGAGAACAATGTCACCCCGGAAATGACAGCCAGTTGGAATGAGACTTATCTACCGACCATTTTTTCGAGGTATGAACTAAAGGACCTATTTAATGCCCACGAATTCGGTTTGTTTTATCAAGCTCTTCCAAACAAATCATTCCACTTTAAAGGGGATCGTTGTAGTGGTGGGAAGCATAGCAAAGTGAGGCTGACTGGATTAGCAGCTGGTAATGCAATTGGGGAGAAGCTTCCCATGTTTGGGAAGTATATAGGAAAGTCAGCCAAACCTCGTTGTTTCAAAGGAATAAAGAATATTCCTTGTCGCTACCGTTGGCAAAAAAAGAGCTGGATGAATGGTGAATTGTTTATTGAATGGGTCAAAAGAAATGGATAGAAAGTTTAATGCGCAAGGTAGAAAGATCGCACTTATCATTGACAACTTCCCTGCCCACCCAAATGTTGAAGGCTTAAAGGCCATTGAGCTCATTTTTCTGCCACCAAACACGACTTTAAAAAGAAGCTTGAAAGCTTTTTGTCGACATTCTCTTACAAAGCGCTATGAAACAAGCATTGATAAAGGCGAGTCACCAAAGAAAGTTAACATTTTAGAAGCAATGAATTTGTTAACTGTGGCTTGGGAGTGCATTACATCTGAAACAGTGGTCAACTGCTTTAAGAAAGCTGGAATTAGTTCTGGAACTCAAGAACAAAGCCTAAACGATGACGATGACCCCTTCAAATTACTGGCTGCATTAATAGAGCATTTTCAAGACACCTGTGACGAATCATCGATTTATTTTACGGTAAGCAGTTATGTTTAGAAATTTGTTTTCTCCTTCTAAATTTAAAACGCAGGGCACTTGTACACCCTCGCCATCTACAAGATTGAATCTTTTACCAGATATTTTGGCTGTGCAGCCTCCTTCAGCGTGACTTCGTAAAAAGTAAAATATTGTCTTCGCAAAAAGGCCTGATTTGCCCTTTTTTAAATGTCCAACTATTTTTCCATCCAGCGTATTTGTCAACTACATTATCAGGTTCACAATGAACTTCCAATTCTTTCCCCATCTCTGGAGACCATACATCTTTGTAAACACGATGCCCTTTGATTTCAGTTTTATGAAGCAATTGTGATATTACGATAATAGGTAAATTATCTTGGGATACAATCTTTTCGATAGCATTTTTATCAGCCATGCTTTTAGATAAAATGACACACTGATCTCTAACAAACAGCCTCTTGAAAAATGATTGGTGAGGACGTTGAATTGCGTGATATCAACAAAAGCTATACAATCGATTCTGTAATTTGATTCGAATCTAATAATTCGAATGTTTTTATCGTGTATATAGTGTTTTGACAAGTTCGAATGTTCGAAATTGTAGCTTTTTCCAAAAATTAAAGGATTTCCACTAAGTTTGGCAAAATACCACTTTTCTTTAATTTTTCGATATAACGAACTCTCGATATAACGAACTTTTTTCATTCCCCTTCAAGATTCGTTATATCGAGAGTCTACCATATGGTCCAAGTCTCCCGATTCTTTCGGGAGTCTCCCGATTTTGAAGCTCAACTCCCCATCTCCCGATTCTTATTGAAATCTCCCGATTCTCAAAGAAATCTCCAGATTCTTTACGAAATTGGTCAATTTGTCTTATTTTTACATTTATTCGCGTTGTTTCCATTACTCCATCTTGGTTTTGAAATCAGCCGAGATTACGTTCTTATATTCTATGTTAACTAGACGCGGAATAACATGTCATATACGTCTATCATTCTCTAGTTTTTGTTGTAAGATCAAAATATCAAACAAAATTATGAATTATATTATCAATTAATATTATCATTGATTATATAATCACTAATATCATTCTCTGTAAAGGTTGATTTTAAGCCGAAAAACGTCTTATTTCAGAGTGAAATCTGCAGAGAAACCCCCCAGTTGTATTTTGTTAAGTCTCCCGATTTTCAGACATTTGAACTTGGACAGTATGGCCTACTGTATTTTGAAAGTTTTTGCTTGCATGCTTTGGGTTATCAGGAGGTTGATGTAGTACCCCACCTAAGAAATTTGAAGATGAGTACGACGACAAAAATGGTCAGCGTTCTAAAATTCTCTCCTTTACATTGACAATTCCGTTAGTTTAATTCGACATTTTCACAACCTTTGTTATTTGACAATACCATAATTCGACGATTCCATGAAAGGCCTTGACCAAATCTTGGGTCATCATCAGTCAGAATTACATTATGACCAATATATTTGTAACATAGTATAATCACATGTTAAACCAAGTCGTGTGAAGAACATACCTTGAAACGCATACAGGAGAACTATTGTATAAAGGGATGGTAAACAATCTATAGTAAGGACAAAGAGAGGGGACAAAAACTGACTAGAAGAGAACCATGCGAATAGAAGATTGTTGAGAATTGAGACAGGAATTATCCCTTTGAATCGGAAGATTTTTATGTATGAGAAGGTCAAAAGAATTGTCGCTCTTAGTGATTATGCTAAAATCATCAAGTGACCCAATAAGGTCAGTTTGTTTTACATGTTCCCATATGGCTGATGAGTTAGAAGAACCGAGTTTAGAACCATTTTTACCAATACCCAAGTACTCATTACCACGAATCCTAAGATTTTTAGATGCTTCACGGTAATAAATGGCACTGCACCCACTACAAGAATACTTATAGATAACATTACATTGAGCATAACAAGGTAGGAAAGCGGTCCTTGTGCTTAAATAGGGATGATAAATGTTTGGTGATTTAAATACGAATTGAAATTTAACATTGGTATAGCATTTCTTGAAAAGTTTGAACACATCATTACGTAGCTTAAAACTCAGTTGGCCTAAATAGGGAAGACAAAAATAATTCTTGANTTTTTGTTGTAATATCAAAATATCAAACAAAATTATGAATTATATTATCAATTAATATTATCATTGATTATATAATCACTAATATCATTCTCTGTAAAGGTTGATTTTAAGCCGAAAAACGTCTTATTTCAGAGTGAAATCTGCAGAGAAACCCCCCAGTTGTATTTTGTTAAGTCTCCCGATTTTCAGACATTTGAACTTGGACAGTATGGCCTACTGTATTTTGAAAGTTTTTGCTTGCATGCTTTGGGTTATCAGGAGGTTGATGTAGTACACCACCTAAGAAATTTGAAGATGAGTACGACGACAAAAATGGTCAGCGTTCTAAAATTCTCTCCTTTACATTGACAATTCCGTTAGTTTAATTCGACATTTTCACAACCTTTGTTATTTGACAATACCATAATTCGACGATTCCATGAAAGGCCTTGACCAAATCTTGGGTCATCATCAGTCAGAATTACATTATGACCAATATATTTGTAACATAGTATAATCACATGTTAAACCAAGTCGTGTGAAGAACATACCTTGAAACGCATACAGGAGAACTATTGTATAAAGGGATGGTAAACAATCTATAGTAAGGACAAAGAGAGGGGACAAAAACTGACTAGAAGAGAACCATGCGAATAGAAGATTGTTGAGAATTGAGACAGGAATTATCCCTTTGAATCGGAAGATTTTTATGTATGAGAAGGTCAAAAGAATTGTCGCTCTTAGTGATTATGCTAAAATCATCAAGTGACCCAATAAGGTCAGTTTGTTTTACATGTTCCCATATGGCTGATGAGTTAGAAGAACCGAGTTTAGAACCATTTTTACCAATACCCAAGTACTCATTACCACGAATCCTAAGATTTTTAGATGCTTCACGGTAATAAATGGCACTGCACCCACTACAAGAATACTTATAGATAACATTACATTGAGCATAACAAGGTAGGAAAGCGGTCCTTGTGCTTAAATAGGGATGATAAATGTTTGGTGATTTAAATACGAATTGAAATTTAACATTGGTATAGCATTTCTTGAAAAGTTTGAACACATCATTACGTAGCTTAAAACTCAGTTGGCCTAAATAGGGAAGACAAAAATAATTCTTGATAGTGAAGCAGGGTACGGAGTAGCAAAGTCTTCTGACATTGTATTCGAACGAAGCAACATGGCGAAAGGTAAAGGATTGGACGTGCTGGAACAGCGAATAAATTCATTGAATCCAGAAAAGAAAGAAATATCCAAGTTCCTTGGAATAGAGCAAGCTGATGGGATAAGAACCAAGAATGTGTTTGAGCAGCTTAAAGACTAAGTCAAAAAGTCCGTATGCTAATAAGGACCATATTGAACGATGTTCATTTGGTGCATGCAGTTAATACAAAAGTAGTTCCATTAGAAGTTAAATAATGGAGATTTAAAGAGCTAGATTAAATAATAAAGAGAAATGAAAGCAAATCATATATTGGGCAAGCACGCAAGTGACAGAAGATAAACCTGAAGAGTTGTGGACATGGGATAAAGTCCATGAGGGATGTTTACCAAGAAACGAGACTCAAAGTTGCTTGCTATATGGCTTGCTTGACAAATAAATGGATTAAAGCTGTATGAAGGAGTGCAATGTCGAAGGAGAAGAATGCAATTGTAACCGAAGCAATTAAGAAAATGCAGTATATTGGAGTAACAATCCATTTTCAGGAAGGCAAAATATTGATTGAAGGGGAAATAAAACAAAGAGAATGGAAGCCAGCCTGAAAGAAGTTAAAAAGCAAGTTGAAGAAGGGTGTTAAAGTTAAAAGAGCGATGAGGTATGAAACAAAAGAACAGCAAAGCAAAGTTTATAAAGACCAAAATCAGAAATGTAATTTGTGGTTGGTTATTCCAGGACCTCAATCAGCGGCTATAATGACGATATATATGAATACTACTTGCTCACCTTGCTCCACTGTGTCCTAACCGGGTAGCGGGTTTCTGCCGTATCTTCCGCTCGACCAGACTCCGCCACCTGCTCCTGTCGCTTGTGTCCTCTCTCTCCAGATCAAGCCACCGAAGGTCTGTTTTCACTGTATCCCTCATTCTTTGCTTTGGTCTGCCTCTGCCTCTGCCTCTATTTCCTTCAACTCTCATTTCGCATACCATCCTGATGTCTTCCTCTGCTTTTCGGAGACAAACATGGCCAAACCATTCCATCCTCCTTTTTCTCATCAGATCTTTTACTGGCATCATCTCTGCTTCTGTTGTTATCGTCTCATTCCTCCTGTGCTCCTCTAAACTTATTCCAAGGCAGTATCTGAGCATGCGCATCTCACAGGAGCTGATCTTGTCTGCTTGAGTACCCGTAATAGGCCAAGTTTCATTTCCGTAGATCAGGGCTGGTCTCACTGCTGTTTTATAAATTAGTACTTTGAGCTTGGGAGGCATTTTTCTGTCGCAGAGTACTCCAGTTAACTCTCTTCATTTGTTCCAGACTTTAGAAATGCGCAGGTCGACTTCCCTTTGGCAGCCTCCCTCCTGTTGGATCGTGGTGCCAAGGTATTTGA